>VZSZ01010037.1:1010781-1045786 GCA_013398815.1 Ibidorhyncha struthersii
GGGGACACGCCGGGAGACCCCGGCCCTCGCCGGGGAGCGGCGCGGGGCTGCCGAGCGAGGCGGGCTCCGTCCTCCCCGGCTTGGCCTGATTTTTAACCCGTGCGGTTCGCGGCCCGGTGTTTCGCTGCAAGGAGTTAACTAGGTGGGATCTAGGAGTCAGGGATGGTAGCTGCTCTCCTATCGCACGCACCGCCAGCGTACTGCCTCCTTCCATTTTAGTCTGATAGATACATCAGAAATGCTGCTTCAACTGTGGTTTCTGCCACTAAAAAGCCTGGAATTATTCTTGTTATCTTTGCCACGGGCTAACTCCCCGATTTCCCGGTCATCTGTCACCTGTGACATTATCCACGGGTCAGTTGTTCACACTGAGGTGATGAACATCTGCACTCGCCTAAAAGACAGAGAGAGAATCCAAAAACTGGTCCCACTACCACTCTCTAAAAAGTCTCTTGCAAACACGTTAAAAAATTACTCGCTGTAACAAATGGGTATAGGTCACAAGCATTTAAAGCCAGACCAGAGGCTGTATCTGTAAAATGGCCAAAGTCAGTCATACATCGGGTGTTTAATGAGCTATAATCCTGCTCAAATCAGCAGCGCCATCAGCAAACGCTTTAGAAGTCACTTATTTTAACGCTTCTCCGTATCAATGTGACATAATACAAATGAGCGTAATACCGTGTTCCTTAGGACTCCAATTTCAGCAACATCAATCACGCCAATCTTCCCTGGCGTGTTAACGCGTCTCCACGAGCTGCAGCACAGGGCAGGGGGCAGGAAGCTGCGTCTGCTATTTCAGTTTGAGCTGCAGCTCATCGCTCCCCATCACCGTGAACCAGCAAAGCAGTTGTCGAGTAACAAGAGCCGTTGGGCCCAATCCAACAAACCCTTTCGCAAGTAGACCTTCAGTCATACGGTCGACTTCATCGACATAGTCCCAATCCTCGAACAACAGAAGAAAAGTGAAATGCCCGTTCCTGTCTACTGATACTCCCTTGCTCAAGGGATTCTTGAAGATGAAAGATTTTCACGCCTGCATCTTTTTTATACCAAAAAAAAATCATCATCTTTCCCCCTTTCTCCCCAAAAGATCTCTTAACCATCAGCCTATGTGAACACTGTCTGTTCCTATCTCATGGAAAAGAATAATTTCACAGGATTTCTTCCAACATCCTATGGGAAAACAGGCATGAAAATTTTCCTCCATGCTGGCTTGTGTGTCTATAAAATATTGTGGAAAATAGTACTACATGCCTTTCTTTAGCAATCTAAATATTTGGAATAAGATTTTGTTTTTCCATTAGGGGAAGAATTATTATTAAAAGCTGTAAGAGGGTCAGACTTATTGCCTACAATTTGAAATCAGTGGGAAGCCTCCCAATAGCTTCAGGAGGGTTTGGATCAGGCCTTAAATTCAGGCATTCCACCCAACAGGCAGAAACCATTTTGAGATCCACTCCAGGAATGACTGCATTGGTGCCTTAACTTTAATAGCCGAAGAGCTGTCTCTGTTAAAGTAATTATTTCCATTAATTACCTAGTAAATATCTCCAATAGCCACTTTCAGTTGGCTGATATTTTCCACCTATTGTGATCCCAGATGTAATCCTCAGCTGGAGCCTACCGCTTACTTAAAGTGGACTTGAGCTGTGCTTTCTCACTTCTGCTACAGATATCAACACTACAGAGACGGTAGGTACCTTTAATGACAGGTATCTTCAGATCCAGCAAGAAAACCAGTAATTCTGATCGTGGTGTACAACAAAAGACATTGTGTATAGCAACTCCTATTTTCTGGTGGCCTTGTATAGCACCAGCATTTATTCTGTGGGGTCGTGCTCTCCAATATTTTTATTGTAATGTACACCACACATTGTTTGAATATTGTGTGTGGCCATTTTGCCCTCAAATTTGGAACTGTCATTCAACCAGTTTGAAGCATCAGGCCTGAGTTTTATGAAACAAACGCACTCAAATGCAGCATATCACTGGCAAAACATACCACCGACCAACACGGACAAGATTAAGTAGTAAAAGAGGCTGCAACACAGAGCTCCAACCTTGCAAGGAAATGGGCTTGCTACCGAGCCAAAGAGATTGGTCAGAACAAACTAAAACAAAAACCAGTGCTTGTAAGATTAAGTATATGCAGGTTTGTGTATTTCATGCTAACATGAGACAGACTCACAAAGCACAGGACTGTCAAATGCTGTCTAAAAATGTATTGGCATGAGTTTGGGATGGCCACATTACTCACAGACGGTGGCTGCTGGAAGCTGCTCAACTCTTTGAAATGTTAAAAGTAGGCTCAGCCGAGACAGGCACGCAGCACGCAGAGGAAGTCAAAGTTGCATGATAAACATAGCAATCGCATATTCATACAAATAACAGCTGTAGATGATCTAAACATAGCTTTGGTAGGACAGGAGCACACTTGTAAGGAAAGAGTTATTCCAGAAAAATATCACCCTAGAAAGACCAATTTTAAAAGTGTACATAAAAAGTACCCTTATCTGTCGCTCTTTCTTTTCCTCTTTCCAATTGCAGGAGCCACCCGCTCCCTGGAAGTCCATGAAGAGCACTTGCTTTGTGCGTGGAGCAAGGAGCTCTTGCTAAGCCCCCACCTCTGGGTGCAGTAGACGCTCTTGTTTAACAAGCTGCGGAATAGTAGGCGCCACAGGTTCCAGCCTTCTTCATTCTTACTTAGTTGCCAAGGTTTTCTACATTCCCAAGAGACTGTTATGGCAAGGCTTCCCTTCCAGTGAGGGCATTTCCCTCACTGGCTTCAACAGACTATTCATATGGGCACCTATTTAATTTGCCGCAGGGCACCTGCGTCTTTCATCAAACAACCTATTGCTATAGGCTTCAAGCCTTGCTGCGGACACAGCATCTTCCTCTCTAAAGGAAATGATACTTCCTGGTGACTTGAGAGCAGGAAACCTCTGCCTCGCTTCAGAATCGGCCAACCCATACACCCCATTGAAGTCAACGATAAACCCTTGCTACTGCTAAGTGTTATTACAACAGAGCTCAGCAGAAATACTACTGGACTTATTTAGTAAGTTAATTTTAAGGCTTATTGTACTTACTCAGCAGGACTTACAAATAACTTGTCTCTTGACTTCTTTGGAGACATTAAAAGATCTCTGTCAGTTCTTTATGGACAATTATGACATTAAGGCCATGCCATGTTGCTGTGTTCTGCCATTAAACCATTAGTCATATCCTGTGATGGGAATTTACACTAAACGAGAAACTAACGGCGCACAGCCTGCTTCTCCTTTGAGCACATGAGAAGACAGACCGTGGGGTTCGCAGGCAGTAAGGACGCAGGGCTGCTCCCAGTGACCGTGCTGAGACTGCACCCTCCCAGCCCACCGCCAGCATTAGGAGGCCAAAGAGAAGGCAATAGGCAGGAGACACGTGCAGCAAAGTGATACTCAGGCCTCATCTGCCTCTGAAAATGGTAAAGCTTTAAAGGAGACCCATTTAAAAATAGGTGATCATTTTTAATTCACATTTTTCAATCTGTTAAGCATATGTGGTGCAACTAGAATATGTATTAATGAGTTTTATCTCACTAGCAAGCTATTACACCTACCCTGAGTGTCTGTCTTACAGTCTGACAAATTATTTCTTCAGCAGAAAAGCCATTGTTTCTCACCTCATCAATTACCAGAAAAAAATGTTTACATGTGCCCATCTATTTTCATACAGCTCAGTTGTCAGTTTTAATTAGGTTCTAATTCTTTCCATCACTAGTAATTCTTATCTATTTATCCACGTGCAGCAAGTGGGAAGTTGTTTTAGAACCCATAAAGTATTTGCTGTTGTAATTAATATTGTGAATGTGTATTTTTCTTTACTGGCCTGCAAATCTCCCAGTGGGTTTCCTCCCTGCCTGTGTCGTGTTTCCAGACCTAATGGGATTTATTTGTCACATGTTCTGCCACTGTTTTTTTCGTATTTGCTTTCACAAATCTGTTATGCTTGGACAGCTTCAGAAGCAACAATTATAACTAACTTTTCAATGCCATTCTCATCAATGATAAATGTGAATTGCCATATGTCACCTTCATTATGGATTATTTATACACAGGGAAAATTTATTCCGACTAGGAATTAGTGATTTCCTTGAGGGAAAGCTAGCGGTGCTTTGGGATGATGACAAAATGTTTGTCTGTAATCATCAAAATGTTCTACAAAATTGCTAGTTTGTTTTTCATTTCTGCTAGTTGTGGTCTCTTCAAAAAAGAAGACTGACAATGGGAATATCTAGATTTTTTATCTGGCTATCCACACCCCTTAGTACCAATCACGCAACTGTCCTCGTAGATTTTCATGGCGCCACTGGATGACTTATGAGATGGAAACCTAATCTTTGTGTTGTCTTTGCAGACTGAAAAAAAGCATGGAGTATTTTGAAAGAAAAAGAACGTATATATAAGACCGCACACATCAGGCCTGACAAGAGAATGGCCAAAGTTCATGCTGACTCTAAAGGTAGTTTTCCTCAAGTAAGCAAGCAGGTGCTTAGTTTTAAACTATGTCTTGAGGAACTGAGGATTTGATTTTTATATTTGTAAAGTACTACATCATCCACATTTTAGGGAACTCTGGAAATTGTGACACAGACCTATGGCACAACATTCTGTAAATAAATTAAAATACAGACAGAGGACAGTGGAAATCACCTAAAATAGCATTAGTACTTTTCTTGTAGAGTAATCCACAAATAAAATTTGGAAGAAACAAAACAAACCAGACAAAGACAAGAGAAGAGAAAATAGCCCAGGCAATACTAAATAAGTATCATGCAGGGATAATGAAAGAACTTGCTGGCAGAAATAAAGAATACAAATGAGGAGATGGAAAAGGAGAACATTAAGTATCATCTATGTTTTAAAACCACCAGACTTACTCTACATGGCAGTAGCCATAAGAGAAAGAGCAGTGAAATCTATGAATTATTTTCAAATGTGGACAAGAGACACTGTTTTCTGGCAGTCTCTGTGTGTTCAGCTACGTGGAGATACATCTGGAAAAGATGCTGCAGATTTTTTACAGAAAGTCAGCATTTCGTAGTCTTCTTTTTCTTTTGAATTCGATAGCTTGTTCTAAGGATAGACCTCTTATTTTATCTCTTCTCAATTATTTTGTCATTTTCTCCTCCCCCCATGCCAGGCACAGAGCTCACAAATCACACTGTGAAACTAAGCTGTGTGCTAACACTAATGTCAAAATATGGCAGTTTTAAGTAATGGTTAGTTAATTTAAAGAGGCATAGAATTTCAGCTTTTAGAACTCTGAGCAAAAGAAAAGTATCTCCCAGATTCACACTGAAGTACCTAAACACAGGTGAAGAGGTAATTTCATATCACATGAGAAGTCTGACTTTGAAAATCAGAGCATCACAACTTCAAAGCTTTTTCCGCAAAGGATCACCTGCCCTTTCCAGCAACCAAATCTTTCTGCTGTGATAAAGATGCCACTAGCACCACGCGGGCAGAAAGCTGGGTGAACAGAGCCCAGTTTCCGTAAGGTGCTCGGACAGCCAGAAGCACGAATTGCTGCTATTCGGATGCATGGTGCATTGGCATTGCTCAGCACCTCCATCCTTGAACGCTCTTCCCTCTATTTTCTTTAAAGTGTAAACCTTGAAATTCTGGGCTTGGTGGTTTCATCGTGGGCTGGCAGCTATGGACTGTGTTGGCAGGACAAGAAGCTAAAGGTTCATACTCATCCTTTCAGCTTTAAAGTATCCTGCCCCCCATGGCAGGGGGGGTGGAACTACATGATCTTTAAGGTCCCTTCCAACTCTAACCATTCTGTGATTTTATGATCTGAAAATCTGTCTTTACATTTTTGCTAGAAATAAAGCCTTTCAGTTGTGTGGTGCCACTGATGTTAAGCATGCAAGGAAATTGACCCACTGTTTTGTCAGTTTCCTGTTTTATTTTCAGTTGTTAGAGGGAACATTAAAGGCTGGTCTCCAGCTCCCAGGAAAATGTAGATACAAAATATAGGGGAAGATTGGCCCACATTTTCCTCTTTACATAACAAATATAAATATACCCCAGATGTAAATAGCCCAGGCACCAAATAGAACCAGATGCACTTAGGACTGTGACTGCTGAGAAAGTTACTTTTTGTGACCTCTTCACATAAACCAGCTAAAATTAATATTATGAAGTTTCCATGACATTTTAGCAGCCTGGACATGAAGGCTGTTCTGTTTCTAAAATCCTCAACATCTTAATATTTTTTATAATCACTTCCCCAAAAAGATAACTTACCCTATGGCATAAATGGGCAAAGTAAGATTGTAAAAAATTCATTATGCTAGTGTAAAATGTATTCTTCAAAAAAAAAAAGTAGTTTTCTAAATTATTTATATTGACAACAGATACAGAATAAGTGAACCCCTGTAACGATTTATGTAAACTTTCTGTGATACTTTTTGTTAAAAATGGGAGCATAGCAATTTAAGAAGCATGACTGCCAAGAAGAGTTAATAGAAAAGTCATAAAGAAACCAATTCCTGAAATTATAGCTTTCCTAGCTTTTCATGTTCTCTCTCAGAACAACTTCAGATATTAAGAGGATTACTACTCAAAAAAATTTACTTAAGGCACTATCCAGTAAGAATATCTGAATGGAAGAAATACAACAAAAGCAGTGAGTAAGGAAGCCTCAGGCTGAACATTTGTACCAGATTCTTGGGGACTCATTGGCAATTACTTTCTTTATTTTAGAGGGAAGATGTGATGATTTTCCTTACTCATAAAAACTGCCTAGAATATTTTGGAAAGTCAGCTACGATCACAATATTGTAACTAGTAAAGTAGACTTGTGGGGAAAATATCCCTTATTCCCGATTTACAGGGTCACAGAGAGTAGGTCCTGCATCCTGCTAGCAAACCTACAGAAATATGTGTAATCCAGATGTGAAGGATTTGGGATATACCTGTATATCACAGCAGAAGCCTGCACAAGGAGCCGTGTGGGAATTTGGAGCAAGCTGCTGCATGCATAAGATTGTGAAGCATAACATAAAAATATTGCCAGCTCCTGAAGGTAGGGCAGTTACGGTCTTCACAGCAGCACACTCAAACTAGTGAGTCTGAGCTCTCAGCATGTATTCCGTGGCATGTATGCATTGCCTCCAGTTTTGGAGTTACCTCCAGGTCAGCTGCTTTGGGTTTTTCTATATCATTGTGCAGGGGACAAACTGGCATCTAACTTGCACAGAGGCACCTATAGGCAAAATCGTGATCCCCAAAAACCTATTTCTTTTAACTTCTGCATGGCTCAGTTTTCACCCTGGTGTTCTTTAGCAAGCTTTCTGCTTCTGGACACAAATACACTTCCCACCATGCTGCTCAACACTAATGGCATTCTTATGCCCAACTGATCCAGAAAATAAGCCTGCCTTACTTATCTCCTCAGGGGTGTTTATTTGGTAGGCTTTTCTGGAAGGCTAGCAGAACAAACTTTATGGAAAATGCAGGAATGGTTACCACTTTCTTTTAAAACATAAATAAAAGAAACGCCTCCGCCAGATTTTATGCAATAGTGCAATGATTGGAAGACTCTCTCACGGTAACTTTTTCTTCTGCATAAAGGAATTTAAATTCACACCTTTCACCTTCCTGGAGAGAGTCTATCACTGGGACTCCCCCAGTTCTAGCAAGCCACACTTAAGAGATCGCCGATCCGAATACATTAGTGGTCTCAAGTGTGCTGTCCTGTGATTGTGTTTGGTCTCTAGGAAATATTACTGAGCTGTACTTGTTGTTCTCACTTACATATTTGTGCAAAATAAGCTTTACACTTGAGTGTTATAAATAGTAATATACTTACATGGGTGCTTAGAATGTTTAACCTCCCTTGCCATCACCAGAAAGAATTTCACTGAGAACAGGTAAATGACCTGTTTACCCCCAGAGCAAGTACTGAGCTTGTCATTATGTTTTGCCAGTTCTTCCCGTAGAATTTCAGATTCGTGAGATGAGAAAAGGACAGAGGGAGAAAGAGAGAAAACATTCCTAGCTTAGTAATTATGTATTCACTTGGCAGAGGAAGACACGAGTTCCTGCTCCAAGGACTGTTTATGCATTTTAACCAATGACAGTTTCAATGAAAAATCCAAGTACAGAAACAAATTACATCTGATCACTTCTACAGATATTTATCACCAATAGTCATCATCAATCTTAGTCAGCAAACACTACACTGACACCACCTCCCTTCAGATTCTTTACCACATTTACTTGTTTGGCATGCAAGAAGACAAACCATCAAGGATGCTGCAACACGCAGAAAATTCCTGCTAACTCAGTTCAGAGTAATTAACAGAATTAATCAATTTCAACTGAATGAGATCAAAGAAATCTCCCATCAGCTGACTGTTTAGAATAACTCAAGGAAGATTAATTTCTATCCCAGTGTTCTCTTGATCCCAATAGGTTGTTGATGACAGAAGAGTAGAAAGAAAGCTTTTTATCATCAATCACTTTCATTATTACTTGAATACCCCCTGTGTAGAAGGATCCACACGTTCCCCTACTTTTAGACAAGAAAGCAACCTGTCAATAACTGCTGAACTACTAGCCACTCAAAATGACCACTTAGGGAAGAACGTACGCATGATATCTGCTGTGTAGAATATTTAACAGAAAGCTATATATGGAAAAACATAACTTACATTTAAAGTGTCACACCCAGCCATGTGTCTCTTAAAGTAAATAACATTAAATACTGATGAACTAGCAGCAATGCATCCTTCAATATACCACTTGCACATTTTAGATATGTATACATCTGTATTACCTACACATAACTGCACTTATACACTAGCTATAAGCTCTAATTATTACTATAATACTAAAAAATTTTATTAGTATATCATAAGGAGTTTATAATAATGAAATAAATATCAGTAGTTTAATGAACTTGTTTATATACTCCTATAATGCAACAAAGATAGAGCTATCGCTTAGCTAAACAGATTACTGGCACTGAAATGTGTGACTTTCTGACCTGCAGCATGGGACTCGCTATCTTACCATAAGTGTTCCCTAAGGCCCCTTACTACAGACATGCTGACATACAAGATGCTGCAGTAGTAAAGTCTGTAACTTTATGTTCCTTAGACTCATTAATGCGACAGAATGTGTGATGTCAAGCTGGAGGCTGGAGGGTCACCAGTTTGTGAAAGGAATTACATGGTCTAGCTGCCTGCAATAACGGAGGACAAGGGTAGGTGACCCAGTCTTCCAGGCCAGATTCGCATCTCGTCAGTTACTGTGTATTGATGCGATCTCACTTAGATTACACCAGTGTAAATAAAGTCAGCCAGCCTTTGGTCACTATCTCTTGTGACTTCACCTCAGCTCTTACAGGCTTTGGGCTTAGTCAACAAAGTGATTTAAGAGTCATCATGTTCTGCACTGATGCACGGAGCTTTACTTAAACACAGCAGATGCAGACCAAAGTTAGAGCCTGAGTTCCCTGTATAATATATGGGGAAAGTCCGTCACCCACAAGAGGAACTCATAACAGTCTTCCAGGAACTGCTATCATCTAGCCACTGGGCAACACTACAGAAAAAGAAGTGTACTAAACCCCGGCAAGGTCCGGGATTTAAATCACTCAAGGGAGGACCTATCCGCACTTCAGATTCCCGATGTTGTTTTGGTGGGCTTTTTAAAAAGTTCTTGACAAGGATGGAGTAAAAAGTGGGAAGGGAGGGAGGAACTGGGGACAAAAAAGAGCTAAAAGGCACCACTCAGTGCAACTCAGTAGCTGAAGCATCCACCCAGGAGGCAGGAGAGGAGAACTGGGCTCACATCTTCTACCTCCCTGTGAATGCTTTAACCAGCAAGCAATTGGGTGGAGTATTTTTAATCCCCAAATATTTAGCTGATTATGATTTCGGCAATAAAGCATTTACTGTTGGCACCCATGTCCTAACAGGCCAAAACTGAACACTTTTATTCCATTTTTACGCATACCTTATTCAGGCAAATTCCCACCGACTTCAAAGGAAGACTAAAAACTTACAGGCATTCAATTCTTACATTATCTATAGCTGTGTCTATATTTTTGTTCCCATGCGTGCCTTGGCACGCCCCAGGGTCCTGCTCCACAGAGCGTTCAGACCAACGCCCGGCTACAACACGCCATGGCTCATGCTCAGGCTCTGGGCTTGAGCTTTCCTTGGCATGGGAACTGGGTTTGAGAGGTACAGGGACAAGGGAACGGTGCTTGCTTGGGTCTTGCCCCAGTACAGCAGTGGCATTCAGCCTGCATCTGCTTCTGAGCCCAGGGAAATGAGAAGGACTCCTACATACCACGACAGAAGTGGCCAACCTGCTTGAGAAGTTTCCATGGGCATACAGCAGAGCACAGCTCTCGGAAACTACTAACTGCAGAAAAGAACAAAAAGACAAACACTGAAAAAAGTGTACCTGAAAAAAAGCATGCGGAGCTTGGTTTTGGACACAGTGGAACTATGAAAGAAACCCACTTACCCATCATATTCAAAATCAGCGTACGAACCAAGCCAAAACACAGTCACACATTCATTTAGAACGGAGGGCATGCCAGTTATTCAACATGGCTTATCCCTTTAGTCCTTACCACAAATTTTCTCCCTAGTACAGACTGCTAAGTCTAGCTAGGTAAGATGTGTGTATTGGCCTCATTACAATAGCATATGTTAGACATTGTGAAGTGCTCTTTATTTCATTCCTTTGAGTTGGAAAAGTGCTGTTATGACCATTTTTATCAACCTAGAAAATAGTGACTTGACATTACATACGGAGTTCCCTGTGGACAAGAAATTTTTAACAGGTTGCAGTTCAGCTCCTTGTGTCCTCAGTTGTAAATGTGCACTGAGAGAACTGGGCCATTGTTCTCCTTTGTAATGGAGATTTCTTTCTAAAATCTCCAAAACATACAATGGATATCATGATCATGGATAGAAAGTTTCTTTAATCATTCATGTGTGTTTAACAACAACTGATCTTTGTTCTACATTTTCCTTAGTGTTCTCTTACAAGTGTAATAACTGTTTTAATTTTCTTTTTTTCCTTGGTGAAATTTGCCTTATAATTTTTCTTTGCTGTCTGTATCTTAATTTTGTTTGTTTTTTTTTTAATCTGTGTTTCTTTCTACCTCCAAGTGCTTCTGGCCTTCTAGCTTATGCATACTCCTTGTATAAGCTTCTGTTTCCCTCAATAATAAGTAAAATTCTATGTTTTCAAGAGACTGCTTTGCAATTACATTTAGTTTGTATACAGCTATTACAGAACTGAGTTTGTCACTGCACAACCTGGGCTTTTTCGTTTGTATTCAAACTGACTTAAGATTTCATATTGACATGGGTATCAATATCCAATTTATAAGCAACAGTTCCATTCATGTTCAAGGGGGCATTTCATTCATCTGAAATAGCTCTCTGAGCAATTTCCACAGAACAAGCTTCTTCACTGTGCACAATACTTATACTTATTTTCCTTTTAAGTACAGCTCCCCACAGATAGTTTTGTTTCTTGCCAAAATAGTAGCTCTATCAAAGGCCAGGCATTTAGTTCCCCACTTTTTCTTTCAAGTGTAAACTTTCACATTATTTCTTGCAAATTCACTCCACATAAGTATTGAACTGTTGAAGTTTGTTTTTTTTTACTTTCTCAATACATTTTTTTTTTAATAAGACTTGTTTGTCAGCCCAATCTACTGTGCCGTCATCTCTTTTCTTTCTAAAACTTGCATTCTCATCCAAGAGTGTTCTGCAGCCTGGCAAACTAACACAGCTGCTTCTAAATGTAAGTCAGAATCTCATACGATGTTTTGCTCTCAGTTTCAGTCTCTCTACTACAATCTGACCTCAAAATTAGGATCCCATAAACAGGGAAAAAAGTATGTTTTTTTAAAAAAATATTAAGTAAATTTCTCTTTTGGGTGTTTCACATGTAATTAATCCTCTCAGAATTTCATTCTTTCAAAGAGCGTGACTCTAGACTTTCTTTAGTGCAAACTGGTAATTAGACTGCTCTTCTTTAATTGTAGGTTATTAAATAATATCCACTGCCTCTGGCCCGCGGTTACTGGAAAAAAGAGTAGCTAGCTTTTGCCTTTCTCTTCAGAAACTTTTCTTTTTGAGGAGACAAAATTCACCTTTAATCCCTCTGACCGATGCTTTTCTTGAGAACCCCAGATGCAACAACTGCAGTCCTTAGCTGCTATTCCAGGTCTTTCATCCCTCACATTTCATAGAATCATGGAATCATAGAATGGTTAGCACTGGAAGGCAGCTTAAAGATCATCTAGTTCCAAACTCCCTGCCATGGGCAGGGATACTTCCCACTAGACCAAGCTGCTCAAAATCCCATCTAGCCTGATCTTGAACACTTCCAGGGATGGGGCATCCACAACTTCCATGGACAACCTGTTCCAGTGCCTCACCACCCTCAGAGTGAAAAATTTCTTCCTAATATCTAATCTAAATCTACCTTCTTCCAGTTTGAAGCCATTACCCCTCATCCTATCACTACATGCCCTTGTAAAAAGTCCCTCTCCAACTTTCTTGTAGGTCCCCTTCAGATACTGGAAGGCTGCTATAAGGTCTCTCCAGAGCCTTCTCTTCTCTAGTCTGAACAACACCGACTCTCTCAGCCTGTCTTCACAGGAGAGGTGCTCCACCCCTCTGATCATCCTTGTGGCCCTCCACTGGACTCACTCCAACAGGTACATGTCCTTCTTGTGCTGAGGACTCCAAAGCTGGATGCAGTACTCCAGGTGGGGTCTCATGAGAGTGGAGTAGAGGGGCAGAATCACCTCCCTCGACCCGCTGGCCATGCTTCTTTTGATGCAGCCCAGGATGCGGTTGGCTTTCTGGGCTGCAAGCGCACATTGCCAGCTCATGTTAAGCTTCTCATCAGCCGACATCCCCAAGTCCTTCTCCTCAGGGCTGCTCTCAACCCATTCTCCTCCTAGCTTGTATTTGTGCTTGGGATTGCTGCGACCCATGTGCAGGACCTTGCACTTGGCCTTGTTGAACTTAATGAGATTGGCATGGGCCCACCTCCCCAGCCTGTCAGGGTCCCTCTGTATGGCACCCCTCCTCTCCATCCATTTTCTTCTACCTTTCTGACACTGAATGCATGTTTCTTTTTCTGTTTCTTCTTCAGATACCATAGAGTGCTCTCAGTGATAATTAATGCAAGTGCCCAGGTTGGATCTTGTAAGTGTGATGAATCTTTACAATTGTAACAGGTAAACTGACAAATACATATCAGGTATACGTAACACTGGAGCTTGTGAGGGAGGGAACCTGATGCTTCTCTTCTTCCTCTTGCTGTTGATCTGTTCTGATTCCAAGCAATACATTGCACAGGGAATGTTACACTTCTGACCAAGACTATTCAGCGTCCAGGTATCCTTAAACCATTGCTTCATCCTGAGTCTAAAATAAGCTTTGTGGCTATAGGAAGGAGATTCTTACGAGCAGTAGGTCTCCTATAAGTGAATGGGGAGAGTAGCACTTTCTGAAAGGAACCCAAAGTGGCCAGCCCCTGAACAGAAAGCCACCAAACTTCACACATTTGGGATACTCATTCTTTCAGACCCCCCTACAAACAGCATTACCCATGTGGGCCAGTGCATTCTGGTTCCTGATCCTGGTGTTATCACTGTATGAATACAAAGAACTGCCACATAATAAGCTGGACCCTTCAAGCCTGTTTTACCCAAACTTATTAGAAGTCCTGTTAAATCCACCATCTTGTTTATACTGATTAGTTTTGCTAGTATCAGCAATACATAGGAGGTGGCATTTGGCCAGCAAGTGCTATCTGAGTGCTGCATGCCAACCCATGGGCCCCAGTGAAACATCAGTGGGAAAAGTGCCTTAGTTCTAGTCATCGGTGCTCCACAAAAATTAACCCAAAGAGGAGCAGAAAAGACTTCTAGATGGATTCTGTCAGAGGAAACTGGGATAGCTCGGCTCACTTTTATTCTGGCAAGATGAAGGCTGAGAAGACATCTGATTGCTGTGTGTAGATCAATCAAAAAGACTTTTTTGAGCTAAAGGACCGTGTTGGCCCAAAATCAAAACCATTCTGTGAATAAATTTTGGCTGGAAATCACAAAAAGCGTGAGAAGAGCCAGCTTGTGGAACAAACTCTCAATAGGGAGGATGAGAACAAAAACCTAATGTTGTAAAATAGAGGCTGGTCAATTTATAATAAAGATTTGTCTGACATGCTGCCTCCAAAAACAGGAGATTGGTCTGAGGCTCAGCGGAGAGATGGCCAGCCTTCCTGACCCCATAAGCCACATTCTCCAGTCTTCACAGAGCCACATAGACTTCAGAGAGCTGTAGGGAGAGTGAATAGCTCAGCAAGTCCTAGATCTTTTACTGTTCCCTTGGGGATTTGGGCTGGATGGCCTCTACATCCCAGACAAATTTATGCCCATTGGCTCATGTCCCCCAGCAACCTCCAAACCAATGCAGCCCACTGCCACATAACCACTGTAACCCCAGCATGGGAGTTCATTTGACATGCAGCTCAAAAAAACCCGAGACCTTAATCCCAAACCCTTTCAGTCACGCACACTAAAATGTAACATTCTTCCAACCCACAGCTCTCAGGTACCAGGCTGGCCCTTCTTCTGAGTAAAGAGAAGAAAAATCATCTGGAAGAATGTCTTTTAGAATAAGATTTTTTTTTAAGAACTTGTTCTCTGATCTCTTGTATTTTTAGCAACTAAGAACCACAGTGAAAATCAAACATTTTTATGCTAAGTTACCATCATCTGGGTGAAACACTGTACTGATAACTTGAGAAGATTTGAGATTTAAGAGGCAATAATGGTGTCCTGGACTGCATGTTCTACCAAAGCCAAAACACTTGCAGCAAGTAAGTGTCAAAGCCAAGGATATGTGCCATTTATTAATAGAAGATGAAGCTATTGCTGAGTTAAGAAGTAGCCTCAAGTTACTAATATAATTAAAAATTGTGATTAAATATTAAGATGAATGAAAAAATTAAATTGTGAGCTGTCAAAATGCCAAGTAAATAATTTAAAGACAGATTTAAGAGCAGTGGGAACACCCTTTTTCTGCTTTTTCTACTTCTTCATCTTACTAACCCTTTTTTACCCTTTCTAATATAATCCTCACACTCTTCTCTGATATTTGCATAGGTTAGCAAGGTTACTTTCCCCTACAATACATTTCTGTTTTAATACGTGTTTGGAAATTGCAGAAGAGGCTGTGTTTGTTCCCATGTGAAACAGAAAGAATGTCATAGTGAATAGGAGAACAACCCTTTCTGGGGCAATCACAGGGAACAAAACATGTGTTTGTGGATACAGCTAGGAAAATGAATCAGAAGAGTGGGCATGGTCTGACTGTGGGTTGTTCAGTTATCTAAATGTTTTCTTTTCAGTATTTTTCCATCTCCATTTTCTCCGCTGTTAAGAGTTATTCTTCTTAATTTGTGTAAATAAAAAAAAACTTTCCTTGTTTCATCTAAAGAGTGTCAGAGGCTGATATGACTTTTTTGCTGCTGAGGAGGATCTAAGAAGCCAGGCAATTGCTGAAGCTAAACTAAGGCGGCAGCGTGTGCACTGACTGCACAGGTAGTCAGAAGCTAGATCTTCCCACACATGTGAATGCCTTCTTCCACATACTGTGAGAATGAAAACTTTTTTTAAATCTTTTTTTTTTTTTTCAGTTAAGAACTAAGTAAAAGACCCTCACACATCCTGCAAAAGCAACTAGACTGTAGGTCAGAACCCTCAGTTAGAACATGGAAGAGTCAAGAGACAGTATTAATGTGCTTGATCTGACCTTAACTAGCCTGGCCCTATCAAGTAGTTGCATTATTGTGTCCATGGCAGAGCTGAAATGCAGGTTCCCATGGGAAGTTTCAGTTAGACCGGTGTATTCCTGTGAGCAAAGCTTTTTTTCTTGAAGAACTGGCTTCTGTCATCAACAACGTTTCATTACACCTCAAAAAAATTTCTCACCATCTCCAATACATGGTAGCAAAGAATAAAACCACAGCCTTGTCCACACTATGGCAGATGTGCATTCCTGCTATCTAGTTCTGTCTGCCACTAACCTGGATGAAGGCATTAGTCTTTCATGAGTGTTGTGCATCCCTATTACTATATGCTAACTCTGCAGTGATGCAGAGAGACACCCATAGCTAGAGTACAGGCTGTAATTACATCCATGCACAAAAGCCATGTATGGCTAAGGCACTATGCAGTGTTGAATAACATAAAAGGAAAGTTCCCACCCCATCATTTTTCACATAGATTATAGGAAACAGAGCTCTAATGCACACTTTAATGTTAGTTTAAAATTAAAAGTGAACAGTGCCCAGTGGATCAGTGAATACATTTTGGAAAAGCCAACACAGAGGTTCCCAGACAAATGCCTACCTAGTTGGAGAATTTCGAAAGGACAGTTGGGAATTCAGTAGAGAAGACGGGTAGACTTTCCCTGTTGTTAACTGTGAGGACTGCCAACCTGTGCCAGGAATGATCCTCTGCTTAAGAACTAATGATTTTCTGTCTAGAGACCTGTCATACAGGCTGCTTTACAGCACACTCTCAAGTCATACAGCTGGAGGCATCCACAGTTTTGCCATCACTGTCCTGTCACAGTCCTGTCTCCCTATAGCTTTACATGTACTTGAGTTTTTGCAAAGAAGCTGTTCTGCACCCACAGCTAAAACCAGGATTTCTGCAGTGTTTGTTATGGTTTACTAGAAATCCCAAATACTTTTGCAAAGCCTGTTGATAAATGTGTTTCCTGGATATAGCTGCATTTTTCTTTCTTGTCATGATGTAATGACAGGACATTCTGTATCCACCAGTTTTCAATTTGATCTTTTAAGCCACCCGACTCTATAGCTTTGCACTTGGGTTCAGCACGTTTGCATTGTGAAGATGTTGTTCTCTTCCTTGCACAAGCGCTTAGTTCTCTATGGAAGCAATAGCTTCTGTAACTTATAGAAAATTTCTATAAATAATTTAATTCCTCATCTGCATGCCTTCTTTTTACCACACAACAGCAGTCTGGGTGAGCTCTTCATGGTGGTGTCTCCTTCTGCTGGATACTGCTGGATACAACTAGCTTCTTGAATATAAATATCCCAGCCTCCTTATGGTCTGTATGAGGACAGGATTAATGGAATGAAGTATATAAATGACCAAAAATTTATATTTTGCAAGTTCAGTAACATATGGATTCTTCTCTCTGAGGACATGCAATAGGACAAGAGGAAATGGCCTCAAGTTACAGCAGCATAGGTTTAGGATGGATATTAGGAAAAAGTTCTTCACAGAAAGGGTTGTTAAGCATTGGAACAGGCTGCCCAGGGAAGTGGTTGAATCACCGTCCCTGGACATATTTACAAGATGGGTAGATGTGGTGCTTAGAGTCATGGTTTAGTGGTGGTTTTGGCAGTGTTAGGTTGATGGTTGGACTTGATGATCTTAAAGGTCGCCTCCAACCTAGAATATTCTATGATTCTATGATTTTACTTATGCCAAAACAGGTTTTTCTCCTTATATTCATAAAGGCTTTTCAGATGCAATTTTTATATATATTGTATATTCTAAAGAATACCAGAAGTATACCATTGCTACCGATTCCTTATTCATTAAATTAATCTTTTTTTACCCTTGGTAAAAAAGCACAGGTTACATATCAGCTTCTTTGGGATTTTTTAATATCAGGTTGCATTTATGTAGCAAGAGAACCACAACTCTTGCGACAGCTCTAACTAGCTAGAGAAAAGATTCCCAGAACACTTGCTATACAGGAAAATGGCAACACAGTTCACATGCAGCACCCAGGCAACAATGAAGAAAAAATGTCTAGTTAAGTATCTGCAGTGAAAGACTGGTTTCACTGAGTTTCATTATTGATTTCAATGGAGTTTTACACTTAATTTTGCTTTTGTATCATACACTTTGGTAAAGGCAAGAATTCTGTCCCACCTTGAAGAGGACAAGTACTGTTACTTTCTACTTTGGTTCACAGGCTGAGAGCTGGCCATTTCTCAGTAAGTTGCAGAACCACCATAAAGCCATCGCTGTCACATTACGTGGTAATTGCCACAGTCTCAAAAAGGACTCAACTCCAAGCAGCACATGCAAAGAACATAGGGAAGCTGGTGCATGCAGCATCTCCTGAGTGTCTTCCCTCTCTGTATTTGCTGATGGTACGAAGAGAGATGATCATGGCTCAGAAGACAGATGGTGAAGTATATCCCATATTCTGAAATACCGACTACAGCAGGGCTGAGCTATGTCAGCAGAGCTCTTCAGTGAGGACCTTCCCTGCCATTTTCTTGCAACTGTTCTGTTCATAGGAAATTGCATTCCAAAGGCTATCAAATCTAAGCAGCAGTGATTCATATGTTAATAGGATTTTACTTTCAGTCTCCTACAGTTCATTCTTTACATGAGTTTTCCAAATTAAAGCAAAAGTATGATGACGCCTATCACTTTTCATCATGTTATTTCTGCATATACATCAGCAACAGGGGCTATACATCTTTCCACTTCAGTCCCAGACCAGATTATTTCTGCAACCGTGTTTTTTTATACTCTTCTTGACTAATGGTTTTCAAAATTCCATAAAATAATTACAATAACATTTGAAAGTAGTCAGTGTCCCATCTGAAGCACCACAACATTCTAAATAAGGCCTCAAGAAAACTTTAGAACCCTTTTCCTAGATGAATTCGTAGTGGATATCTTTTCACTATTTGAGTTGGTTCTTTGCAATAGCCAAGGTGATACTGGAGGTAGCACACCTTTAAAAAAAAGTATATAATGCAAGTTCATTGTGATTTTTGAAATGTTGCACTCACCTCCAATGTTTGATTTCTTTCTGCCTGGACTTTTTTGGAAGCAAATGCTTATTTGTGTGACAGATCAGACTACATACACCAGGCTCAACCAGCAATGTGCACATTACAGACAGGCCCTGCTGATCTGCTTCCCTTTCTACAGGAGAGTTGGACAGAAGTAGTTTGGGCAGCACTGGTAGTGTGATAGTCAAATAGAGCCTCTTATTTGAACTCGTAACCAGGTGTTCAAGGCTCTGGTTTCTCCATGTGAGAGGAACAATGAGGCTGAAGGCAGATCTCTTCTGGTATATATGTTGGTTAGCATGCATGGCCAGCAGTTGCCATGGCCTCATTGATTAACACCATAAGAGTACTCCAAAAAGGGGATAAAGATTCAACTCTCAGAGCTGTTGAGTCTGCCCAACCTCAAGCCATGTGTTTATAGATGGGGATACGATCTGAGCTCCTGTCTTCCATGTGACAAAGACGACCTGCACAAGTCTGGTACGGCCATCCCTCTCACCGCTTCTGGTATGGTGGTAACATCTCTGTAGCTATCCTTGTCAACCAAGGAAGTGGGGCAGAACAAGACTTTGAAGGGATCCTGCAGCAGCCTCTTAAGAGTCCTTTGGAGGTAAAGTTACAAGTCTGAGAAAACAGAACATGTTGTCAGCACTGTCTTTGGCATTCTACTAACATTCCTGTGTGTACGTAAGTGCACACAATAAGTTGTTTTGTGAGCAAATATAAAGCAAATGGTAGGTGGGAAAATTGAAAGATCTATTTGAGGGAATAATGGCAATATTAGCAAGATAAAATCATTATGTAGGCATGTCTCCCACTGAGAACTTTTTGTTTTGTACATGTGTTTTTGTAAAGAGTGGGAAAAAAATCAAAGAGGCATTACATGCAGCAGAGAAAATCCAGACAAACGCCCTTACCTCAACCAAACAAGAACCCAGCACACATCTAAAGGCAAGTCAATGGGAATTTTGCCTTATTCATCAGTGCTACATTCCCAGGCGCCCTTAATGATAATGTTCTTTATTTTATAAATTATACTACCATCCATAAGTTGTTTATATCTGGTCATATAATGTGGCTTCTATTAAAATTTAAGTTATGTGGTTTTACCAGTTTGCAAGAGATTTGACCTTTCACTTGCCTTTCTTTATTACCTACCAACACATTTTCAGACAGTGATACATTTCTGGTTTGGAACATGATGAAAATGAAACCAGAACAACAAAACAGCAGGCATTTCTCAGCAGCATAAAGGACAATAAAACTGGAGATTCCATGATTACTGTGCAACTCAATGAGTTTTCAGATGAATGGTTCAGCAACCACCACTCCATCACTTAAGTGACTGTTAAGACAGATTTTTTTTCTGGTATTAACAGACACTAAGTTTATAATATGATACAGCATATATTACTCCAAATCTTTGAGGGAGAGAACGAGTCAAAATCATTTTTCTCCTAAACAAACTACGCATAAAATTTTTAGTACAAACATATGAAATGGAAATAATTTCTTTCAGCTTTGGTGCAAGGTTTGATCCATGTGCAATACAGAAATGAGCTACATATTTTGGCTTAGAACATAGGGTTGGCAGGGTTTCTTCTATTTGTCAATCAATTCTGAATGGATTGTTATACCCATATAGAATCCCACTGATTTTATATATGGAGACTTACATACTTTTCAGGTAGCAGGAAAAAGTGAGGTTATAAGCTCCATTAAGTTGCTTTCTAGCTGATCTATCTGTGTCTAATATTTTGTTCTAGTACAACAGCTCCTAAAACTACTAATTCATTTTGTGGAAAAAAATGTTATTCTTCTCTGGGCTTCTCTACCCACCACATATCATCAATAAAAAGCATTCTATTATAATCGTAATCCTGATCTCAAAGTAAATAAAATAGTTTCCTAATTAAGTTTATTTATTCTGAGTCACCTCATTTCACCATTAAGCTTTTAAATAAGTGACTATTCTAGCTTGTAAAGAGTCTGAGACTAAGAAAAAAAAGCAGATCGAAAGACATATGAGGATATATTTGGGCCTTTTAAATTGGTTTATATGCCGAATCAAAATTAAAAAGAAGTGACATCTTTTTTTGTTACATGTAACCAGCAACCAGCATTCTTCATCTAACATGGGACAGGTTAATATTTAACTAATATGGGATATGCTGGTCTCCCTGTACATCCTCTGAAGTAAGACCCTGTAGGCGATACAAGCAGCCTTTAATTTGATCTAAGAATCAAACTTTTAGGTTTTGATGACTAACATTTTAGTGCCATATATTTAATTTCAAGGAATCACAATTCTTTTGTCAAAGAATCGCCTGCAGTAATGAAAGCAACCTTTCATTCTTCATGATAGTTAATTTTTAACATATTTCAGATACTTTTTTTCATTCCGAGAAAAGGTGATGTTCATAGATCTACAAATGTATTAAATCATTTGTTTAAAATCAAAACAGTATCTTTCAAATGTCTCAGTTTTTACCCAAAACAGGCAGAGCACATGAACCAACCTCCCAGGCAGGCACCTCTCCTCCTCTCCTGTTCAGTCCTTCCCGAAGTGGAGTGTTACCAGCCCTGTGGCCTCACACTTGTACAAACTCCCTACATAGACAATGCATTTCTAGAAGGCAGTTTCTCGTCTGCTGGAAGCAGACTTTCAAGGTAGACTTTTGTCGTTGCTGCTTGTTTGTAAATCCATTTCATAAGCCAGAATCAAAGACGTTGGCTCCAAAGTTGAAGCTAGAAAGCTGCCTAAAATTGCTCCTTTGTGGCCCCTGGCCACATGCAAATTTATCTGCTACAAAAGGACTATTCTTCCAGGGAACAGATGAAGCTCTGCAGTTTTAGCTACTATTTAAGAGAGAAGAGGCACTCCATCTAGCTCGATATTTACTATGCACCCTAGATAGGGGAGAAAATGCCTTCCTATTAACTTAGGCATTGGTTAAAGCATTTTAGATATCACGGAGCAAAGAAATTATGTTCTTTTTCTTTTTAAAAACATCCTGATTCTCTTTCTACTTTTTTTAATTAGAACTTTGCAAAATTTGATGCTTCAAGCTCACTAGCTGTCAACCCAATGTTTTTGCTGTTTCATGTGGCTTCATGCATCCCAAGTTTTGTTTTTAATTTCATATACTTCTGAAATAAATGTAGTTGTTAAAATGGATTATAGGCTGGCAAAGGAATTTTGCTTTTATGCCTAAGAGCATGTCTATATAGATCTGAGAGTGCAGATTCTTGCAGAATGTGTGTAAAGCATATTTTAGAGAGCAATTTTAAAAATCTTTCTCAATGTTTCATAACATAGAACACGACTCTTTTTTAAAAAATGAAATAAAAAATATCAATAACTTAGTTAAGTGTCCCTGCAATGCAATCGATTTATTTCAAGAATTAAAACATATAGTCTTCCTTTTGGAGGGCTGATTTTACTAAAGTTTAAGAAAGTAAAAACCTTACTGTTAATGTCGCTCTGTAAATTATTGGCATTTCAGCAAAAGGATTAAAGTAACCATCCAGAGCGCAATCTGTCACAATTGTCTCTTATTTTACCAAAGTGGGGTTGCTTTAGTCTAAGCACAGAAAGGACTTCAGTTCTTTGAAGTATACAGGGATGGAAAGCTGCAGAGATGTACTGAGGTCAGTTTGCTCTAGTTTGATAGAGGTGAGAGTTAAAAAGCCCTCGGCAGAAAGCTCTATCGCCAGGCACCCTCTTTCTGACAACAGGACCTCTCTTGCCTGGATTAGTACTTGGTTCTTCTCTCTTCTTTCCCAGTCCATACAGGCTGAGAGCACTAAAGTCACAGCCTCGTTGCTGACAGCTCTCAGCCACTCAGCTTCCCTTGCTCCCACCACTAGAACCCCGTGCTTTGACACTGTGTCCTTGCACAGCTGCAGAGCAACATTTCATCTGTGTTACAGTAATTTACAGAGAATATAGCATCTACTTAATCCACTAAGTGCTAGTCATGCTATTTCAAAGACTGAACAGTGACCAAAGAAAGCTGATCTCCATCTCCTTCCAAAACACTGGGAACACAAGCTGAACACTGAAGATGATAGGCTAATGTTCTGCAACTTTTGTCACCGATTTTGATTTAGGAGAGTGCTACTGCAACAATGCTTCAGGAGGCAAAAACTCAAAGTCATCGCTATTTTTACTCAGTGCTTATTCAGAAAAATCACACTGGACTATTTTGCCCAAACATTTTGGATTGTTTATATCGACGGGAACCAGAACCTGCCCAAACTTTATGGGTTCAATATTCAAAGTGTGCAGACAGAACAGTTATGAAGGGAATTTTTAGATCCTGGCCTAAACTCCTGGGGATGTGAAAGAGGAGGTAGGAAAAAAAACACAGCACACTTGTGCTAGACAGCCGTGGAGTCCTGGACTACAGTATATTACATTTCACTGTTAGCCTGCATTTTATCTTTACAGGAAACACTGCATGAATAGAATCATCCCTCTCCCAGCCCACTCTGACCTCCCTTTAGAAAGATGTGCTCTCTTTGAGTAACTCAAAAATCATGCATGGACAACTCTATGCATTTACTGTAATGTTTCATGTAGGAAGTATTGTCTCAAAACACAAAATTGTTAAAAAGTTGCCATGACTACTTTAAATCATGCATATTTTTTTCTCTCCACCAGTCAAAAATGAAGAAAGATACAATAAATAAAATAGTGGAAAGAGGCCAAAAAGGTATTTGTCTTCATGTTATTTTGTGGTTTACCACATCATACTGGAGATTTCAGCATTATACCGTGTTGAATGTTATATGAATTTCCCTGCCAGCACAAAGCAGTTCCTTTCTCTTCCAGAAGTGGATGTGGGAAGTAAATCCTCTCTTTTAATTACAGATTAATTAAGATGGGAAGTGGTTATACATACAAGAAAATTAAACTACCGTCTATTTTATCTATGTCAATCAATCACTTTAAAATAAAAGTATGAAAAATCTACTTAATCTCAACATGATGCCTCTCAACTTCTCAAACATGCTTTGTCAGTACTGCTTATCTTTTTTACTTCATATTTTGAAGGTATTAGGAATTAATTTCCATCTATTTTTTGCGCTATCTTTTTCCAACCCTGTCTCATTATCTTCTCCCAGACAATTTTCAGCTTTCCCCTGTTCCTGCACTTAGTACACTTACAAATTTAAAATCTTGACCGCAGTTGAATTCTCACCAAGGGCCAGGAGAAACACAAAGCATACATACTAAGCATACATAAATTTAAATAATCTCTGCAAATTTAGTCCGTACAGCTGTAGTGGATTGACAAATGCCTGGCTATATTTATTGATGCAGATCCTTAACTAATCTAGAAAACTAGAAAATTTTAAGACCAATGGAATAATGGAAGAGAGGCTACAAGAATAAAGCATCATCTATTTGGCTGGACCATGATCTAGTATGTAACAAAAATATTTGCAAGGCGAACAGTTACTCAAACAATGAGTGCCTGTTCTGGAACAGCCTTCTACTTTTTCTCCTCTGCTTTCAAACATAATGCCTATTTCTATGGCTTTTAGAAATACCAGAAATATTTTCTCTTTTCCATTCTCTTAACAGACTTTCACCTCAGCTTCTCCAGTATCCTCAGAGAAAGAAGTTGAGGTGCTGTTTGTGGTATTAGGCTGTTTATGATTTTTCCTTATTTTTACTCTTAGTTCACCTTTCTCATTTTAGATTAGGGCTTTTCTGGCAACACCTGTCTTGCAAATATTGAAACAGCATCAATAACCCTAAAGATGCACAGATTAAATGTCTATTAGACACAACCTTCAAAGCAAACCATGTCTGATCTTGTTGTCTTGTTTGCATTATGTTTTGGTTTTCATATGAAAAGGGGTTTGCGCTACAACCCATGGCTATTATTTACCTCCACCTTCCTCTTACATGTGATGCACCAACTCTCTTTTGACATGTACTCTAATGTACCCTTCAGATTTAATGTCACAAATACAGAAAAGGATTGTGTCCGACTAATCCAAGTCCCTATATGAAACTTCCATTTCAGAGAGGACAGAGTTGCTACTTCCTTCCCTTTTCTTTTGAAAAGTAAATTTTGTTTTAAATTTTAAGTTGATGTAATTTCACCCAATAGGCAGCAAATAACTGAAGTTATATTCACACATTCTATAAAATGCAGATTGCATAATAGAGCATGATGGCTCTGTTCCATTATGCTTCATTACTAGCTTGAAAATTACTGACAGTGTACATTTTTCTCTTTAGTATTCTATCATTTTAAACTATGACTGCCCTGTAGGTTATTCTATGCAGTAAATAATCTAAAAACATTTTCTGCCTGGCACCCTACTAACAGCAAGCAACACCTTCCTTCCCAGGTGGTCCTGCTGCCTTACTTAAATTCTACTTAAGTAATTACATTCTGCCTGCCTGAGGTCTCCTTTAGACTTTGCAAATGTACTCTTCATTTGTCATGAGTTTGTAGTGGTGCTGCAGGCTATGGAACAGCTGTGCTTGGGTGCTACAGCAGTCTTGGTACTTCAGTATAACTTACCTCAGCTGTTTTCCGTACTCTTTAGAATCATGGGATAAAAACTGATAAAAAATAACTTGGTGGTGGTGGTGATGGTGGTGTTTGTTTTCAGTATTTAAAACTAAATGCTTGAGTTCATCATCTTCCTAAAGATTCCTAAGCAGTCTTCCTAACTACTCATTCTTCAGCTTTAATGCTAATGGTTGACAGGTTATCTAAAGCCTATGACCTTGCTTCAGAAAGCAATGTTAAACTAATTCTAGTGAAAAGTATGTAATCACTGATACTTTGAGAGATCAGAGAAGGAAAGAAAGTAAAACAAGGAGAAATCACCGTAGGCTGGGCTTTTTAATCAGTAATTCCAGCCTGAACATTCACATCCATGGTACACACCTTAAAGCAGTAAAAGGAGTATAAGACAAAGGATTCAATTGATTCAAAGAAAAATGGTCATCAATAAAAAGAGTTAAGTATTTTGGAAGGCATCGTTTCAGCATAAGTAAACATTCGAAACAAAGATAAATTCAAGTTCACTTTCAGAAATATTCAACAGTAGACAGTGATCCAAAGGAGACACATAACTCTGCAAACAGCCAAACTGCATTGAAGAATAGTTCCGTTCCATTGGAACTAAAGGTTCCGTTATGAAGGTGATAAGTTGTTTATCCCCAATCCAACACAATTACTCAAGATTACGTTTACCCTTATGCTTAGTGAGGGCTATGGACAACCAATCAGGAGAAAATTCCTGCTCACAAAAAAAAAACACTCATATATCACATTGGAAGGAAGCAGACATTTTCTAAAGGGTTTTTTGGGGGGGGAAAAAAAAAAAAGACCAAAAAAAAACAGAACAAAAAAATACATGAAAGGAAAGGAAAAATTGTAAACCCAGAAGAGCTCCTTTTGGGGTGGCTCAAAAGACTCATCTCTAATTCAGAAACCTACAGTGCAAGTCTCCCGTCTGACAGAGATCTGCAAATAGATTTTCCTCTTTCATGCCGTCTAAGCACTAGAGATTTTTCTCTCAGATTTAGGCTAGGATTTTCCTTGGGGCCTGAGAAAACTTTCCAGTCAAAACTTACATACCTGCCGATAATTCCCAAATAAAAACACAAGGACCTCCAATATCTGACTACAGTAGGGACTACTCACACTAACGTGTTCAAGTGAAAGCATGTTTTCAGTGTTTTTTTTATAATGATCAGTCTATTCAACAGCTTCTTCATCTCCAAGCTCCAAATTAATCATCACATTGTTATATGTACATAAATATGTACAGTATTTAAGTGATATCTGTGATCAGATCAAAGTTAAGGAACTCTCCAACTTCCCAAATGAGCATTCTCAGTAATAGCATACTGGATAACTGATGCAGTTTGTCTAAATTATGCCATTCAGATATAGCAAATATTCAGTATATACACAAGTGTTGTGTCTAAACAGACCTCACTACAAAACCAACATTTCAAACAAAACGCCATTAACTAAAATCAGACACTCTTATTTAGAATGGACACATATGTCATTGAGGCATTTTCTCCAATTTAATTATTAAAGAATTCATCTAATTCTACATTCTAGTCCACCATTTCAAGTTATGGAAACTGATTAAAAACTGTAAAACTTAGCTAAACTAAGTATTTGTCTATAGTAGTGGTACTTACAGTAAAAATTATGTCTTGCTTGTGGGTTCCTCATTTGGTGATGTAATGTTCAGAAGTCACCATGCTTTTGTTCTAAGATAAAGCATTTCCTATATCGCTGTCTTTAAGGAATCTTCTGAACAAGTCATTTCGTCATAACATATTCTCTTCCGAAGTACACGTTTGTTCTCTCTCTGTATTTCCTGTCCAAAATACTCAATGTACACATAAAAGTAAACTAGTGAGTTACTAATTATGATACATGGCATTTATATCATGTTTTACATTTTTATAGTACTTTACAAAGGGCAGTTAATTGAACAGCTTAGGAAGCACTTAGAAACCTGAACCAAAATTACCCAGAGTCCCTTAAAAGACTGAGTCATTGTATCTCCAATGTTCCAGAAGGTTTTAAAACACCACAGCTTCTTTAATATAAATGAATAGATGAAAATCAGTGTTCCCAGTAATTCTCCCTTTCTTAAGCATCATTCACATGAAACATGCATATGCAGCATGCAGTCGAATTGCCGCTGAAAGATCCCCAGTATGTTTTAGAGTGTCAGGTGTGCCTCAAATTATACAATTTGCTCCATTGTTTAAAGGAGGAAGACTGACATTGCTACAATTTCTTTCTTAATTATGAGTTTCTGAATTAGCAGTCACAAAACAGACTCTTAAGCATCTTTTCTCAAATGTATCAATAGTTATTGATGAGGACAAGGGAGAAAGGAATAACATAATATTTACAGGGTTTGATTTTATTTTCTGTAAGTTCTTTTTTAGAAATTTAATCCTTCATGTTTCCCCATCCACTCTTCCTCCCCGTGGGCGGCAGTATGATTATCCCAATTATAGATTTTGAAAAAAGGACTCATTTATTTAGCTCCCGGCCTTCAGTTGCACACAGATTTGCCAAATTCAGATGTCAGTAGTTTGAGGCATACTGCTTATTTTTTTATTGAATTCCTTAAAAAAATAATATGGCAGAGAAGATCATTTCACATAGGAATTTTACACAAAAAATCTGGTCTGTTAGTCATAATATTTGTGAAAATGAAATTGTCAAAACTGTCACCTAAGAAAGTAGACAATTTTAAATAATGTGGTGATATGGCAATTGTATAAACTTATTCTTAAATTTCTGATATATCATTTTAAATATTTGAAGATATGGGGAGGGGTTAAGAGAATGAATGTAACTATCTTTCTTAAAGATTCTGTAATTCACTTGTAAATATATCCCTTCACAAACAAAAGAATATTATCTTCACTAAAAGAAAGTCTAGCATGACCCTTGGCACTTTAACTTGTAGGCAAACAGTTGTGCATGCTTGATTTCCAATCCACAACTTAATAATCCCAATTCTTTTATGGCCAATAGAGGAACTTCTCTAGAGAAAAAGAAAATGACCTGAAAAAACTGTTTCTGAAGGCAACGTTACAGAGAACTCATTCCCACTGTTATTCAATAAAAAGGGAACTTTTTCTCACAAATTTCACAGGTTGGTAATCTGGGCCCCAGCTCTGGAAATGGACCCAGATGTGATAGCATTAAAGCAACTCTAGTGCTCATGGCCAGTCATATGATGTCATTTCTTAAGATTTTCACAGAACCTCTTAATATGGAGATGTGCCATATGGGAGTCCCTGTGATAGATACTTCAATAGTTTCACATACCTAACTTTTACAACTTTCCACCAGGAGCTCTAAAATAGTTAATATTTTGCTTAAAGCCCTGATGTCTGAAGTCAAGCAAATATTTTAGAAAACCACAATTTTTTCTTTGATTTCTTGGTCTTTTGTTTGCAGTGAAATACAAGTTGTAGTTGACAAAGACCAAATAAAATAAGATCATAGTAGTATTTTTTATTAATTTTAAAACCTTATACTTACCAAGAGCCTGACAGCTATGATGAAGATGTAGATGCAAATTAAAGGAAAACCTGCCTTGCAGTAAGACTTAGCTATGTATTATTTGTTAATAAGTCACCAGTGCAAGGAGTTCTTTAAATTAGAGAATTTTTTATTTTTGTGCATTTTAAGTACAGGATCCCAGCTACCCTGTACGCAACTGCTTGAAGTAACAGTTCTCATAGACAATGCTCCTCTGCTCCCATTTAATTTGAAGTGATAAAGATCTTTTGATCCGGCTTTCTGTCTCTCTGTGAAAATAAACATGTAAATACTGCCACCTAAGAACCAACGAATATCAATACCACAGAAAAACAAGCCCCAGGAATTTTAGGTCAATAATAAGTAATAAGTTCTTAGAACTATAAGAAGCATCAAAGACAGTCAAAGCAAGCCTGACACTGTGAGCTGAAAGCATAAATTATAAAGAAAGATTTTCCACATAGCATGTGCTTCTGCTCTGATTCTGTTTTGATTGCTTGCCTTTTTTCTACAAGCAGAAACATTTTCCTGGTGTGCATGTCTACAAAAATGCTTTCAGATGATCAATTCTCTTTATTTAGGCCATTTTTGATCATTTGGTTATTACACAAGCACACAAATTGCTTGTTCTCATTTCCCATTTCTGTAAGTTGTGTAATTCGTTTCTGTGAGCAATTGCCACAACTCTCTGTAAATCTAGTATGCCTGCACTTGGGTACTGACAATAATTAGGAATGTATGAAATGGATTCACTTAATATGAGTCAGTTAATGAAGATCTTGAAGTGCAAAGCCAGGGTGGGGAAAGAGTCAGACTCTATGAATCAGAGACTAATTAATAGGTTTTCTTGGAATTCCTAGAGGAATGGGAACTCTGCTGGGTTGTCCCCTGAAAATTAGGGCAGATCAAATTATCTTTTCTTTGATAAAATAATGCAAATCTCATTTGTAGTCCAAGATTATGCAGCCATAACTGATATCACGTCTCAGAATCTTCGATCTGTAGTCATCTGAATTTTCTAGAAACTTCTAGAAACAAAAATATTACAGCTAGTAGATCTTACCTTAATCTCCATTTTGTTCTCCCTGTTTATGTCCTTCCGTTCTTTTCCCTACCCTCTTCTCTTCAACCCTGTCCCCAGAAATGTTTTTTCAGGACCTCTTTAGTGTCTGCTGTACAATAAACTTCTATATTATGTCCCAGAAGATATTCATGTCAGTTGGAGCAATTTTGGATTAAAAAACTAGTAATAATAAGTTCCATAAGTTTATCTGCTTTATGAAATGGTTCAGGCATATTTTTTTGCTTAATTCCATATTTTGACCATTTATTTGCAGTTTTTTTCCTGTGTATTTCCCCAAAAGCCTGACTTATTCATTGAAACAGAGCTCAAGAATACTCCTAAACCCTCAAAATGGCTTTACCTTTTGCTCCTTTTCCATCAAAAACTCCATTAATCAATTCCAAGTTTCTCATTTTGATGGAATTTTCGAATGTGAAAATACAGTCAATTTTGAATGGTGTACCAAAACCACATCATCTCTCACTCACATGCAATGCATATGCATAGTAATCTATGCTTTTGAGCACAGCAGCAATACGTGCCTAGCCTTGGAGCAGACCCCGGAAGCATTTTCCCTAATGTATCAGAGAAAGTTTTACTGTGCTATACTAGCTGATAGAAGACAACACAAGAAAGCATTCAGTTTCTAATGCCTTTTTGGTCTTCCACCACCAGACATAAACCTGTTGATGTTTTGTAAAAAATAAAACAAATTACTCAAATTCTCCTTCTCTGAAGAAGGTCATAAAAGACTTTCCTGTTTACAAAGTTCAACAAAGTTCAGATGTTTGTCTCACACCCAAGGTATGGAAAGCTACCAAAAAAGATGAGCAGGAAACACTTGCTTGTCCCTTTTCACATCACAAGACAATTAACAACAGCTAGTTACTATAAATGCGAGGGTTCATTTACTTCCTCATGTGGAGTAACTGGCCTCAATTCCCAGTATCTGAGAAAACGGGCCAGCTCCAAACATGGCCCAGGTTCAAAGCCAGTGCACGGGGACAAAGATGCCCCGACGGAAGGGGTGGTTGCCCTTGCAGGCTTTTTGCTCAGCATCCACAAACACGTGGTGAAGTTGCTCACTCAAAGTTTCATCCCGTGAGCACTCTTAATCCATTTCAGAGGGAAAAAAATAATAATGAAACCTCAAATAACTTCCTAAAGCCTCTCTCACTTGCATCTTAAGATATGTCCTTTTCCTGCTTCAACACAAAGTCAAGTAGATGAGTTTCAGGCATTGCTGGAGTTGATTTTAACTAAACTGTCTGTCTGTCCTGAAACAGAGTGAAACATCCTGAAACACACTGCCTTGCAGTGAATCAGCTTTTAGTAAGCTGCTGTTTGCTACCTCTTATCTTCTAGCTATCAGTTCTCACGTCAGACACAATTCTTGAAAATAGTCCTCTAGGTAGGCTGTAAACCTGCTAATCCATGAAATGTAGAGCCAAATTTAGCATTTCAGCACACAAGCCCTAAATGAACTTGGATAAATAAACCAGTAGCGCACTCTTTGAATCTGTGGCTGTCTGTATTTACACACCGAATGTTTTCCTTGTTTAAATAAAGACATCAAGTCCCTTGTCCTGTTAAGCTGTAACTTTCCTAAAAGTGTAACATTTTATATGTTCATACCAGATATGCCATTTATAAAGAAAAAGTGTGCAATTGAGAGTGACATCATTATGTCATTAGCAAAATATTCAAAGTAAGTATTTTTATTATAAAATCTTATCAGATTAATTACATTCTTTTGAAATCAATGGCAAAACAGCACTTTGGAAAATTCCCACGTAGAATTTTAAAGAGTTAGAAATATAAACTATTTTTCTAAATAAAAATTTGTCTCCTTTCAAAGACACATGAATCCCATCTAACCAATCCTCTGTATTCTTTACAGATCCCACAATGCCCCTCCATTCGATCTCATATCATTCTACTGAGGTAATATTCACTCTGTTCTATTCTACAGATACAAATACTTGGGCAAAATGAGGTACCTTAACTGTGCCAGAACTGGAAGAATTAGGGATAAAACTGCTCCTGCTCTATACTTCAGGCCCTGAATTACACAGCAATTACAGAAAAGTCAGGCGATGCCTAGAAAATGCTGATCGAGTGATACTGTTGGAAGGTAAAAGTTTGAATGTATGTACCTTCAACAGCATCACAGGCATGACCATACTAGTGGCACCATTGATTTCAGGTATAATTAAACTAATTATGCTGATGACTTTGCTTTCATCTAAGNTAAAGGTGCAGACAACACATGTTGGCATGAAAATATTGTTACACAATAGGAACATCATACTACACTGACACACAACCACAGCTGCAGTAAAAGTAGAAGGTGATGTACTCAAAACTGAAGAGAAAATCCTTTTGATTCGGTGTGACAAGAATTTACAGGATCGAAATGAATTTAAGCATTTACACGACTATTTTTTATGTAAAATGATATCCAGAATTATGCACTTGTTATAAAAGTTACAAAAGAAATTAAATATTTTGTAGCAATTTTTAATAAAATTTCTCTTTGCTAATATTTAAGATGAGGACTTATATAAAAAGTGTGAAAAAGCCACAGGACTAAGGATGAATATGAAGAAATAGCACAAGAATGCAATAACAGAGTCAGAAAGGCTAGGAAGCAAAGTAAGTTCTAAAAGCAATGACTGTAAAAAAAACAGCAATCAAGAAAATGTTCTACTAATACTTCAAAATTCAGTGAAAAACAAAGGAAAGTACAGATGCATTACTTCACAAGGGAAAAAGCAAACAACAGAAAGCTCAGAGAAGGCTGAAGCTGAAGGTATTAAGGCAGACTATGCAATTAACATAGTTTCCGTTTTAACACAGTCTTACTCACCTTGCTAAGCTGGAGTTGCCCACAAGAATAAGACGCCCCATGTCTGCATGGAAAATCTACATAACTGTGAGGTAACTATATTGGCAGTCACGAAATCGGTGTTAAAATAACCTTTATGCTATGACCATAAAAAGGTCTGGGAGGGAAAAATGAACCTTGATGGCCATTTTACAGGGAATAGTGTAGCTTGAAGATGTATTTGGGTTTTCGGGGAAAGGGTAGGAGTATGACAACAAGTGTTGTCAATGCTAAGAAAAGCATTCTCATCTTGAATGATATTGCATCAGTCTTAGAAACGACCTTTTAGCCAACAGTTAGGGGAAGGAATGAGTGTTCAAGAAAACAGCTGCCAATTTGGAGGAGAGAATGGAGCATGAAAAGGGAGAAATTTGGGACACCAACAATCTCATTCTGTCCTGTTTTAGTCTGGCGCAGCAGCTTTCAGCTATTTACTGCATTCATTTTTTCTTCTAAGATCATCCTCCTCCAAAGAACACAGAAACAGCCTTTCCTTAAGCAGCTGATCTCTTCATACATGCTTGCAAACTGCCAACTTCAGCCCAGCCAAGGACGGATTTTAAGAGCTGGATTCTGTTCCTCCTGGATGAACAGAATCAGATGGATGCTGTCTGCAGCTAGATCTGCAGTAACTCGCTGTGCCCAGCAGGTCTGTAGAGACAGGATTAATTTGAAGACTGTGAGACTGTATCACTGGAAAGAGACAGCATAACTCAATATCCCTAGCATGAAAATGGAGTTATTTACTGTCACTTTTCAGAAAACGACTGGAACTTTTTTCAATTATGCAAGAGCACACTTGAGTTTTAGTAAATATGGGTGCTTTTCTATAGTTGAGGCAGATGGATAGATGCTGTGTCTTAGAAAACAGAGGGCTGCATGTTAGAAAAACAGTATCTCATAAGTTAAAATTTAAATATTTATATATCAAATAGGTGACACCAGACACTCAAACATCTTGCACATTGTTCGCATTAGATTAAGCTGTTTTGCTTGACGATGGGAATGTGACATTAGGAAATGATAATGAGCCTTTTTGATGAGTCTGACTGCCACCCAGTAGCATCTCTGGAGCAAGACTGGCTTCATTAGTTGCTCACATCTCCGCCACCCACTCAGCATTTCTGCCATAAGGCTCAAATCTACACTGGTATCATAGAGAGGTGAGAAATTTTACCCAAGAAACACCAACATATAAATGGGTTGAACAAAGTCTAATAGTTATATTTCATTTTCAGTGCTGCTGGGCAGTGCATTCCAGATGGTGGGGGTGGTATGAACATCTCCGACTGCCTTCATCTGAAGGAAGGCAAAAGCTCCATAGTCCTTTGGAAAGACCAAGACTAGTGGCTGTCTCAGTAACAGCATTCAGAAAATGCAAGCCTGCAAGTTGCTTCTTACGAAATATAACTACTATATTAATGGACAGCCATTACAGATGTACCTCAGCCTTTCTAATGATTTCATAACCATGAGGAGCAAAACGATTTCTATTTCCCATGGAGTACCTATGTCAGATTTAATGGTCCAAAAGATAAATAATAACTGAGCTGCTAAATCCATACTAGCATTCAGTATCCATGAAAATCAAAATGTTCTCCATTGCACTTAAACAGAGGGTATTAGATATTTTCAGATCGTAATCCAAAACGTAACATAATCTTTGCCCAGAAGGCAAAAGGACTAAACAAATATTTCCAGTCATTTCTGTACAAAGTATAGGTGAATCTGCTTAAATCTGTACTCAAAGTACTCAAAAGGACAAGGTACTTCAAAGTTGCTTTGAACTATACTGTTCTTCCATGAACTTATAGACAACTGAGCTCTTATGGATATTTGTTTCCTATAAATAAATTGTTGAAATCGAGGATTTCCTTCTGCAATGAAACAGGGAGATGCTGCTGACTGGTAGGCTTAAGGAAGATGAGAATTTATTCTTCTCCAATTCACCAGGTGAGGGAAGAGTCGTACCAAAAATAGATCCTGTTCCTGCTTCCTCCTGTCACGTTAGTTCCACAGTCAAGTAAAAGTCTTATAAGGATACAGAGGCGTCCTCCTACTCCTGTGCTAC
>VZSZ01010037.1:1045802-1163899 GCA_013398815.1 Ibidorhyncha struthersii
GGCAGGAAAACTGCAGAAGCTTTCCTGCCTTTTGTCTAACCCAGAGCCTTTACAAGCCAAGATGGTTACAATTTTCCCAGGGAGGGTTGGGGAATATGTCGAGAGGGCGATGTAAGTAACCAAACTCAACTCAGATATTCTTCCAATCACCTGTTATCAGGATAGGGGCAGTTAACCCAATTCCAGCCTTAGCCTCAACCACTAACTTTTGCAACAGAAATAAATATTATCTCCCAAATTTGCTGTAAAGTTTTGCAGCAGCTCTGTCACAACACAAGTAGCAAGAAAAATATTGCTCTCCAACTTCTTTTAGCCTACACCTTCCCCCTGATGTGGAAATTACATCTATTTGACCTTCCTTCTCACCAGCCTGTCATTTAACATGTTGTTTCTGCATTTCACCCAAACGTTGCCAGATTACCAAAACAAAAAAAAAAAACCACAACAAATCATCAGGCATATTCCTAAATCCACTTGAAGGCACTAAATGTAACAATGTGGTAAAATGGTACCTATTACATTACATTAAAAATCCAAGCACCTAAAAGCATGAAAATGAATAATTGAGAACATCAATCTGCTGCCCACAATATAGCCACACTACACCTATTTCATCATAATGCTATTTACTGTCACACTTTGATTGTTTTTAAAATGTATAATTTTGTTTTCCTGATGTCACTAGCTAAACGTGTTCACTGAAAAGAGTGGGATCTGGATGGAAAGTACACAGAAACAGGAAAAAAAAAAGAAACATTACTCAACAAATAGGTTGTCTTGAATATTGCTCCTTGACTTTTACTGATGTCTAATAGGGAATGAAAGACATGAGGCACATTAACTTGAACCCATAATGCAGTGAATGTCTAGTGGAACCAGAAAAAGTAAGCCCAAAATACAAAGACTACCAAATGCAGGATGGTCATTTAGTGCAGAAGTAGGACTGCTGTAGAACAGCTACTCCAACAAAGACGTTCTAAACTTGTAAAAAAAATTACCATCCCCACCACTAAATTACAGCATTTCCCACCAAGTCTCTATTGCATTGAAGCAGTCATCATGTTTTTAGGAAGGTGGAATGAATCATCTGTTATTATTTTACTCCAGGTCATCCAAAATAGAAAGGTTACTCTCACCTCTTTGATGTAAGGAGGTTTTATTTCCACCAGACCAACCTGTAGATTTTGCATAAGACCTATACAGAGGAGTTTGGATAAGCATTCATACAAATATTTACAACGCAACAACATCAGTCATCCTTGCATTCTCTTTCTTTAAATTGACAAAAGACATTTCATAGAGTCGAACATGGAAAACACATTTCAAAACTGCATTCGCAAGTCTGAATTTTACATTCTCACATGCAGGATTTGGGACCTAAGCTGAAACCACAGTCTTTTCCAAATCTGTGGGAATTGTGGCATTCACTTCACCCCTGTTATAATGTCACCCATGTATCCGTTTAGCCCAGAGACTAAAACATCAGGGCTGAATTTTGCAGGTTTGCCCTTGCACAGCCTTTTTGATTTGTTTCTGCCTAAGCAGAGCCCTTTGCAGAACTTAGAGACTGCTCATGTTACTGGAACCATCATCCTGAAGGGAGATAAGCACAGCTCCGAAAGGATTCAGGTAGTATGTGGATAAATACATGAGGGAGCTGAAACCTGAAGATGGATTCCACAAGCTAAAAGAGAATAGATCAAATTGAATTATTCATCCAGCTCCAAACATTGATTAAATCCATAGCTGGTGGCTGAGAACTCAAGCCAACACATATTTACAGCTGAATAAAATTTAGTACCAGAAATAGTTCCATCAGTAGTGTTTGCAGAGCAGGCTCCAGTTTCCCCTTCTCTCATTTTTGAGACACACTCAGTTAATATCTCATTATCTTGCTTATTGAAGGAAGAGGGAGAAGAGGACTTACATTTTCTAACCTGCAGTTCGACAACAATAGATGCCTTTGCTTTTACAAAAAGAGATTGTTGGTTTGGAGTTTTTATTTTTTGTAATAACAGAAGTATATAAATTCAGGAAATATTTAAAGCTATGTTTTCAAGACAATGTTAACTAACAATCAATGAATATGGATAGCTTGTTTAAATTCTTGAAGCTGTGATAGGAGCAGTCAGAAGTTACGTTCTGTCTTTAAGTTTGCCACATCTGAATAGTTGCTATTTGCAACTGCAAAATATTAGGTCACGGCCGTTGTAGGAAGCAAGATATCTGACTTGATCAGACAATAGTCTAATGTGATTCAAAAAGTCATGTGTCCCTGTCTCCTCTAGAAACAACAGAAATATAAATGTTACACAAGTTGACCTGATAAAATCAGGTTACTTTCATGGTCTATTTCTAATGCACAAGGCAGACTGCTACTGGCGCACCAAATATAAACTCAATCATATCAAATGGTTCTTGAAAGGTACAGCTTGTTGTTTATGTTACGCCTATCAAGAGTTTTGTTAAGAGAAGCCAGGTACTGATGAAATGTCATGGCTTTGCAGGCTATGTTTTTTCTGATGACTATTTCTTCTGAAGTCTAGTTTGTCAAACTGGAGGAGTAAGAGGCAGCAGAACGCCTTGCAAACTGCTACGATTTCTGTACCAGCAGAGTGTATGCATATATGTAATTCATACTGAAATGACATTTGGCGTGCCACATGCTTTCCTGTGTTGTTGAGGGCACAAAATAAAACAACGGGAGGCATATTTGTTTTGCTTTTTTCAACACAGAAAATAGAAAATGTCGGACTTGTGCATAGAGCTTTCCAAAGGATAAGATTCTCTAGGTCGGTTCTCCTCCTATTTACATTTGTTTTTCTATTGGCAGAACTCTATTTGCTCGAATGGAATAACTCTTGATTTACTCAAGTGTGAGAACAAAACAATCTGATTCCTGTGTCTGTTCCAAATCAGCATTATTGTGATACTCCCAATTCTTTCAACACTTTCATGATTTTCAAAAAATATCCTGGTCTTCCAAAAATTGGTCGTCTTTAATCTGTTTTATCTTGGTCAAGTTCCAAGCTTCATGTAATTTGTGTTGCTAATATTGCCTCATTTCAAAATAAGGCTTTGTACATTCTTTCAGTTCATAACCGTCCTTAATATAATCACTATAATTGTACTTTAGCAAGACCACTTGAACGGTTGAGAAAAATATCTTATTAAATCTATGATAAAGTAAGGACTGAGCAATTATGTGCTGGAAGGAGAAAAAAATCCCCAGTAACTGCATATTACAAAGGTTGCAAAGTGCCTTGATGAGCTGAATGTGGCTCTCTGATTGACGACCAGCAGTAGATATGTATAAGAGTGTGGGTGCCTCAAGCATCTCTCTGCCTTCCGTGAAGTCAGAGAAAAGGGAAAACAAAGTGCTTTACAGAAACCTGCTCACTTGCCTGGACTGATAAGCATACAAAATAAATAATATACATTAAACATAAGTAAGTGGAATGTAGAGAGTATACGTCCTCATATCTACTATGTTTCAGCATATTCATCCAAATTAATCTCCTGTGCTATTTCTGTGGAGCTATTTAACACAGGACAAATGTGGCTCACTATTGATTTGTATTCCCATCTGAACCACATCAGCAATAATAGCTGTGTGAAAACCTAGCACCACGATCCAGTCCCTTAATCACTCATGGAGAAGTGGCATAGTTTCAGGTGAAAGCGTATTGAGCCACCCTGCCAGAAGTGAGAAGGGAGACTGCAAGTAGCAGAAAACATGTAGTCCCAATGACAGAAGACACCAACAATGGCATCCGCTCCCTTTGCAGCTACACAGTCTTTGCAGAGGCAAGTACTCCCCCTATTTCCTTGACTCCATGGGACAACCAGACGTTAAGCCCACACAACTTCTTCAGCTGCCACAAACGTGGAAAAACCTTAACCATAGGAATTCATCAGGAAAAGAGAGCTGTGAGAATCTGCAGAACACAAGAATCGCAGTAAAACCCTCCTCTCTCTTTGTAATATCTGTACACTCCAGTGCCCACACTGCAAAACACCCTCAAAGAGCATCCCCTAGAAACAGCCTTAGTATCTGCAGTTTCTAGTAGAGTACCCCAGGCTTTGCAACTGGTGTTTTTTAAGGGCTACACAGCAAATATGAATATAAACTTTGCCTAATATAAGAAGGAGATGTGAAAAACAACAGCATAGAAGAACGAGTTTTTAAGGTTTATGGAAATAAAATGTTACAGAATTTTTGTGAGGGACGGCTGTTGTTTGTTTGTTTGGAGAATGAGTAAAATCAGATGATGGAGAATCGATATTTGAACTCTTTCATGTTAAACTTTCTTTAAATGTACCCACTGATTTCTTACCTACATTCTGCTGTGTTTCATAGAAATCCCATGCCAATATTATTCACCTGTAGTGGGCTACATTTTACCCACTGCTATAGCAACAAGTCCCCCAGTTCTCTCTCCTTCATTAATTCCTAGAAGGAATCGTAATTTTCAGCAACACGTAGTTGTTTTCTATAGTTACCACTTATGGGTCATGACTAATTACGTGATGTATCGATAGCAAAACTCCACTGACTGGAAAACAAGGTACCAATACTGAGTTCCCTGGAGAAAAATCCACACTTGTGTTGGTAAAGAAATAATCAAGTCCAGTGTCTGTAGCTAAGGCAATAATACTCCTTCCTATTATATCACACAGAAATTCCTACTGAATCATTTCTGTAGCTTAAAACTTAAACTCTGTGGTGACTCAAGAAAATGGAGGATCAAATTTTCACACCTGTTACATGTCAGCAATGGAAGACCCATTCCTGCCAGTTTTTTGATCAGTATCTTTCCACTACTGTGTCCTTCTGAAATGATAAATAAATTGCTGCCAAAAAAAAATCACATTGTATACCAGTTCTTTTAGATTTTACTATTTGCAAAGCTATCAGATTCATTTCTTTTTAGCTTAAGTTGTTTCAGTGTTTAATTGTGATCTGACCCAGATATCCCAAAACCTAAAAGTGGCTGCTTTTATCAATGCATAGTCAGTAAGAAGCATCGCACCAAAACAAACACTTAGCATGCTTTCAGTTGCATCCTGCCTAAAAACTCAAAAGCCCAAACAACTTCTAGACCATCACAACTTAGTGGACAACTCTCTTTCTCTTGCAGTCTCCACTCCTTGTTTCCCTTCATATGACCTTGCAGATGATCCCACAGAAAGTTATCCTGAAACAAGTCAATTATCATCTGGGAACTTATATCTGTAACATGGCCCTTTTGTGCATGGATACAGTTCAAGGAGATCAGCACGCTGTAGTGCAGTCCTGTAATCTAAGAAGCTCTTCTGTTTGCAATGAGATCAAAGATATCTTGTCTTTGGCATTTAGAAATCTAGATACTGATTAAAATTGTGGAATACTCTGGCAACAGCTGCTTTAAACAGAAGTTGCCAGATGGTAATATTTGTGTGGGTACCATGTCGTCTGGCAAGGAACAAGCTAATGATGCACAAAATGCTTTGATGCACAGCCTTCAAGCAGTAAACTTAAAGTGATATGAGGCTTCACACAAGGACTCATCTACCCTGCTTTGCAATTATGTGTGATACAAATAATTTTTAACAATACAAGTGTACAGGTAAGGAGACACAAAGTTATATGGCACATAAGTGTTGTTGGGATTAAAATGAGTATCATCCTCTAAATTTGTGAACTTCTGCATAAATTTGCAGAGAGCTATAGATCATATTTTAGATGTATTGCAGTTAGCATGGTGGGTGTTTGGAATATAAAAATCCAGCATCCATATGGAGATTAGAGCACAGGCCTCTTTCAGTCATATTGTGGAAATGGAACATGATGACAGCCTAAAACCCAAAATCCAACTAAGCCTGTCAAGTTTAAGGGAAACCACTGGAAAACTCAGGAAATACTATTCATATGGGTATATCATCAAAACAAACAAGACTAGAGCTGTTCCCTACAAAGAACTACTTTGTATTTCAAGGCAGCTAATTTCAGAGGTGTCTGCTGTATGTATATGCATAAGAGGCTCTGATTAAACTCCTTTGGTATGAATGATATGATTGATAACAAAAAAATGACAGAAGCAGTAAGAGGATTTCTTGCATTGGTCTTGCAAGGATATGTGAAGACTCCAAAGGCTCAAAGCATCATCAATATCCTGGTTTTTTATTTACCGAAGAAATCCACAGAGCATTGTTCATGCAGAACTAAAAGTAGCAGTATCTATTAAACGGTGTGCTATTTCAAGAAATATGTGGTTATGGTCTGCCTTTCCACTCTTACCCTAGAGTTCACGCACCATATTTGTAACCAACCTGGCCGTGCAAAATCCAAAACTAAAAATAGACCTTCACATGCACCTTGATTTCACTTTTTCATTTGACCCTTGAGCATTTGCACTACAAAAATAGGAACCTATTTAAAATATCTACTTTTACAGATCAGGGCTCAGTTGGAATCTCCTTGAAAATCATGTTGAATGGGTATCCTGCTGATTTAAATTGCAGTGTTGAAACCTTTATCAAAGAACACAAAATAATGCTGAGTGATTAGTTCAACATTTTTTTTTGTGCTGGAAAGCTTACTGAATTTCAGGTTTTTTTGTTTTACTGAAAAGTGAGTGTAGCAGGCTTGCTTTGAATTAAATACTCTATTTCACAGAAAATACATTTTTCATAAAATAAGGGAAGTCTGCTGACAAATAACAGATAACCAAAGCTTGACCAAGGTCAGATAAATTATGTTCATGACTATGTAACTCTACAAAGCACAAATATATTACTCATTAGTATTATTACTCCTCTTAGGAAAAAGTCCCTTAAGTATGCATATGCTAAACAATCAACTGTTTAAAAGAAAGTAGAGCAAAAATTCACTATAGATGCTCTAAGTCAGTTACTGGTCTGTTACTCTAGTGATCATCCTTTGTTCTTCTATCTTGCTATTTAGGACTTCTGAGAAAGAAATTACAGTGACAATTGCTGTCCCTAGAAATTTAAGACAGAATAATCACATCAAATCATATCAACTTATTTATGTATTTTTTTATTTGTTCTGTTGGACCATTTCTCCAGGACAACTATTATATTCAATATCCTCAGTATATTAGCATCCTGCAGTAATGTATTTAAGTTGGGCATGTTTATTATATTTATTAACCAAAGGACAAAAATAATAGAATGAGATGCAATAGAACACATACATCTTGTGTGTAGTTAGCAAGCAATATATGTAATTGTTTCTCCTTCATGTCTGTTGATTTAAATGAAAGTCAAAAACACATTCTAAATTCAATGCAATTTACTTAGTACAGACCAAATTCTGTTCCAGGGGTCTGAGCAACCCAGAACTTTAAGTACTGCTGTAGCCCTAGAAGTTTCTGCAGCAACAGGGAGGAATTCCCACTGGAATGCATCTGTAAGTCTGCACTGGGGAAGAGAGAAGTGTCCTACACAGCCCTGTGTCCATCAGCAAGCACATGGTCACTTAATGTCCTGCCTACCTGTTGTATGTGGCACTGACGCATGAAGAAACCTGGCCCATGTACTCCCTTCATTTTACGAACACCTAAAGTGTGAGAGAAGCTCTTGTGCGAGAGTGAAAAGCCATAGTGCAACTACGCTATCTGGAATGAGCTGGGGGACTAGACAAAAGTAAGTGAGAGCTACAGCTCACCCCAAGTGTGAATGGCAGGAGGCTAGGGGGTCAGCATCAGCTAAGGCAACAAGTGCCTGAGGTAACCATCACTGTCCACGACTCCTGATGTGAAGCTATCAGGTCAAGGATGTTAGAGTGGCATACTGCATAGCCAATTCCCATACACAGAGTGGAAAGGGTACAGCTCCCGAAAACTTCCACATCCGCCTGGACTAAAGATCCTGACAGCTCAGTACCTGTCTTTGAGAATGGACACAAGTATGTACATGGAACAAAGTACAGAAACAGGATAAGCAAAAATCATCTTTCTTAGCAGACCCTCACAGATCTATCACAGTACAGTTACCTCGTTTTAAATGGTTGAGTTGTCACTGGTTTACCCTAACTTATTCCATCAACACTTCTACTTTCCCCAGAGATGGGTTTAAGCCACAAATTTCACATGCAGCTCTGAATTCCCCTGAATTTTCAGATGAAGAGATATGCCAGGAATTTTAAATTTATTTTCCCGTAGCTGGGAAATTGTTCTTACAAAACAATAGTTCTCTCCTGTCCAAACAGAGTAAGTGAGCACACGTTTTATTCTCCTAAACTGTGCGCAATTGTACAATTAGGCTGTTCCTATGCTGTTTATTTGTCATAATTTTACTTTGATCACATCCACATACTGAAGTATTCAACTGACACAACAATGGGTTTCTTTTTACATAGTGGATGGAGAGTGATGAAAGTAGAGAAAATGTGCATCTGACACAATGCTGGAATTTAGATATAGGATAAAATATCTAAAATGCTAAAGGATCTTAGGGCCTAAGGAGCTTTTTTGTATCCTGAATTATTATAGGACTTTTTTGAATGTTACATGGAACTGGGATTGGAGACAACACAAAAAGTCATTTAGACCAGGCATTGCAGTCTTCAAATAAAATGTAGATGAAAATTGTAGAAACTCTGGAGGTCATCCTACCATCATTAAAACAAATTGCAAAACTGTTGCAAGACAGAGGGAGCAGAAGCCAGCTATCTGATAAGTCACTAAATACTGAGCCCTATTTAAAAGTATGCAATTTCTTCCATACTCAATCTTCAAAGCAATTTGTCATACACTATCTAGTTAACCATCATAATATAAGCATCATTTCTACATTTTGAAAATAGGGCAACTAGGGTTGATTTAGCCATCCTCTAGCAAAAGTGGGGTAACTGTGCCTCAGGAGCTGCCTCATTCTTTCTGGCTCTGAGTAAATGTCAGTATCAGGATTTAAAACCAGAATTTCTTGGCTCCTCTTCTCAGGACAATATCCAAAAAGCTATCTCACTTTCTATGCTGCATGAAAACAGAATTAAAATAACACCAGTATCTTCCACCTTGTACTATGTATATCCCTTCATTTTAAAAATATCTCATGTAACTCTATCCAAGCTCAAAAAAAAGCACCTACGATCTGAATCAGAAAGTACCAAATATAGTACTCCCCAAGGTCACACCCTCACTAGATTTATTACACCTGTGGTACGCTGCCTGCTAAAACTGTTACCCTATAAGCTAACTTCTAGAGAAATTCCTCCTTTTGCAGATCTATTGTTGTTAGCACGCAACAATATCAAAGTCATATAAGGCTTGCCAACCTTTTGATCATCTCTTTACGCCCTGTGGGCAGATGAATACAATTAACACAACTCAATCCCTTAAGTCAAACTCTGCGATCCAAGAATTTCATATTGTCCTAATAGCAAATCCATCTTTAACCCACAGTACTGGAACATGAATTGAATATAGAGTAGGCATAATGCCTTAGCAAATATCCTAGATTAACATTTCAATTACTTTTACTACCTTAATAACAAAGAAAAATTAATAAAATAACCGCAGGATTAAGCAGTTACTGTCTAATGTTTCTAGTCTTATTATGATTTGTTCAAACCCATTACAGGTACTTACATATCCCAGTTCTGAGAGAAGGAAAATGCAACCCATTTTTGTTCAAAGATAACATATTATAACAGGAAATATTCCTAGCGATGCACAGGTCCTAACAAAACCAGCATCTGGGTAGAACAGAGGAAGTGTGCTCCTTAAAGACATTTAGCAAATGGGATTTTCATGTCAATCTGGACCTGCCACTTTTAAGTGACCCCTCCTGACCCTCTGCAAGAAAGGGCAAATGGTGTCAGATGTTTCCTAGTTTTTTTGACAGAAACGTCCACAGGTAAACATAACCATGCTAAGCGTATTTCTTTTACTTAGACTACTATAAAAATATGATCCTCATTTATTTTATAAAGATGCTCATGGGTTTTTCATTTTACTTATCTCTGTTATCAGATACAAACTCAACTTCAGCATGAAGCTAGCATGACCAATTAAGATAATGACAACAGCCTCCTTTAAATTACTTGTCTCCTGATCTGTTGTAAATTGCATTAAAATGTGTCTTTCGACTTGGGGTATTCCGTGTCTTGTTAAAAGCCTCTGACTCTAATAATTTTATCAACTTCAAGATCCCTTTATAGCTTCCTGTGTAGGTAAACAGGGTTCAGCACAAATGAGAGCCCAACTCCAAATATAGACAGTTGTGTTTAGCACTGTGTTTGTTACCACATTAATTTCCTGCATTCCTGTTCCAACATGAATGTCATTTCCCAGTGCAGAGAAGCCTTAGTTGTAGATAGTTTACAGAGATCAGCCTCAGGCCACTAATACTCTGGAACAGAAATGTTATTCTTTCCTTGGAGACCCATGCCATCTCTGGAATGAAGGCTGATTTGTCAGCATACAAATGAGGATGCTTAGTGTACTTCTTGGAGCAGGCATTCCTGAAATTTTCCCAGGGATAGGAAAGATTATTCTTCCTGTGGTATCAGTAGTGGAATTACATATTTTCAGAAGCAAGGGAATGACTTTGGTGAGTGATCAATTCCTCTCCTTTACTTCCCAGTACCACCAAGCTGTTCCCAGACCCTTTCCCTTGCTCATGGCAAGCTGACCACTCTCTTTCGCTCCCTATTTAAAAATGTGAGGGAGGAAAGAATGTTTTATCTCTGCCAGGAAGGAGTGGTTGCACAGGGGATAGGGAAGAGAACACAAAGGAAGGAAAAAGGTGTGTGGGTAGGTTTGGGTTTAGTTCTCTAACTATGCAATAGTCCATAAAGATTTGTGCCACAGCAGCATCTCATAGCACATATTGCCCGATGTAGAGTTAAATAATTTTTTTAATTTGGAAACTTAACAATCAGCAAGAATGCTAGCTGGCAGTACACAGCAACTCCTTCATCCAAGGAAGGATTCACATATCCAAGAAGGACATATTCCTTCTGCTGTCACTAAGCCATTTTCTACTTTGTGCCAAAGAGTCTGCAGAAGGTCTGTCAGTCAAGACAAAAACACATAGATTCGAAAACATGGTGTACACTTGGCCATGCCATTCCCCACAGTCAGCTACAGAACTAAGGGAAAAACGTATAGTATCTGTGGAGGATATAGGAGAAAAGGTGCTCTCCGTTTCACCAGTGTGTGTGAACACATAGGAGAGATGTATCGCTTCTGCTATCCTGAATGCATCTCACCCCCACACCCATGTTCACACACAAACCATTGCTGAAACCCACAACGCAACATGCTGCACTGCATCCTTTGCACGTTCATTCGGGACGTGCCAAGAATGACACCTACCTATCCTACCTGTACAGCACCACATGTGGGACTATCCCTCTCTCACCCTGCCGTTGTTACAGTTCTAGCCATTCCTAAGCTCTCCTGCTTTTCTCAGTCCCTCTGCAGGTATCATTTTATCATTGTATCATTGCAATAGCCCTGCGGAAGCCATTCTTACCTTCACATCTTGCACCAGGGTCTTCACCAGCAGCAGGTGACATAGCTCATGTGACTCATGATCATAAGCCATGTATATCATATGTAGCTCTGGCTTGGTTGGGAAGAAGCTTTACTTGGAAACAGAAGAGTGAAGAGACAAAGATGGCTGTACCATTCATCTCAGATACGTTTGGAGGTACATGTTGCTGCAACAGATTTACAAGTAAACCAACTTTTTTTTTCCAATTTGTTTTCAGTCCTCAGGGTTATTTTTGTCCAAGAATGTTATTCTTTGAGTGTCTGAGCTCCTCTGGAGGCTTCTTCTTCCTGTGAACCATGGACTGGTTCACTGAGCAGCCTCCAAGTCCTGTGTGGTAAGCTATCAGTTCCAAGAAGAATGAGTCAAGTGTTTGCCCACATGAAATTCATTCCTTGTTATTTTAGGAAGAGGCAGAGAGGCTCATAACTCATTCTCATCACTGCTGGGAAGCAATCACCAGGTCTCTTGCACAATGCAGTGAACAGGGCTTTCACAGGGATTTAGGCAACATAATAGTACAGCCAAGGTAACACATGACATGGCAATGCCATGCAATGTGCCCTTGTAACACCAATTAAAGACTTCAACCGATATCCCTGCATTTCACTTCAACAGGGATCATTCACCTGCATCCAGGTTGAGATTCGTTGAAAATATCATGAAACAGATTCTGCCAATTATTTTTAAACTAGTTAATGAAATAATTGCATTACTAGCAACAACAATAAAAATTTGAATTGCTGTCAATACCATGAATTAAATCCCACAGATGTCCATCAAAATCTGTGCTGGTCACTTTTCCTTTGAATGTGAAGGGCTTGGAATTCCTGGGTCTTGGGTTTCATTTTGGAAAGGTGAAGCTCAGCCTGCAAACCTATAGTTGATCTTGCCTTTCTCTAAAAAAGACTGGATCTATGTTAATCCTTCCTTTAGATGTGCAGATGTATCTTCTGCAGTGAACACAGAAAAGCAATACTCAGCAGCGTCTCAGGTGAAGATGTTAAGTCCTCCACTCCAAGCCCAACTTGACACACAGCCTAAAGATAATCTGCTTTATCAGACTGAAAATTTGTATCTTGAGTGCCACTGCAGAGACTAAATTACTGCAGAGCTCCATTATGGCTGGTGGATGGGTTCATCCAGGCTGAGGTACTTTATAACTGTAATGCCTAATGAGCTTCACGACTTCAGGACTTGTAGCACCCACCAGCCCCACTTACAAAGTCCTCTAGCATGAGTAAAGGTACTGATGGTGTGCCTCCAAACAGGGCTTAGAGAACAGACTTCTTGCACGAACTCCCAAATCCTACCTTCTCTTTTGGGGTTGCACTCAGTCATGTAGTTTCCTATGAAGGACTAAGGGACATGCGCCTGCTCTACAGATGCATGACAAAACAGTAAATAGCACAGAACACAATGCCATATAAAAAGAGAGTGGCAAGTGGTCACTTTAGCTGAGACAGAGGTTAAATTTATTTCTAAAGCTTTTCTGTCGACAAGTTATTTAAGGCTTGCCTCTATATTTTTATCCTTCCTGCTGGTTTGAGTTTCTGGATCATTACTGCAAATTAATCATAAAGATATTAGTAAGATAGACTTCCTTCCAGTGGTTGGAAACATGTATTTTAGAAACATGTTCCTCTACCAGTTTATTGCAGCCAGAAATTAAAGGTTTCCAAGAATCAAATCAGGCTATTTATATATTAGATGAGAAACACAAAGGATAGATTTTACTTTTAAAATTTCAGCAACAACAAGACTAACTTAGAACTGTGCCATTAAGATGTACTCTGGAGATAAATGAGCAGATGTAAGTACATTTGTAAGTACCCATCAGTTTAGCTTGGTTACAACTGAGAATGCATATTCTGTACATTACATATCAAAAAGAAGATGATGGAAATAATCTCAACAGCAGCTTAATTCTGCAGTCTTTATGGTATGCTTGAATTTGCAAGATACACAATCTCCACTAATGTTCATAGGGTAGTATAAGCATTGGCAGTTGCTATGTCCTCTCAAGAAGTAAAACTTGTGCTTCAGAGAGCCCTTTAAGAGAATGGTCTCCTTCCTAAGCGATAGTTGTATGGGGCAACCACAGACAATATTACTTTAAAATTCCTGTACTATAAGTAGCCTTCAGCTAATAGTTTGAATCTTCACCTAATAGTTTGAATCTCACACTGATTCAAATGGGATCCTTCGCTAATGTGACCACTTCACAATGTAAGAGGTATGTTGGTTAAACTCATGTGACTGCAGCTTCCAGGAAAAAAAAAAAACTAGACTAGCAAAGCCACAGAAAACTGCAGAGAAAACTCCAAACACATGACAGTACACCCAGCTTATAACAATATGCACTAAAACACACACAGAGAGAAAGAAAGAAGAGGACCAAAGGATAACATGAATTAGTACAGAAATCGCACAGCTACATTAAGATTGCCAAAGGCTGGGAGCATTCAGTTACTTCTGACATTTATACCTCTGAAAATTAGGGTCTAAAGCCTCTAAGGAGTTTTTTCAGCCCGACTACATTTGAAGTCTTAGTCTTGATGTTTGTCTTTACTCCAGCAGTGTCTGCCATGGTTGGACTAGCCCTACACACCAAGATGGTGACTAAAGAGTTTATTTAGTAAGACAGCTAGAGAAGCTCTGTAGACCTCCTTCCTTTCAGTAATTCAGCAAGAGGGAGACTGTCATAGATTGGTTTAGGTTTTAAAATGGAATGGCATCTCATTTTTGCTTCCCGATCAATTCTTTTGGATGTGCCATATACAAGTAGGGAAAAATTCCCTGATGTTGATCTTCTTGTGCTTTTAAGACCGGGGGGGGGGAGAGGGAAGNAAGAAGGGAGGGAAGGAGGGAGAGAGGCGGAGAGAGAGAGGAAGAAAGGGCAAGCTGGTTAATGTTTTTCTTTCGGCTTGTTTTTATGAGTCACTCCACTAAGTATTTGCATTAGCAGGACTCCTGCTGCTGCTAGATCATTCAACTGTTTGTTTAGTTGCTGTGCCTCTTGAAAAGTCCAACAACACGGAATTTTTATACATCTTCTTTGTATTTTACTAATTAAATCTTTAAGAAACAAGTAACCTCCCATCACTGTGGTCCCCGTAGCAGTAGCAGTTCCCCCAAACTCAGTGCTATTACTCACTCGGGTAAAGGCTACAGAAACAGCCTGGTATTTATTGTTGCTTCCTCATATGCTGTCTCCTGACCAAGCTGTATTAGAATAAGTGAAAATAACAACATAACTGAAATGTCACAATAAGCAAGTTTAAAGTTCAAAGCTTTTTATTTCCACTTGTGAATTGAAATCTTCAGCTACATTTGCAAACCCAACTATATATATATACACACACCCAAAGTATAACTTTGATCAAATCACTTTGAAAGAGTTGTATTTCTCTCTTCAGGTAAGAGATTAATATTGCTTAGAAACATATCAAATCAGAAACTACGTATGCACTGAGACTGACATTGCCTTATTCCTGCAGAAATAAGTCACCAAAAAAATCTTGCTATCGAGTTAAACAAGAGTAGGGCTGTAAGCAAAACTCTATCATGGCCAGCATGAAAAGAAGCTGCTAAGTCTAAGGAAAGCAAAGGAAGAAAGAAAGAACAGCAGACAGCTTTTTCTGTCTTTATGAGGATAACCAGCAATTTTCTGTTTGACCTCCTTTCTCTCTTGCTTATTTGTCAACATTCTGAATTTCTTTAACAGTTTGCTTTCTACAAACCTCTTTTTTTCCCTTTTCAAGAGTGTCAGCATCAGCTTTGTTAATTAAATACAAGCTAGAAACCTGCCCATTAGATTAAAAGGCAATAAAAGCATCAGAACTTACCTGTTCACAGAGAAGGATGGTTCAGACAAGAGATCCACTCTATGTGAGAGACTGGGTCCCAAGAGGAGCATTTGTAAAGGAAGCTCTTCAAAACAGCTTTATATGTTCTGCATAAGGTGTTTGTTTTGTTTTTCCTTCTCTTCAATCAAAACAATGACTGATAGGAGAAAAGTGGGTGTTTAAAAGATGTAAAAGCCTTATCCTGGTTCTAAAAGAACCAGCACATTAAAAGCAACTTTTCTTGATTGCAGACTTATGATCTACGCAACTTTCTCTTAAGCACAGTTCAACCCCAAATAGCAATTGCGTATAAATGGTATCTTCTTACTTATTACATCTGTTCCCTGTGTGAATTCAGAGATGCATGTGCTGACTTCAGTAATAAAAATACTTTTTTTTAAGTTACTTGTTATTCTTGCTGCACCAACATAACTGAGGGAGTATGAGCTATAGCTCTTGTCTATCATCAACAGAACTATGGGATAATTAAAGGACTAGTCAGTTATTTGTATGCAAATTAACTGCCTAGGTGAAATTTAAAGCATAGCTTGCCCTTCAGAACATTTGTCACCTATAGTGATCTGCTAGAAGACATGAAGCTAGAAGATAAAAATGTTTAGTTGCCTGATTTAATCTGAAGACTTTAAGTGAAAGAAAATCTGTCTTCCACTTGCCACCTGGGCATATTTTGTTTTGAAGTGGCTGGAAACATTAAACATCATTTTCTAAAACTGGATGATTAATTTTCCTCCTGTATAACTGTTGCTTCATTCTAGATATATTCTTGCCCTGTATGCCACTTAGGCTCAAGCAGACTTTAGAAAGGGGATGTCACTAGAATGACTCTAGAACAGCAGTGTCACTCTCTACTTAGAACTTATGGCAAGACACTGCTACATCTCGTATTCTGCGAAGTATATTATTTTCTGTAGCATGGTATTGATGTTTAAATCTCTTTCTACACAAGCAGCAACAATGATCAGTATATCCTACTCAGAGTGTCCTTCCTCATCCCTTGCAGGTGAAACTAGCTAAAACAAAGATGTTCCTCTGCAGTGGCTAGAGTACAATGAATAAATATATAATAACTAGCAGTTAATTAAAATATTTCTGCAGGTGAAGTGCTAAGACATTATCTGGGCCCTGAAAAGGCTAGATTTACCCCCTGCTAATAATCCTGTGAAGAACTTCATTGAATCATAGAATCATAGACTGGTTTGGGTTGGAAGGGACCTTAAAGGTGATTTATTCCAACCCCCCTGCCATGGGCAGGGACACCTCCCACTAGACCAGGTTGCTCAAAGCTCCACCCAACCTGGCCTTGAACACCTCCAGGGATGGGGCATCCACAACTTCCATGGGCAACCTGTGCCAGTGTCTCACCACCCTCAGAGTGAAAAATTTCTTCCTGATATCTAATCTAAATCTACCCTCCTTCAGTTCAAAACTGTTACCCTTCAGCCTATCACTACACTCCCTGATAAAGAGTCCCTCCCCATCTTTCCTGTATACCCCCTTTAAGTACTGGAAGGCTGCTATAAGGTCTCTCCAGAGCCTTCTCTTCTCTANCACTCCAACAGGTCCATGTCGTTCTTATGTTGGAGGCCCCAGAGCTGGACAGATACTCCAGATACAGTACTCCAGATGGGTCTCACCAGAGCGGAGCAGAGAGGCAGAATCACCTCCCTCAACCCGCTGGCCACGCTTCTTTTGATGCAGCCGAGAGTGTGGTTGGCCTTCTGGGCTGCAAGCACACATTGCTGGCTCACGTTGAGCTTCTCATCAACCAACACCCCCACGTTCTTCTCCTCAGGACTGCTCTCAATCCATTCTCCACCCAGCCTGTATTTGTGCTTGGGATTGCCCTGGCCCATGTGCAGGACCTCGCAGTTCACCTTGTTGAACTTCAAGAGATTGGCATGGGCCCACCTCTCAAGCTTGTCCAGGTCCCTCTGGATGGCATCCCTTCCCTCCAGCATGTCTACTGCTCCACACAGCTTGGTGTTTTTGGCAACCCTGCTGAGGGTGCACTCAATCCCACTGGCCATGTTGTCGACAAAGATGTTAAACGGCACAGGTCCTAGTACTGACCTCTGAGGAAAGCCACTCATCACTGCTCCCCACTTGGACACTGAGCCGTTGATTGCAACTTTTTGAGTGTGACCATCCAGCCAATTGCTTATCCACTGAGTGGTCCATCTGTCAAATCAAAGTCTCTGCAATTTAGAGACAAGGATGTTGTGCGGTGAGTGTCAAATGCTTTGCAGAAGTCCAGGTAGATGACATCAGTTACTCTTCCCTTATCCATCAACACTGTAACCCCGTTGTAGAAGGCCACCAAATTTGTCAGACACAATTTGCCTTTAGTGAAGCCAAATCACCAATCACCTCCTTATTTTCATGTGCCTTAGTATAGTTTCCAGGAGGATCTAGTCCATGATCTTGGGGCACAGAGGTGAGACTGACCGGCCTGTAGTTCCCCGTGTCTTCCTTTTTTCCCTTTTTAAAANCAAAGTCTCTGCAATTTAGAGACAAGGATGTTGTGCGGTGAGTGTCAAATGCTTTGCAGAAGTCCAGGTAGATGACATCAGTTACTCTTCCCTTATCCATCAACACTGTAACCCCGTTGTAGAAGGCCACCAAATTTGTCAGACACAATTTGCCTTTAGTGAAGCCAAATCACCAATCACCTCCTTATTTTCATGTGCCTTAGTATAGTTTCCAGGAGGATCTAGTCCATGATCTTGGGGCACAGAGGTGAGACTGACCGGCCTGTAGTTCCCCGTGTCTTCCTTTTTTTCCTTTTTTAAAATGGGAGTTTTGTTTCCCCATTTCCAGTCAGTGGGAACTTCTCTAGACTGCCACAGCTTCTCAAATATGATGGGTAGTGGCTTAACAACTTCATCTGCCAGTTCCTGCAGGACCCACAGATGTATCTCATCAGGTCTCATGGATTTGTGCACCTTCAGGTTCCTCAGATGGTCTCAAATCTGATCTTCTTCTACAGTGGGTGGTACTTTATTCTCCCACTCCCTGCCTTTGCTTTCTGCAACTTACGCACTGTGGCTAGAGCACTTGCCAGTAAAGACCAAGGCAAAAAAGTTCTTGAGTACCTCAGTCTTGTCCATATCCCAGGTGATCAGGTCTCACATTTCCTTCTGGAGAGGGGCCCACATTCTCCCCAGTCTTCCTTTTATCACTGACATACCTGTAGAAGCTTTTCTTGTTGCACTTGATATCCCTGGCCAGATTTAACTCTATCTGGACTTCAGCCTTCCTAACCTGATCCCTGGCTGCTCGGAAAATTTCTCTGTATTCCTCCCAGGCTACCTGTCTTTGCTTCCACCCTTTGTAGGCTTCCCTTTCCTGTTTGAGTTTGTCCAGGAGCTCCTTGTTCACCCATGCAGGCCTCCTGGCATTTTTGCCTGACTTCTCCTTTGTTGGAATACATTGTGCCTGAGCTTGGAGAAGGTGATCCTTGAATATTAACCAGCTTTCTTGGGCCCCTCTTCCCTCCAGGGCTTTATCCCATGGTCAAGAACATTCCTGAACAGCCAAAGTCTGCTCTCCTGAAGTCCAGGTAGTGAGCTTGCTGTGCGCCCTCCTTGCTGCTCTAAGGATCTCAAACTCCACCATCTCATGGTCACTGTAGCCAAGGCTGCCCTTGACCTTCACATTCCCCACCAGCCCCTCCTTGTTGGTCAGAACAAGGTCCAGCATAGCACCTCTCCTCATTGGCTCCTCTATCACTTGGAGAAGGGAATTATCATCAATGTACTCCAGGAACCTCCTGGATTGCTTATGCCCTGCTGTGTTGTCCCTCCAACAGATATTGGGATGGTTGAAGTCCCCCACAAGGATTAGGGCTTGTGAACATGAAGCTGCTCCTATCTGTCCATAGAGGGCCTCATCTGCTCGGTCTTCCTGGTCAGGTGGCCTGTAGCAGACCCCCACTGTAATGTCACCTGTCCCTGCCCTCCCTTTAATCCTGGCCCATAAACTCTCGGTCAGCTCCTCATTCATCCCCAGGTGGAGCTCCATGTACTCCAGCTGGTCATTGATATAGAGGGTGACCCCCGCTCCTTGTCTTCCCAGCCTGTCCTTCCTGAAGAGCCTGTATCCTTCCATTCCAACACTCTAGTCATAGGAGCCATCCTATGTCTCCATGATACCAATAATGTCACAGCCCTGCAGGCGAGCACATGTCTCTAACTGCTCTTGTTTATTTCCCATGCTATGTGCACTTGCATAGAGGCTTGTTTGAAAAGTACATAAGCCTATGCAGTTGATTTGCCTATGGTATTTGAATCTTTTTGTTTGATACTGTGGCCTGTAATTCTTCCACTGTGGGTTCTTCGGTTCCAGTTTCATTCTGTGACAGAACTTCTTAACAGGTTCTTTTGGAGTAATAATCTGAAAGGCAGGAGACACAGAGGTCTGGATAAACACATTTTTAAAGAACTGCAGAAAATATCAGGGTAGCGCTCACATGAAATCTAATTTATCCTCTGGTCACTTTATGTGGATAATGGACACCGGTGATGGAATGTGCGTGCCCTGGGCTATATGCTGGTTCATTACACACATGCAGCTCCCTGTAAGTTTAATGTGAATTTAACGTACCAAGGAAAGAGAAGGCATACCCTTCAGGGTGAATGCACGTTCTCAAAAAAAGCTAATGAACTCCTACAATAATGGCTGTTTCTAAGATAATGTGAAAGATTGGATATTGATAACTAAGCACTTTTATGACTGACACATATTGCTCCAGTTGTTCACCTCAATCAATAGCACGTTATTGATGCCGCAGAAATACGCTTTTCTGCCAGCTCTTTACCCACCCAATATCACTCTTCACATTAAATGTGCGGGGACCATCACTGCTTCCGACACCTTATCGTTCACAACACCTTCCAAGAGACACACACACACGCCGGTGGGAAGCGCTCGAAGGCACGCTGCGGGTAGGCCACGCGGCCCGTCCACCTTGCCTTCCTTCCACCTCAGACCCTGGGGCGGCGGCGGGCACACAGGCGGCCGTCGTTGGTTGCCCCAACCCCACGCTGAAGCTCCAAGCGTTTAATCTGATGAGCCGACACGTTTTATCGCTCATGCGATAAAAACGCGCTGGCTTCTCCCACCGCACCTCACACACGCTTCGGCAGCCTCTGCTGCCGAGACCCAGGCTCGGCAATAAAAATAAAGAGGGGAGAGCTATAAATAGGAGCCGCTTAAAGCGCTTCCGAAATGCCTCTTCAACGCAGCTCCTTCGGAGGGGAGAGCGCCTTCAGGAGGCGTCCCCAGGGGAGGGGACGGCACGGTGGGTGGGCGTGTGGGCGGAGATGGCCGCCGGGCAGCTAGCCCAGGGAGGGCGGCCGGCGGCGGGCAGGGCACGGCAGGGCAGGGCAGGGCAGGGGAGAGGCGGCCCGGCCCGACCGCGGGGCTCCTCCCCGGGCAGCCGCGGTTGCTAGGCGGATTACCCCCGCGGGCCGGCGGCTGCTGTTGTTCGGGGCTCGGGCCGCGGGACCTCGGCGGGCTCCCTTCCTCCACCCCGCTCCGCCTGCGAGGTAACCCGGCGCCCGCGGGCAAAGGGCCCGGGCCGCGGCCGCCCCCGGGGTGCGTGGGAGGGAGCGGCGGCCTGGCCGGGGGCCGTGAGGGGGCCGGAGGCCTCCCCGAGGCTGCGGGGAGGGCGGCGGGCAGCGCCGGGTGCCAGGAGGCAAGCTCTTCTCAGCGGAGCCCGGTGACCAGAGGCCCTGGGCACGAACTGAAACACAGGAGGGTCCCTCTGAACATCGGGCATCGCTTTTTCCTCTGAGGGTGACCCTGCGCTGGCACAGGCTGCCCAGTGGAGTCCTCATCCTCAAGGGACGTTCAAAAGCCCTACGGACACAGCCCTGGGCAACCAGCTCTGGGTGGGCCTGCTTGAGCAGGGGGGTTGGACCGGGTGACCTCCAGAGGTCCCTTCCCGCCTAACCCACTCTGTCATTTTGTGAAATCCCGCAGAGCCTCCCTCAGAACTACCAGAGCTGGGGATCTTCCATTGCTTAAGACTGCCAGGATTGTGCTTAAATTTAATAAGAGCTTTCTAGTCAGCTTTCAGTTGCTGCTGCTTATGGCTTTATGGTGGAGAAGGTCTCTTAGGGGCAAACTTTGACTGCAGCTAGCAGGCCTCCAGTAGAGAGCTGCCTGTGCCTTAAGAGAGCGAGCAGCAGGGAATTACATTTAATACCTCCTCCTTTCAGTTCTGACGTTCTTTCAGCAAGTAACAGCAGGGCTCCCCTACTATGCTGTATGATCTCGCTCTGTTAACTAATTTCCCCTTGTAACAGGAATGCTCTTGCTTGCACAATGAAAAAAAAAAAAAAAATAAAAGCATGTGGCTGTAAAGCCCGGTAGTTTAATGGTGCTGTAGTTTTGAACAATGTTGTTTCATCCTACTGAACGCTCTGCTTGTGCTCTGATCTAACCTGTGTCTTGGAACATTTGAGAGGTTAAGAAAAAACAAATAAACAAAAATCAGAAAACTGTCACACTTCACTATATAGGTAATTTTTTTTTACTGAAGAAGAGCTGGGTCTCCATGACGAAGACAGCCAGAGTTTTGCTGCAGTAGCGTAACCAGTAGTCTGTTGCAAATGCTCATGCATCTGAAGATACTCAGTCCCACTTCAGAGAGATTCATTGTAATTAGGTGCGCTTTTTTGTGTTTATTGCACTGCTAGCAGAAAATGGCTTTTCTCAGAAGATGGAAAGTTTAATTGCAATAGTCCAGTTTTGCTACACATTTTGGAGGGTTCATTTTCTGATGTCTTTAGCTGCCAACAAAGTCTTTTTCAGCCAAGCCCTGACGGTATTTGAAGAAACTAGTTGAGTACATAGTTTTTGAATACAAGACCGAGGTGTGGCCTCCCTGGTGCTCTCACAAACACACACATACCTGCACATATTTCTTCATACCTTCTGCTTAGAAACACCCATGAGCTTTCTCCTTGTGACCTTGTTGAAGTCAATGTCATCATCACTATGGACTTCAGTGGGGGCCAGAGCTGGAAGCAAATTTACACAGTGATTGAAAATCAAAAGTAAAATGTATTTGCCTACAGTCGTCATACATTTGTTAAGTATTTTACTGGGCCAATTTTGTAAAGGATAAAAATAGAAAACAGATTTCATGTTTTATTTTCCTTCCTTTCTTTTTTAATGAATTACAAAGAAATGGAAATATGCGAAAAGGTGTCCTAATGATTTGTTGACTAACATAATATGAAACAGATCAAGAAATTGCAACAAAATAAAGAAGTTCCCATCTAGATAAATGAAACAGTTGCATAGCTGGGGTTATAGGAACATGCTCCTTCATGTACGAAGATCTGTCAAATGCCCAAAAATGTGGAGACCTAAGATCTTTTCTATGAAACACCAAGGAATATAAAAGTGCGGGTAGGTAAATAAAAACTTTCAGATCTGGCTGGTGCTGGCAGCCTGATCCATTAAGATAACAAGAAAGTCTTAGCTCTTTTAGTTATTTACAACTGGTTGGCTCCATTCTGCATGTGAAGTGAATCCTTACTGAAAGCTTTTATGCCTGTCACTCAGGAAAGAAGCATTATAATATCATTACTTTCATCCTGCAACATCTGATTAGTCAAGGCCAAACTACACAAACATACGATGCTAACTTTACAACTTATAATTCTCCCAAAAACTTGTTGGTCTCAACCTTGGCTAAGTTTACCATTAATATCTGATAGCGTGTTTTTCCCTGTCCTTCAATACCACATAAACTTTGTGACAGTATAACTTTAGAGAATTTGTCTGCAAATTGTGGGTTTAATTTTATCTCAGCAGATTTAGACATCAGTGGCTGTCCAAATTTAAAATTTGAAAGTTGTTAATTTGGCCTCATTTATACAGTTAACAGGAGGGGTATTTGGAAAATTTGCAAATGTTGAGTTAATATTACTTCGCAGTTTAGAGGAATTGAAATGCTTTCAAGGCAGCTGCTGAACTTATTGCTAAAATTACAAAGTATTGATAAATACCAAAATCTTGTTTCTCATCCTTTTAATTGTGTTTAGAGATGACACAAACTGATGTATTAACTACTCTGTAATGAATTCTAATATATTTTTTGGGAAGAATAATAAATCTCTTCCTTTATCCAGAAGGTGTTAGAAGATGTAGTATGAGGACAAGAACAGATTGGGTTTTATATATATACTTGCTGAAGGTTTTTTTCAGGTTCTTGAAAGGCAGGATCCCAGTGGCAGGATGCTGAACCAGACGGACTGCAGTTCTGATACAAAGAACAGTGATTTTATTGACATATGTCACTAAAAAGTTACGGAAAGCTCAGCATCTTGAACTGATGGTGTTCATATCCTCAGTGATTGATACTGGCTCTGTAGTTACCCTCTGAATTGGGCTTCATACATCCTCCTATGGGTTGGTTTTTTTTTTGGCATTTAGATACAGACACAGCGCTGTTCCTGCTGTCCTTATGCTGGAGGTTTTATGACTAGATAGAGCAGAGCTGTTTTATTGGCTTTTGGCCACCGGGAGTTTTTTGCCTCCTCTGGAGAAATTTCCAGCTTGCTAGCATCCCGTGCTTCGCCCTCCCTTGTCGCTGCTGTGGCCACAGTTGTGGCCGATCTTGGCTTTGCTTTGTGACACCTGGCACTGATTATTCCTCACCCGTGCCGAAGGTGCTGTAGCAAGCTTCCTGGCAGACCCGCCAAGTGCACAGCATGCCCCTGAAGTGACATAAAGAAAATAAAAAGTTCCCAAATTTTTTTCCTCCTCTTCAACCACCAGTCTGTTATTTCTATCTGCTGCAGCTGCTGCAGGAAGAGGCTGTATTACCTTTGTGAACTGCTGAAACTTGTAGCTAACTGCTGTGAGCCAGCAGGTTTCAAATGTGAACTGTAGTTCCTTGTAAAGATCTTATGTTCAAGATGGTCACCTTTGACCTACCACATGGCACATCAGTGATGTTTTACAGTCCTGTGGGTTGAAAAATGAAAAATAGAAATAATAGAATAATAATAATTAGTATGACAATTTAATGGAATGAAATTATTTTCTTGTCAAAGTCCTAACAAAATAAATGATAGACTTATTCATGTAATTCATTCATGTCATATTGTAGTTCCAACAACTGTACTGAACATGCGTTATATCTGATAATGCATTATACCTAACAAAAAGGGGGAAAATTCAGTAATTCCTCACTGTATAGAACAGAAGTTGACTTCAAAATTTCTTGCTTTGTCAGGCAATAACACATCAATGTCATGTCATGTAGAGGAAGTCAAAGCATGTGCATGAGCAGAGGAAACCCAGTCAAGTAGAGGAATAAATGCCTAAAATTCAAGGGAGAAGAGGCAGCAATTACCAGCTGCTCTGGTTAAATATTCTGTTCTGTGCTCTTTTTCATCCTTTTGATTTAATTTCTTTTTTAAGGTACATTGTTATTTGTAAATGAATATCGTTCACGCATGTCCTGCCATTCCTTGGCATCTAGACACTAGGATAGAGTTAACAGAATATTCTTGTATGAAGGCCTGTTAGTTAAGAGTGCATTTGTTCAGTCCTTTTTTCTTTTTTCACTAGACACTCATTCCAGTTTCAGCCTTTAGAAACAAGAGGAGCCCAAACAGTACATAAAACATGCAAGACTGGTAGAGACTGGGTTTCTTCTGGGTGTAGGTGAGTGGTCCTGATGCAGCCTGTGGCTTTATCTTGCTCAAAACAACAGAGAGGAGTTATCAGCCAAGCTATACTGACAGAAGAAACTGATTCTGAATAGGTTTTTTTTCCTAATTTATAATTTACAATAACATATAATGCAATATATAATATATATAATTTATACATAAAGGAGGCTGTAAAGTAGCAAAACGCTTTACCAGTGCTGCCCTGCATCTGACTAGAAGTTCATCTAGTCAGATATGTCTCCAATACTGGCCATAAGTAGACACCTGGAAAAGTATAAAAACAGGGCAAAAATACAATACTTTCCCCTAGTACTCTTCCCTCCTCCCTTTTTTCCTTTCTCAGCCCTTTGGGGAAAAATAGCCTTCAATCTTTGGCTAACCAGTGTGGTAGACACATAAACCTCAGAGTTTTCTAACAGCACCCATCTCATGTTTCAGTGCTTATTTGTACTTAAATTATTTCTCCTGACTTGCCAATTGTGGTGTGTTAGTGTTTAAATGTGACAGATCAAGACTCACTTTGTGAGGCACATGTCTGCATACAGTGAAGGACAACTGTTGCCCTGAGAAATTTTAAACCTCTGCTTTAACTAGACAAGACAGATTGGAAGGGAAAAAGGTACACATCGTGGTCTTTGATGCTCTAAGTTATGCACTAATTATAAATATATTCCTAAAGTCATTTCCAGTCTGGTAGATAGAACATTGCTGCGGAGTCACGGCAGCAGAACTCTTCATAGCAATTTGAAGCTCAAGGAAATTTCCGCTGCCACAGCACTCAATCCTTTTCACAGGGAACAGAAAGAAAGCATTCACTTGCTGTGGGGGAGAGCGGAGCATGCTGGTGGAGTAGCTGTACATCCTTGGCTGGTTGCTGCTGCAGTCAGTTGCTCCCAGTCAGTAGAGAAAGGGATACTTCCAAGTCACAGACCATGTCCGAGGCAACTTTTGGGCACTGGGAGAAGAGAGAATGGTATTGCAGAATGGTATTGCAGCCATCCTACTGGTGTCAGCCTTCTCCCTGCTGAGAAGAGGAAAAATAAGATATTGGAAGGGACACGGGGGTAGAAGTGATTTTAGGGCTCGAATTTTCAAAGGAGTCTAAATTAACTGAAGTAATATGCCGGTAGCAAGTTTGTATCCATCAGCAGAGACAGCATAAATTTATTTATATCTTGCTTTTACCTGCCCAGGATGGGGCCATATTTCTTGTTGATAAATGCAGTCTAAAGTGCTTCACTTACAACGTGCTTATTTTAGAAACTGAGAAAAGGGTTCCTGCCCTTATTGAAATAACTGCTTGACTGTTTTGCCCATTGAAATCCATGAGCCACCACAGCATGGCTGCATACTTGAGAGGTAGCTCAGTTACTTTCTCAGGCAATCAAGTAATTTGTTCTTCATCAGCTAGAGTTTATATATTAATGAACAGACTCCCTACTGTTAAGAAGTTCTCTCACTTGGATTCTGTGTAAAGGATAACAATTTGCAGATGAGCTCTGGCCCATGAAAAGCCCAATAAGAGTGATTCTTTATCCTGCAGGGCAAGAATATAGGCTAATCAGTACTTGAGCAACCCTCAGCTCTTTAATTGGGATAAAAGCGCTGATAAAATTATGGTGCTCTTTCTATTTATTTAAGAATCTTGCCAGTGTTACTAGGAAATTATGAATCTGTCCTGGAAGAGAAGAAATAATTGATCTGTATGCAGCTACCTAGAAACGACATGCAGAAGTGAGCGAAAATGTCAGAGCTCTTATAATAAGAAAGACAACTTTGTAAAATACATTGGTAGTTAAACCATGTTCTGTTCTGTTAACAAAAAGAGAAAGAGAATAAAGAGCAGAGTCATAATTTTCCGACATGCTTGCATGGTTCTCATATTATTTGTCTTCTGTTCTTGTTTTTCTGCCTGTACAGATACCCAAACTCTAACATCTCCCTTTTACATCAAAGAGATTTGATGAAGGACTGCCCTGTTCTTTCTTCCTTTCATCTGTCTCTCCTTGCTTCTCCGTGTTTTCTCTGCAGCTACAAGTGGATACCACCCAGTGACAGCAAAGGCATTTGAAAAGGAGTGTCTTTGCTCTGCTGAGGGGCCTTGCAGCTGACAAGCACACTGCTAAAATTGGATCCTGCTGATCAGTGGGAGGTTGGCCTGGGTGTGGGTTCGTACATATCTTCACAGGGGCTCTCTAGGGTATCGCTTATATAACTGCAACAGTTGCTTAATTTGCCTCCGGCTCTTAATAGTTAATCATGCAGTTTAAGATATTAGGTAATTAAATACCACAAAGTACAAACATCAGAGTGCTCATCCAATACAAGTATGGTAGGCTTTAGTAGGGGCAGTCAAGTGGCAGAACTTCTGTTCCACAGGAAGGTCCAAAATTAAGGAAAATAAATGATGCCCTGTTAGAATGCGCATTAGAACCCCTCTGCTCGTACCTTAAAATTCCTTTTTTAAAATTCATTGAATCTGGAGGCTCCATCTCATAGGTTACCAAATGCCAGGGCTTCCACATTTTTTAGCTATTTGTACCAGGGTGAGTCCCAAGAAGCACAGAGGAGGATCTTGCAGGGCTTCAGGACTCAGAGCCTGGGCATAAGGTGAGTTCCTAAAGGTCTCAGGTCCTGCTGCTTAACTGGAAGACCAAATGTGACATGTTGCTTTCGGGTTCGCAAGAGAGAGAGGATGGCCCTGCTACTTCCATAAAGCCAGCAGGCCTGGAAACAGCTGGTGTTGGAGTGGCTGCAGTCCCTGACGAAGGGGAGGCCATACAGTGGGACTGCTGTGGAGCCATGAGTTCTGGGAGGCTGCGCTCTCCTGCAGTCCGCCAGGTGACCTGGCGGGATTCTTGCAGGCCTTTTTCAGTGAAACCCTGTTCTTTGATTGAGAAATATTTCTCTTTTGACAAACTGACAAAGTATGCCCACAAAAGTCCTTTCTTTTCTTGAAAATTTTCAACCATCTTTGAAGTGCTGAACAAGCAATAGTCAAATTGGGTTTATTTTAATGTTCCGGATTGCATTTGCAAATGCTGCTTCCGCATCTGATGCCTGATGAGGGACACAGTCTTCTGCAGGTATTCAAATAAGGATTCAGAGTGATTCCAGTCCACTAGGAAATTTAGTGGATTTTAGGATGCTGATAAATAATGCATATCTAATAATCAGTTCTGAATGCTAAATGCCATACACGTATCTCAGATACCGTAGTTCTTCATTCCTGTGGATGAAGGTCCACTCGTTTTTACCCAAACTTACTCTGTCAATAGAAAACCCCTGAGAACATTTTCAAGCATAAATTCCATTGCTTAATATGTATGATCAGATCTATTTCTGTTCCAGAACTATGCTAAACTTCCCATCAATGGGAACAGCCTATTATGTGGCTGTCGTTGTTTAGGCACACGGTGGCTAATTTTTAACTCACTATGGTACGCAGTGATAAATCCTTAAATATGAATAAGTGAAACAGAATATTCTATCACTAGTGAATAATAAGTACAGGAGACTAGACTGGTGTTGAAACCTTCTTAAAAGTTGCACTTGTCACTAACTTTTGTACTGAGAGCCGAATCTTGCCACACACAAAGTCCTGCAAATCTGGGAGCTGATGCTGCTGAGCAGCTCGCTGGAGGCAAGTACAAAGCTGCTGAATCAAACCCCTTGTTTCTGGAGAGTGATCCTCTCACAGCAGCAGCTGCTTAGTTGTATGCTTTAATCATTGTACATCATTCAAAATACTCAGAAAGAGTCTGTCCTATGTCTTCTGTGAATTCCATTAGCAATGTCATGTTGTATCTGTGCATTATTATTAGCTAAAATGTAAAAAAGCATCTCCCTTTTCTCTAACTTCCATTCAGCACTTTTACTGTCACCTTTTCAGGTGTGATGTGTTTTATATTCAATAGAAACAATTCCTTGTGAAGTATTTTAGTATCTATCTGTCTGCTATAAGAAAGACCTGATTTTTCTTCGATATAATTTGCAGCCTGGGTCTCCTGTTAAAAGAACTGCACGTTGATGTAAAAGAGCAAAGTATAACACTTACTGATTGAATCATTTTATTATAATCTGGTGAAATTAAAGCAGTTTGGCACAAACGAAAGTAAATGCTGCTGCAGTGTCTGTGTTCAGAGACAGATTCAGCTATAACAGAAATGCAGAAAATACAAAGAAACTGAGGAGACTATGTTGACAACAAAATACGTCATTAAATAGAAATGAGTCTCTGCTAGATCCATGACTTGTTCCCTTACCTAATGACTGCAAAGATTAGGGCTTAGTTTATAGTTGGATATGTGACTATTGAGCATGTGGTATAGATTCCCTACTGTGTCCTATACAGGTTTAACAGAGGTGGTCATAAATTATGACAGATTTAGGAAAGTTCTCCTTTCTGAAATTATCCCAAAACACAGCAACTTCTATTACTATACCTGAGTTTAAGCAGAGATGACACAGAAGCTCTGCTCTCTCTCAGTCTGCTATGGCTCAAATGAAAAGCCTTGCGAAAATTAACACCATTCCTTCAAAGGCTATATACTACTTGTTTACATTCTAAGAAAAGGCAAAAATAATAGCGTCTGCATAGCTGCTGAATTATTTCAGCAATAGCACTAAAGTATGGGTTTAGAAAGTCTGTGTGTAAAGCCAACAGGACTTAAGCTTGTGGTAAGGAGCATTGCCAAATTACTGCTTTTAAAAGACTGTATCCTTCAGATTCAGAAACTCCATCAGATAGTTCCCTTGTTTCACTGTCCGACATTTTGCGCTGGAAAAGGGCGTTCATCATTCAAAGCCTGATCTTGAAGTTAACTGGAGTATATTGCTAGTGGCATCACCTTGGATATGCTCTGGCTCTGTGTGTGGTATTGGACCACCACAGTGAATCATCATAACTTGAACACAATAGGTTTTATACTATCATCTCATTGGTTTTCAAAGTACCTCTTGCCAAAATGATTCCCTTCACGTATGGCTTTCTATGGGGAAACACACCATTCCTAGAAGCTTTTAGGGCTCCATGAGTCAACAATGGTTGCAGCTACGAAAACTACGCAGGATTTCTATTCGTGAGAAAGAAAATTCCATGTATCAGATATCTGGATAAAGATGAAAACAGATTTCCTGGGGTTTAGGCACCGGTCTGGTACGCAGAACATCAAGGTTCATTTCTCTGCCACTAACTCTCTTGATCTTGTTATAAATGAACAAGTCACTTAATCTTTTTCAGCCTCTGAAATGAAGACTGCTTTTTTTTCCCCCACCTGCTATTTGTCTGGTTTGCAAACTTCAGTTGTAAACTTTTGGGGGATGTTAATGAGTGACTGTACAGAGCCTGGGACACTGATCAGATTGAGACTTCAGGAAGTCACCAGGGTTCAAACAACTGCAGCAACGTTATTGCATGAGTTAACTGCTGTAAATGCACATGTAAAGGACTAGTAACTTAAAGATCTGCAATTACTGTGACTGGGTTCAATCATAACGACTGTTTAGTGCCTGAGTCACATATTACACATAGCATCCACATATTAAATTAAATGTATTTCAGTGAAACAATTACAATTTTTGATACATGCTTGTTCCATTTTTATCTGTCCTCACTGAGAGCAGTTTCTCACTGATGTTTTTCCACCTGAAATCATAATGGAGTAATTGTTAAAGTAAATGGTAGGATTGGACAGAAGAAGATAAAGAATTACTCTCTGTTCTAAAGTTGCTCATGATTAAGAGCTTTTTTCAGTTTAGTATCCTTGTATCTGTCATGCCTTTCACAGGTGTTTGACATAAAAAAGAAAAAGCCAAAAGAAGTAAGGATTTAGCCAGAGATAATTTATATTTCAGAAGAAATTCAAGAATCAAAATTATTATTAGTAATATGCAGTGAGATGAAGCTAAACTAATCTTAAGTCTTCAGCCAGTATATATGAAACTGTGATTAAGTTGCACTAGTTTTCAAAACGTGAATAAAAATGCTTAAGGAATAAATCTAAATAAATACATTTTTTTTTTAAAATAATCAAGTGTTTTGATGTGTTACCTTGGATTTGAGAGCGGTAGCTTCCTTTGTCCATATCCTGTTGTGACTATAGAAGGATGTTTTCCAAAGACAAAAAAAAGACTGACCTTTTGATGATTTTATTAACTTAGGGACACATGACAATTAGAAATACGAGCACAGAGGAAAAGCAGTAATGTTTACTCAGCTCCCATTTATTTCGTACTGTTTTTATTTTAAGCCTGTGGTCTAAGGTGGCAGAATTTGATGCAGAAAAGGACTGTTAATCTTTCCAGCTTTTGTTTTCTGAGAACACTGTTATGACACTCTCTGATACCTACATCCTTTTATCTTTAAGAAGGCTGTCCCAGACAGGTGATTTTGCCAAAAACTAAGCTACCAGTGGTGAGGCCTGAGTTTCAGAACAGGTTGAGAACGCACTCTGAAAAAACAGGCTTTTTGTCAAGTTTCACCAAATCAAGATCCAAAACCTGTAATCACTTTCTAAAGTCCCTGCCCTTAGGTTTTGGTTATAGCTGTATAAACACAAGGTTTGCAAAGTTGCGGCAATGTTGTTGAAGGCAAGAATTATCCTGAACTATGTGTATGAGAACAAAAGTAAAGATTTCATTCTTTAAGAGTCAGGCACTTCTGGTTCTTCCCCCAAATTACAATGTTGTCTTGAAACCAAAGAAAGCATTGTGCTGATTTTTCTAGTTCTGATGGCACTTGGCATGTTCTTTGACATTCAAGATTAGCTCTAAGGAGATGTTTCCTTTGCAACTCACAAATCTAATCAGGCAAATACAAGTTCACAGTTAAGCCGCTTCTGCTGGTGGACAACCCTTTGGAGTATAAAGCTACTGAGCTTTAGGCTCCTGTATGCCAGTTGGCTTATCTACTTAAGAATCATGGGGTTTTAAAGTGGTAAGATTTATCTGGTGGAGAAGATTACGTATGCACATTGCGTTGGTGACTGGCTTACTTCGAGTTAACCGGGAGTAGGTTTAAGCTGAAACAAAATAACTGGAAAAAGTCTATAATTCAGATCATCGCTGGAATTTTCCACATAAAGACAAATCATTTAACTAAGTTAAAAGTAAGTTAAAAATGAGGACTGAAACTTAGTCTCCATGATCAGACTTTCAAATTAAGGTACCAGCTTCTCCTTGATTTTAGTGGGAATTAGGAACATGATTGTGTTGAAAAACATACCACTGGACAGGTAGGGACTAAAATCTCCTGGATTTCCTATGAATCTGTATCTGTTTGAAATTTAAACTTGGCCCCTTCATCTCTTAAGGCATACAGTAAAACTTATCCTGTAACTCACCTGAGATGTATTCAGCTGTCAGCAGTGGGACATATCTTCATAAAATGAGCAGAATTCCATGTATTTGGAATTTGTGTACTTGCCACTTGCCCTTAAATTGAAAGGAGAGGGGGCTTGTTTGCTTACTTTGCTGTGTTGGGCCCGGCTTTTCTAGGTCTGGCTTCTGTGCTGTGAGCCTATACTATTTCATAGAGTATCTTTAGAAAACCTTTACTGTTGTGCTTTTTTCCCCACTGCTTCCCTTGGGCACAAGGAGCACAGTAGCATGGAAGTAGCATTCTTTTGCCTGGAAGATTTATGTTTTGCAGAGATGATCTTTCAGCTTGCAAAATATGTGACATTTGCGCAATGCCATGGCTCATTTTTGTGGCCTGCAGAAAACTGCCCTGTAGAGGCTGTTGTAACAGGGAATTTTCTCTCAGAGTTATCTGATCAAAAGGGTCATACTAATTGGCAGGGATTAAAAAAGAAAAACAAAACCAAAACAGAAGTAATCTGTCAGGGAAAGTAAACTCAAAAGTGCCAGCCTTTTCACACCTGGGTCAGTTGTAGTGTGGCATTCTGGCCAGGAGGTGACTCATCTGTAGTCCTCATAAGACCTGCAGAAAGATAATCATATTGCTTAATGCTTCCATAATATGTAACCAATACATTTTCCTTCCCTGCCAAGGATCCCAGATAGCCATGGTGCCCACGTACTCCATGATGGGACCTTTCAGAGGACACACGAGTCTCAAAAGTAGCCGTAAGTATTCAAATTATTACTTGAGAGGTACCTATGTGCTCTAATTTTGGAATAACAACTTGAATATTATGTGATTATTAAAAATGGGTATTTTATTATTGAAACAATATAAAGTAGATAAGTGCTCCTAATACCTGCTATTGCAAAAATCTCACCTTCTTAATTCAGGCAAGCAGCTTTCCAGGTCAGAATCTTTGCCAAGCACCTGTAGAAGAATTACTAGAAAGTTGTTCTGCCTGAAGCTTCCTGTCTTGGAAACCCTGTTCTGCTACGCCTTCTCCATATCCATATTGTTTCAGTCCTTAATTAGATGCTGGCAAACACACCACCACCACTAGCATCACCACCCACAATTTTTGTCCTTTTGTCCTTTGTCCCTCCCTTGATGAAGCCCAGCTGCAGTCGGAGGCATTTCACTCTCTGCACATAGGGAGTGCTGCATTTCAGGGCCTACAGGGTATTATCCTACCATCCTCCTCTTCCCACCTTTTCAAAGGAACCCCAAAGGACTGAGAGGAGGACACCTACAGCATCCCCACCTCAGCAGCCTGTTATACTGGTTTCCTGTATAAAGTGATATATGCATGAAGGGAACAGAAGCAGAGACACCTCTGTTAGATGCTCAAAGCAGAAGCCAAAGCTCAGTGCCTACCAGTGCTTCCTGTAGCTGAAAACAGGCAGAAATACTTACCCAGAAGGGGAGTGGCTTGACATAACTCGCAGCTGAACAAAATTAAGAGGATCTGTAAAACATGTGTCAGCCATTGACTGGGCCACTCTGCTGAGAGATTGTCTCATTGGTTACTGTATTACCTGCACTGAAGCAAGCACTGTGGCCAGAGCCACGGGCAAATGTTCAGCCGTGTTAAGCATGAGGCAAACACAGAGCGAAGAGGCGGTCCCTCTCCCCTCCAGGTTTAGGCTCTAAGTACAAGATGAGGAAGTAGACAGATACAAACAGATGCAGGACCGTAACTGTGAACTACTGCTTATGGTACGAGATAGCTCTTTCCTTGCAATGCCCCATAGACACTGTTAAAAGAGAAGCCATTGCCCGAGTGCGCACACACCATTCATGGTGTCGCGCACTTACACACACACATACTCTTGGGCGCGCTTCCTTATCCTTCTTCAGGCTTGATGCTAGGTTTCCCGCAGCAGAGTCTCAGGCGTCAGATTTTGTAAAAGAATTAATTTAATTGAAAGGTACAGCAGCAAGGACAGCCTGGGCTGGGTGTCTCCAAAGAGAGGGACCCTGAACAAAGAAATCCCTGGGCAATTATACCCTTGTGATCCACACACCCACCCTTCACGTGCCTTTCACATGCTATCCACACATCTTTTAGTCCAATGGTGATTTTTGGTCTGGGGTCTTCTAACATCGTATTGGATTCTTTTTCTGTGTCCAGGCAGGCGGGCACTTATCTTGTTGATTTGCAGTTTCAGCCGAGGGTTGGAGCCTCCTTATCTTGTAGTTTATACTCCTTGTGCACCTGCATTCGCTGGCAGAACATGGAGAACTGAAGAGTCCTAGACTTGGGAAAAACACAACCAAAACATCAATGTACTACCAAAATTTTTCTTACACTAAAAGACTAAGCACAGCACTGTACCCGCAGCTAGGCAAATTGCTATGAAAATTAACTCTATTGTGGACTAAAGGCTTCAGCAAATCTAGCTACTCCTGCTAAGTAAAGCTAAGCAAACAGCACAAATCACACCATATTATAATCCTAAGTAATTTATTCTAATTAAAACACACTTATTTATGCTAAACAATATCCCTCAACAGGTACTTCTTTCAGTTTACAAAATGCAAAGCCAAGGATGTTGCAGAGATGGTTCCCACTTGCCAGTAATGTGAAGGTAGATAAGAATTTGGTATTTCCAAGCTTTTGAGGCTTAAGTATCACTGAACAGTTTTTACTTGTTGATTATAAGTATGTGTAACTTTGTCCCCATGTTGTTAAATTCCCACTTGTAGGAATTAGCAATTAGCAATGGTATTGCTATTTGCAGCGTAGGAGCACTGCAGTTCTACTAGTCTTTTAAAGAGTAAAATAGTTGACCTGTTCTTGAGAACATACTTTTGCTCCTATAAGAGGCAAAAAGTAGTGGCTTTGAATGAACAGTCTGGTAAGAAGCAAAGTCACCTCTTATGTTTTTCGAAACCATATTTTTGTTATTTTTGTTTTTCAGCTACATGGAAAAGACATGTTTTATCACTGTCATTGCGTATCAGTCAAACTTTAGTGCTGCTGCGACTGGATTTATGATATGACATTATACCTCTGGACATGATATATTCTCTAGACATGATTTGCAGAAGTAATCTCATGCGATTCAATCAGTGAAAACTAGGTAAATTAGTCATCCTACAACTACACATACAGGACTATAATAAATTACTAGGAAAGTCATTACAAAATAGAAAATAAAAAGTCAGTGTTGAGAGAGTTGTCACTGTTCTTTATTGCTCGTTCTTGGATCTGTGGTTCCTGGAGATCTTTCCTCATATATAGAAGCAAGATGCAAATGTCTTGAAAGTACAATTGTACTTGAAGTTTAGAAAGATTTTCAAAAGTAGGCAACTTTCTGTATGTAGATCTGTGCTCCTACATAGACACTGTTGAAACTCTAAAATGTTGAAAACTTGGATAAAGAAATTTGCTAAATGTTGCAGGTAAATGAGATCTATGTAAGCCAGCAGAAAATACAGAAGTTTGATTCTGTTCAAACATAGGCTTGAGAATTCTGCTTGTATTTACAGCACACAAAAGGGCTGCTTCAATTTGACCTGACCTGTGTTTGCCCCATCAACAGAGCCTCATAACAGGGCTACTTAAAATTCCCGGAAGATTTCTATTTAACATTTCCCTCCATTTGAAGTTATTCAAAGATGTAAAGGACAACAAAAGAAAAATCTGTTACAAAGTGTGAACTTTCCAGTGAGCTCAAATCAGATCACCCTCTCTAGGGGTGGGAAATACTTAGATCTTCCCATTTTATTGTTTTTATCCTTAAAACATCTTTGAGAAATGGATGTGTTTTTTCGTGTCCTTTTTACAGAGAGACTGAGACACAGAAAGACAGAATGACTTGCCAAAGTTCAACAGAAAGTCTCTGGCAAAGAGAAGCATTTTTTTTTCTTTCCTTACATAGGAATAACCACAATGCTGCTTATTGCACAATGTTTGTAATTTTGTGGACACAGGATAGAGTTAGATTTTATGAAAGACAAAAATTAGATTAAACTACTAGTGCCTTGTATATCTTCAGCATTCTTTTTGTAAATGGATTTTCCGTCCCTTTTTAATCCTCGGATATTGTTTGGATTATCACATTGTTCTTCTGTCATGTTGTCTTTTTCACTACATATATTGAAATCAGGCTGTCACTGCCAATCAGGGAAAGATTCAGGGCATTTCCCAAAATACTATTTTCTTTTCCTTAGCGACAAGAGCCTCTAGCTGCTGTGATTTAGGGCATTGCCATTCCTTGAACGCAGTAGAGCTGCCCCACTTTACACCAACTAGGGATGGTGCTGGATATTACTGAAGAGCTTGTTCCAGTTGCTTTTGCCAGCAGGAGGTTACAGCACAATTGGCAAAATTCATGAAAAAAATTAAGTTTTCAAAGTTTTGAAAGTGAATAACTACTGGTCTCAAGCACATAAAAGCTTTGAAAAAGAATAGTACTGATTTTAACTATTTGATTTCTTTAGTATGGTACTGACACCCATGAGTGGTTTCCCTGATTAAAGTTGGACACATGGTAAATGCTCAGAATTAGAAATTTTGTGAGCTTTATATCTGCCTGCTTCAAGTATCGGATTCCATTGTGGTACCTGTACTACTCACGCTAAATTTCATTGAGACAAGAGATAAATGCAGTTTGGTCATAGTTTTGCACCAAGTTCTCCATTGCTTTATAGTAAACAGAGTCGTCATTGCTGTTGATGTCTCTGCACCTGTTTGTGTCATGGTGTAAGCGCTCTGGCTGTGCCCATGTGTTTGATGAACTATCAGAATGGATGGTCTTGGAGCTGAAGTACCACCTTTCTGTGGCTGGTCATGTTGGGATATGATGCTGCACCTGGACAGGTTGTTAAAAGCGGTGCCCTTCTGGCAGGCTTCTAGTCACCTGCAGTGATACTTGAGTAAGTAATACTAAACAAAGCAACAAGTATGGCATTAGGTGTTCTGTCCCACTCTTTCTTGTGGTTCTTGTTCAAAAGGTGACACAATACATTGAATGTGGTCAAAATCCTCGGCAGTGGAAAACAGTTTGTAGCACTCACTTGGTTGGCAAGAGATTTAGACAAGAAAAAGCAACACAGCAAGAAAGCAGCCAAACTGAGGTTAGAAGGATTAATTTCCAGATTCTCAACCCCATGTCTCCTAGTCTTTCAAAATACAATACAAACTTTGAAACTGCTTCATTATATGAGATTGTACATTGGGGACATGAACAATGAAACAATCATTTACTTCATTGTGTCAGAAAGGCAAATCTGAATAGGGTGGATGTGCTGATTGTCTCAGTGTAAGGGCTATTCTGCATCCGTCGATGAAAGGCCAAAGGCACATTACATTTCTGGTCTCCAGTATTCTGTTTATTTTTTAATATTATTTGCTAGCAACTTTCCGTCTACAAATCCTGTCTGATGATTTGAGAAGGAAACCAGAATTTTTTAGAATTTTTTTTTTTTGTTTTCAGAAACAGGTTGAAATACAATGATCTATCTGAGCCGCACTACCAGGTTAAAATTTAAAACAAGTAAATGCTTATGGGCTTCCTGACTTTTTTCTGTGCCAATGAACTTATGTCAGATACAGAGACAAATTCTTCCTACTCTGAGAAGTCATGTGGGTTAGAGATTCAGAAGAGTGTCACGGTCAGTCTGTGCGTAACACGTTTCTGTTCTACATCCTGGTTCCTTTTCTGGGTCCACTTCTATCTTTGCATATATCCAGTTCTTTTTCCTCACTACAGAGTGCTAGAGTTAGGCCTGATATTACCAAGAAGTAAGATATTCATATACAGCTTTTTACAGTACTTTGTCCTACTCTCTAGTATTAAATCTTTCAAAATGTAATTTTTATTATATCAGATATTACACAGTGAGATCCTCTGTTATTCTCCAGAGTTCTATAATATCCAAGGTTCATATATTACTTATTGCAAGCTATAATTCTTGAGTATTCAAAAACATGCAAAATGAGAATGACTTACCACTTTTTCATGTTATATTTTGCATTACACCTACTTTTTGAAAGAAATTAATTAATATTGACTTGATTTTATTGCAAGCAGGAGAGTATAAATATTAAAATGTTTTCAGAGCCATTGTTGCCTGAGACATTTCTTGCCCTGTTGAATGAACTAAGACTTTTCCCTCTTGCAGCTTTTTCTCCTGGACCTTCATGCAAACTCTCCAAACAGTACCTCATTCAGGATCACATGGCTGCTCATTACAAGAGACTGATGTCTGCCAAAGGTATGTACAATTTTTAATGACAACAATATCTATGTAGCTGAAAGATGAAATCATAGTCAAGGGTTTGTTGGTTGCCCTTAGTTTTGGCTGGCTGCTGAATTTCTTCCCCATTATTTCCTCCTTCTCCTTGTCACTAACTCAACAGTGTAGGAGGATTTAAAAGTGAGGCATAAAATGCTGTGCCCTAAAAGACTAGTTACGTAGAACACTTGATTGGAACTGTAAGCTTGTCTTGGGAGAAACAATCCTAACTGTTGAGAGGCATAAAGTCTACAGGGTCAAACCATTCCACAAAATGCAAGTTCACGCTGGGAAAGGAAATATTATTTAATTCCCCTGTGTTATTTTACTAATGGTTTCTGTTTAGGTGCATATGGCAGTTGACTAAAAGGAAAGGTAAAATGAGAACCAGGGCAGATATTTGTTTAATTAGGAGAAACCACTAAAGAGTAACAGGGAGATAACAGGTTTTGATGTTTAGAAAGTTACAGTATCAGTCCTAAATAACCTAGCGGGAAGTTTCATTAGCATGCAGTCATGTTTGAGAGGGCTCTTCAAATACTCTCTCTCCTGTAAATAGCTGCAAACCACTGGTAAGAGAATTTAGAATAAAAAAAAAAAATGTCCCTCAGTTGTCTGGAGCTGTGTAAACTTCCTGGTGCTCCAGGTCCAGATGAAAACAACTGGAGTTGAATGGTCATAGCTGTAGTTAGGTTACTGCGAGACTTCAGTCCTTGGGCTCCCAAGGCTTTCTAACTAAACAATTCACTGATAACGTACAGTGAGCTTTATAATAACTCACAGCTGTTGAACAATAGAGGAGATTGCTGCTGTCTTTTTTGCTGGGAGACCAATCCTTTTGCCAATTTGCAGTGCCGCATCCTTTATTTCAACCCACCTTGCTCGTATCTAGTGGTTCTTTTTATCATGGTATCAGAACCACTATTTAAAATTTTCATGACCTCCACTGTGCTGCAATTCAAGACCATCCCACTCATATTGGGAGCTGGAGGCTAGGTTGCTGCTGTACACTGTTGTATTTAAGTGACTTTTTCTTTGGCATGGCTAATGTCACGGAAACAGTGAACTCTAAGGACCATAGAATTCACATCCTAGTGCATTACTCATAAATATACAGAAGCATCAGGACTAACTAAGAGCAGCGAAGACTGCGGTACATGATTGAAATTTGTTTTATTCTCAACTGATGAAACCTAAATGAGGGAGTGGAGATAAAAAAATAAAAGGAAGAAAACAAAGATGTTTTGCAGTCTTTTTGTCTATTACATTCTTAAAGCTCGGAAAAAAATACACAGAAGATATTCTTGGCATAAAAGAAGCCAAGTGTTTTGCTCCAAAGTAGGTTTCAATTTTCTTTTTCTCCAGTGTCAGTCCTGCTTGTCTGTAGCAGAATTCAGTCAAGCTGGAAATATATTCTCACAGTAGGTGCTAATCAAAGTTTGCAGTGGCTAAAATTTGTGATTCTTAGGTGTTTCACCATCTGAATTTATAGTTCTCAAAAGTCAGATTTGCAGCATAGTAGAGCAGGAACCTTTAATATTAAACCATTTATTTTACCTATTATAGTGCTTCATTCCTACAGGTTTTCCTTGTAGAGCTAAACTTTTGCATACATATTAAAAGCTGCAATATTGCAAGGATACCAAGGTTCTCTTCCTGAAGTGCTGATTTGCCACATGTTCTGTAGGAGATGATAGGATTTTGTGCCTCTGAAAACTCTGGTCAGGGTTGTCTAAAGGCTCTCTCCAGTATCCTTCTACATATTCTCCAATCTTTTTGAAACACAGCTGCTTTTTAAAATACAACCTATTTGGCCTCTCTCCAGACAGTAGCTAGCCTTGCATGTCTGAAACATTGTTTGGAGCTCTTGTACAAACTCCAATTTGCTGTGGCATTTGGCAGTAATCACAGAAGTGTCTTGGATGGAAATGGAGTCAATGTCCTTCAAATGCAACTGGAATATTGAACTTCTCCTAGGTGATTGCTTTTCCCTCCACAGTCGACAATAGTATTTCCCCATTTACCTCAGCTGTATCCAGGTACATGCAATCAGACATTAACATCCATACCATCTCCTGTATGGATACATGACCTAAGGAACAGTGCGCAGCAATAGAGTGACAGGGCTTGGTTCCTTGAAGCTCACTTGATTTAAACTTTTACAATGAAAACCAAATGACCGAGTAACAGAAAATGCTGTGTATAAAACTACCTGTGTAATTGTATAATCAAATAACTCCTATTGCTAGAAAGATGATGAAGAACTGATGACCCTGAGCCTAGGGACAACTTGATTCTCACTCATAGAGCATCACTTGGCAGTGTCCCCTGGCTGATAGCAGCTGTACTACTCATCCCTGAAATATAAACTCTCTGGGTAGCAGTAGATGCCAATACAAAATAAATACAGTTTCTTTTAAATTGTAAACTAAAATGAAGGTTAATAAATGTAGCTATACTGTTTCTTGCTTCTATGCCTAAGTAAAGATGGGCAAACGCCAGAAAGTTCAGACCCAGGTTTGATATTAAACCAACGACAGCACTGCTGAGGCACTCACCTTATGCTTTTACCCAGACAAAGACAAGGGACAAATCTTCAGTTTGTGTAATTGTAGTTGGTGTAATCATAGTTGGTGTAACTCAACTAATTTCACTACATTTAAGCTATGCTAGCTTTTGAGAGCTGACCGTGGGCCAAGATAATAGCAGGAAATAGGAAGAAAATAGTATACATCACTAGGGAAACAATGGGATTTGGTGGTTTGTAGATCTGCATTGTTAATAATGCGGATATTATGCAGGCTGGTACCACATTCCCACAGGGACTTCAGCACCTTAGGATGATCAGTTTCATCTCTGTCAATTTTTGTATGATTATTTGCAATGTTAGTGTTTCATTGGACTGAACCTTCTTTTTGTTAATACAGCTGCTGTTGACTCATCTGCACCAGAGACTCTGCATACCAGTGTTAAATGTGAGTAGTTCTGGTTTGTTTTCAAAATAGGTCTGGCTCCATGTGTTCAGTTTGGAAATACTTGTCTTCTTTTATGATGAAGGTGTTCTGAAGAGGCATGTACGTGCCAGAAATATGCATCATTGTGTTTAAGATAATAGTATCTAGTAACTAATATCTAATCTAGTATCTAACTTGATAGCTGTATCTAGCACTTGGTTCGTGTTCGCACAGATACATGCTAACTTGCAGAGCGTGGGACCCTTTGGTATACATGCTTTAAGCAACAAGGTTGTTGGAGGCATGGATTGCTTTAGTTTTCCAGTCTAAACTCAGACCACTGGCCCGTTGAATTCCTTGCTAATCCACACCGTGTGTTTCATTTCCTTAACTGCATCTCTGGGCATCAAGCATACTACAGTTAAAAGGTTCTGAGAAATTAACGGAGTTTTGGTAAGAGAACATTGCACTGCACCTTAACGCCACCTCTTGGCTGAAGCCTGCAGTACCCAATGTGTAGGCAGGGTCTCTCCTGCCCCTCCTTTTTTGAAAGGAAGAAAGATTGATGAAAAGCAATACATTCGCCCCTTTCCCCGGAAACGGAGCATTCACTCTGGAATGTGTTTAGTTTTCTTCATTCACCTGGTTGTAAGCCATATCCTACTTCTCTCTTTGATAGTTACATACATGGGAGCACACGCATTTTCTACACAGAAAACACCCGGTTTAAAATGAAATTTAAAAGGCTGGAAGAATGAAAGCTTCTGTTTTTCCACAGTGCATACATAGTGGGAATCGTGTATGAGAGACTGCAGTAGGCTATTGCTCTGTGCAGGGTATAATCTAGTTGGAAGCAAAGATACCTGAAAGGCAATGCTGAGATGCAGTTGTTCAAGCAAGATACGCGCCAGCCAAGAAGGCAAATGTAACTCTTGCCTGTAAAGATTCAGAAAAATTGGTCATGTGAGATCTTCAGTACAGGAGAGCAAGAGAGCAAGTTCAGGGTTGTAACACATCAGTCAAAATTCTCTTGTTTTTTTTAACTTTTTTAACTGGTCATTCTCAGCAGTATGTTATTCTTTTTTTTCAGTGCCATTTTTTATATAATCATTTTAAACTTAGTATTTTCACTTAATCACTTTATGAAAACAGTGATGCAGTAATAGAATGAAATGCTGTAGAAATCTTTCTGAGAATGTTAGTGTTTGTTTGACAGGTGATTCTAACACTGAAGCGGGTGAGGAGTAGCATTGCATCTACTTGAGAACACGAGGGCATAGGATTTGTTCGGCTACCTGCATTAGCTACAATAGCAAGTTTTCCTAGATGGTGTATCAGAGGGAAACATTATCTGTGTTCCTTGCAATGCTTTTTTAGGCAGGTATTCCTCTTACACAGCTAAGCAGGACTGTACTGTTGCGTGGAGTTTCTGTTAGTTTAGAAGCCCACATGAGTACAAGGCTCCTGGTGCACACAGAAGCCCTAACGTAAGATTCTCAGTCAGAGAAAGTGAGGACCCAACATCAGTTTTGTCAGTAGCCCACTGGGGAAATGCAAATCACTTTTGTCATTTAGTATTTGTCTTCACTAAAAGGTACTATGTATCAACTAAGCCCTTTTTCTAACACGTTAGCTCCAGAAATGTCTGTCTTGGCAAAAGAAGTTTTGTCCCTTAAAGGATAAAACTCAAAATTTAGAAGTCACAATGAAAAGGTGCATCAGAACTTACGTCTTCTGAAGTGTTAAGCAGGGCAGTAGCACAATGGAGGTACAGTTGCTGCTAATGGGGTTGATGTGCAAATCATTTGAGCGGTACAAAATGACTTTATGCCTACAAAAATAGGCTTCTGATTATCATTTGCATATTCAAAGACACAAAATAAATTAAGGCTGTTTTGCCAACCTACTGGAATAATAGGAGGACGAAATTAATTTTATGCTTAGTACAAGATTACAGCGTTTTCTTTTTTTCATGTAAAATTTTCTCCCACAACAATCTCCTGCTATTGCTATTACTAGCACCACTAGTGTGGTGTACTACACCACTAAGTGTGGTGTGCTTTTAAAGCCTTGAAATTTATCAGAGCTTTGACAGATACACATTCTGATGCAGTATAATTTCTAACCTGTCCTCAATCCAAACATTCAGATAGGCATAACCTTGTTTTCCAAATGTGTGATCTGTGTTGGATACCACGTGTTTCAGCGGTAGGCTGCAAGAAAATTCAGGTCACTTGGTAGGGACGCAGGCATATGCAAACCTATTAAAATAAAGAGAAAAACTCAAACATCTATGAATACTAGTTCTGAAAAGACAGAATAAAATACAGTGTGCAGTGCTTTGTTTCATTTTACAAATAAATGCACTGCAGATAAAACACTGTAAATAATTAACTTTTTTGACAATCTGAAAATGCACCGTTTCACAAACCGTCTGTACTGTTGCACTTCAGATTAAGTACTGTATAGACAAAGTGGGAGACATGCAGTGTCTAGGACTTTCTCCTGAATGTCTTCAGGTATATCTTGGATTTTCATTTCTAGGGTTTAGAAGGGCACTGTTTTAAATTTGGTGCTTCATTGGGCTTTTTGCTGTTTTAGATTTCCTGAAGTTACTAATGTTGCAGTTGGTAAGAGTGTCATTGAATTAACTGAGCTTGTTTCATATAAAAAATTCTTCTAATGACCTTTAAATATGGTTTATAAAGCATCACAAGTGCCATCTTTCATCAGTTTCTGAGAGTAGACTAGACTAGACTAGAGTAGACTAGACTAGATTAGACTAGAATAATAATTGCAGTTGGAAGGGACCTACAATGATCATCTAGTCCAACTGCCTGACCAATTCAGGACTGCCCAAGTTAAAGCATGTTAAGGGCACTGTCCATATGCCTCTTAAATGCTGATGGGCTTGGGGCATCCACCACCTCTCTAGGAAGCCCGTTCCAGTGTTTGTGTTTGACTCTCTCGGTAAAGAAATACGTCCTAATGTCCAGTCTAAACCTCCCCTTGTGCAGCTTTGAACCATTCCCACATGTCCTGTCACTGGATACCAGGGTGAAATAATAGTTGTGTCTCTTTACTGGCAGAGTAACATTCGAAATGCTGTTGAAATTGCACAAACTTATGGCAAAAGTTAGGGAGAAACAGCTAACGTGAAGCCTCCTGAGCAGTCCTTTCTCTCCAGCATGCAGCTGGCTTTGTTGTAGCAGTAAGACAGCATCTCTGGTGTTCTTACGGTAAGAATCGTGGTCCATTTTTCAGCTTTCATCAGAGGATGGAAACAGGTATATGTCCCCTGCCTTAAGACTAGATATATTACCTGGAGATGCATCAGAGGTCAGGAATATGGGAGATAGAGTTCATCATCATAAGTGTTCTTGTGGAGATAAAAGTAAGCAGAGGTGTTTTAAGAGTCATGAGAACAGCATGACTTATGAAACTACTGTGAAAACAGTGATTCCTTGGCCGTCCCAGTGTGGAAAATGTCTGACTAGGAAGATGTTTACATTTCTTACTCTAAGCAGAAGCCACATTTGCTAGAAAGAGCAACTAATGAATATGGAAAGAGCATAAGGTGTTATGCTGAACACATCAGTGACCAGGTTTCAGAAGCGTGGCTTAGCAATCAAGAAGAAGAATTTCTGTTCTAACGGAAATGTGAAATTTCGGGGGGGGGGGACCGGGAAGCTATTATGAGGCATTGTTTCTATTCCAACAAAAGAGAAAATTAAAAATAATTTTGTTTTAAATCAGATTATTTATTTATACAGCATTGAGCTTGAGACTTAAACTTACCTGTGGCACCCAGGAAGTCCTCCAAATTTCTGTTATTCGGGATTAATAATTAACAATTAACTAATAATAAACAGCTGAATTACATTCTTTGACCTTGGAAGCATGAGACAGTGTTCCCATGACCAGCTCTAGAAGTCTCTTGCAACCAGTATTTCCATGATACTATGATGCTCTGTCCCAAATTCACAGAGCCCAAGTTTGAGTCAGATCTCCTGAGGCTGATCAGCTCAGTAAGAGGAGCAGAAACCTTGGCTGATGTGCATATGAAGCCATCCCAGATGAGCTGGCAGGAAACTAGGAAAAACTTAACACTCATGAAAGATTAATCAAAACCAGCCCTTAACAGGGGCGTCCATAGAGGTAATCCACGCTTCATACAGGCAAAAGAGCCACCCAAATTGTTAGTTGGTCCTTCAGTTCTGAAAATCCCTTACTAAAGCTCGGCTCTTTGGCTCCATCACAGACTCAGTCCACCACTCCAGGGAAGTGTGGTGGTCCAGGGCACCCTGCCCTAATTCTCTTCCTACTCTGCTATCCCAGGAATGAGTGCTACTCCACCAAGGCCTGCCCTCACGTATTGTTTTTCTCCTAGTTTTGCGGTATCTGCTCTGCTTCCATTAGCAGAGTATTGGGTAGCAGTCCAGCAAAATAAGCACACCAGCATGGTGAAGCTGCGGTAGGAAGTGGTCAGGTGCCTCAGGCTCGCTCTACCCAAGTTAAAGAATCTCCTGAAGGAACACCTAAAGTAAATCTGGCTCTCTGGGCACACCTTTAGGTCTCCATGTTCTTGGTCTTAAGACAAAACCATTCCTGTCCTCTCTGTTGAGCTATGATTTGATTACCAGCCAAGGTCAACTACTTAGAGTGGCAAGATGAGCTATTCAGACCATTGTATATTTTGCACAATTCCCTTGCACTTTTAGTAGTACAGTGTATACATTTACCCAAAAGGAATTACAAGTAGTATTATATGTAAGTACATGAAGCCATGTGACTGTATCTCATTCACCTTTTATGCAGTATTGATCGTGTAATTGCTCCACGTGCTGTGACTCATTTTTATAAATACGAAAGCCAAAAGTACATGTAAGTGTGTGCAGAATCACATGCTTTAGTAACTGGAAAAGGAATAGTAGCTTTCTTTAAGAGGAATTTTATTTTTCTGTGTACCAGCAGAGTACTTAAATGCTTAGATATGGCACACTGTGGTCTTTTTATAACCTGTGTTTTTCCCTTTCTAATTCTCTGCATGAGACAGACATTAGTCAAAATAATGATTTCCATTCGGGTTTAACCAGTTTAAAATGAAGTTGTTTTGCAACTTTCAAGACCGTAATACCTGTGAAAAAGAACAAGTTTTTTCTCCAGACAGTTCTAAGACATACAAAATTGCAGCATTTTATCTACAGTTTGTGTGAATAATCTATACAGTCAATTATATAAACATAATTTTATCCTTACAGATGTAGAATCTTAGTTGTCACTAATCTTGGGCAATTGAATGGATCATTTAGCAATCAGTGGAAATTAATGTGTTTATATATGCAAACATCAATTTTCTATCATTGTACGTTTATGGAGTGTTAGCGAGATGGTTTTTAATAATAAATTTTGCAGTCTGCAAAGAATAAATGTGTATATCACCGTTACAAGGGAGCTGCAATGAAGGGAATATCAAATGTATGACTACATTGCGTCATTCAGCTATCGATGATTAAACCACTAGTTTGGTTCATAAATTCTTCTTCTCACACTTCAAATCCTACGCTATGCTAGCAGCTCCATTTGGGATCTGAGTTCCTTTATGGTACCCACTGCATAGTTTAAAGACCATCTTCTGGGGATGTCTGCCCAAAATGATGTGCCAGCTAGAACAGAGTAAACGTGTGCTGTCATCCTCTTTTACAGGGAGGAAATTAAGACACCAGAGATTAATTAACATACCTGTGATCACACTGGAGCCTGTTGTAGAGCTGGGAATTAAATGGTAGTTTTCTAAGTCCTACCGCAGTGCTTTAATCACAAAACCATCCTTCCCATCAATTTCAGAGTCATTTACTCCAGTACAAAGGAGTATTTGTAAAAGGGGAGAAGGCAGGGGGAGCTACTGGAGGATGCAGAGAGCAGGAGTCTTGTCATAACCATTGTGCACTGACCATTTTTAACTTTGCGTTCCTACTCCGCTGCCAAAGGAGAAAGCAGCATACATCAGCAATCAGTCAGTGCTTTAAACAGGGATGAAGCATCTTGACATTTTTCTTGTACTCCAACTTCTAGAATTCCTTTCCTCCTTGAATATCTCCGTACAGTATCAGTATAAAAAAAAGTGCCGTTATCTCTCTAGAGGTTTGTACGTTCCTGTCAGTAATCCGCAGACAGATGTTATGACTTCTGCTTCTGGCCTTACCAACAATGTCTTTTCACCACAAAATTTAGAATCAGTTCAAATAACAAGTGACTTAGCTATAGGCAATTTTGTTTGCCAAAGTAACCGAAACTGCAGAAAGAAGTTCTTGATCACAGAGTTGACAACCGATCATCCCTCCACCTGCTGCCTGTTGGCTTCAGGTAAGAGATGAAAATCTGTAGCATGGCTAAAGAAGTTTTACCAATTTTTAGTAACTTCAGAGATCAGAATCTTAAAAAATCAAAAGCGACGATGCTGGATGTTATCCTTCTGTTGGACCACCTTTTCACAGTGTAAATTACCGTTGTAAATCTGTACTGCCAGGAGGGAGGGAGATCTGGCCTTTTGTATCAGAAATGTGCTGAAACACACTTCAGATGAGAAATAGGCTGCGAGAATGGGAGATGCACTGAGTGTCAGAGTTTGCTCTTACTTGCTTATGCAGGAAGTTGTGAATACATAGAAGTTAAGAGCGGGTGGTAGTTACAGAGCTGTGAACCTCACCTTTTAAATATATCTTATTAATACTTACTAAAAGATTAAGAAAAATAGACTACTTCCCCTAAATAAGTAAAACAAATGCCGGATCTTGTCTTTGCTCGAATAAGAGAAGAGAGTATGTTCTTTCTTTATTTTGATGCAGTCTATGAAGGAACTGTGTCAAGTTCTGCCAGCTCCATTGATGTCCATGAGTTTGTTAGTAAGGCAGAACCAGTCACAGCAGACGTAGGTTACGGCCAAAGGTTTCAAGCAGTTCAGAGTTACTGGATTGGGTGGTTTGTTATGGAAGGCCAATTCCTCTTGCCGTCTTCCTGGGGAAATTCCTGTTAATGGCAGTGTGAGCACTCACATTAGCAAAACATGCAGAATTTGGCACGGGATTAGAAAACAATGTGGCAAACAACAACAGGCAGTGTCACTTAGCAATGTTTACTGAGTATATCTGGCATTTCAGAGACTTTTCTTCCCCTATGAAATCGTTGTTATTCAGTCACTTGCTACTATTGCAGCGTTTAAATATTGATGAAAACAAATAATGCTGAACCAGAGCTTAGGGCTCAAAAACCACCCACACGCTGTAGATTAATGTGCCAACATAGGCTTTTCTTAACAATAGCTAACATGGCAAAGAGCACCTAAAATCAAATCTAAGCACTTGAGCCTCAGTTACCACTGGTTTCTGCTGAAGGAATGGTCTTGTTTGCTCTGAAATGCCGAAATGAGCAGTCCCCACACCAGACAAACTATTACCGGTGCGAACTGCAGCATTTGGCCCATAGATGTAAACATCATGAGCAGCTGTCCTGTATCCCTTTGTATTGCACTGGCCCAAAATCTGAAATTGCATCGCTTAACAGTAGCAGCAAAAACTGAGAAAAAATGAAATTTGAGATAAGTTGGTACGTTGATGACTGACACATATCTCAGAAGTTCACAGACACAGCGAGAAGAAACTGTTGCGGTTTATATAGCCTGTTTTTTCCATAAGTCTTTTCTCTGTTCATTGCTGTTTCACAGAGCTGGGGGGGGAAGAGTTTAGAAGTATGTCCAAACCTTATTTAGTTACATCCTACTTCTCATTAAACTGTTCCAAAGGCTAACTTACCTTGCTATGAGGAACATACACCTTTCTTTTAGGATGAATTATCCAGTTTTGGTAAATCTTTCCTTGACAAATTGTGTTTTTTAACTTCTGTTCTGTCTATAGGTGTTTATAAGGTGGAATAAAGTTACTTCTTAACCATCCTTTTGAGGAACTAAATACATTCAGCTCCTTAAATCAGTCACCACGCAGAGTGTTTTCCAGACTTCATCATTCTTACGGATCTTCTCTGCATCCTTCCCAATTTATAAATGCTTTTTGAGTAGTAAAGTTTTAGAGCAGGATATATAATTCCAGCAGCAGCCGTCCACCTGTCAAAGGAAACTGCAGGCAATGGTATTACACTAGTTTTGGCTAAACTGTCGCTGTGGGAAATTACAGGCAGCTGTTTGTCTAGGAGAAGATACGAATGTTTTTCAGTGACACTGATTCCCAGATAAGACTCACCTCCTTTAAGTTGGAGCCTGCATTTTCTGAACAGAGATGTTCCGTTATCCATGCTGAAAAGTTAACTGCTTGCCTACATCTGCTTGCCTACATCTACCTGCCTACATCTACCTCACTGGGCGACAGAGATCACTTTATTACAGTAAACTACTCCTTTATTATTCATGAGTTCCCCACCTGTAGTTGTTCAAGCTTTATGAGGAATTATTTTATATTTTCTTTCAGATAACTGAAAGAAATAATTTAACAATATAATATAAAAAATCATCCTTGCATTAGAAACACCTGCCCTGCAAGGAGTCCTCGCTTCTAATTACATTTTCAGATCTGCCAGTTACCCATTTTGTAAACATATGTAATTTTGTAGTGTTCTAATTTCTTAGTCAAAATGTCATGCAGAACAAAGCCAGGGAGCTTACAGAAGTCTTTTAAACCAACACCTTTATCTCACTCGACCACAATCAGAATCTCTCTTTTTCTTCTTATCAAGTTAGCACGATGATTTTTTTTTAAAACCTTTTTGATTGGCCTGGCTCACATTAGTTACTTTAACTGAGTCTTTTAACAGCCATTCAGCTGTTACGCTCAGGGCTGGTATCAGCCTGGACTTCATTTACCGCTTCTTGCTCTTCTTTTTCCCTCACAGTCCTTTGAAAACTTCCTTGTTGTTTCAAAACTCATCAGGAGTTAAACATCTGCCAGCTCTTTTAAAAGACTTGGTAGGAATTAAACCAGAATTCCCACTGCGAGCCAGAAATGAAGGCATGAGCCAAGGTGTGGATTCTATTTCTAACTATAATCACTGAGTTTTGTAACATCTGGTAAACAACTTCAGGGAAGTCTGTTCCGGCTTTCTATCCCGTGTTCATACTTGGGCCATAATGTTCTGTCTTAGACCTGAAAATAACCTTCTGTTTTAGTAGGCAGCTGTGGAATCAGTCTAAGGTGTTTGCCGGCTCTTCTTTCTATTTAAGATAAAGAGAAGTAGAACTGAAAGGCACTAGATTTAATAAATAAATAAATAGAAATAAGCGGTTTCATTTGTTTCAGTCGGATTGACCAATATTGTCAGCTAAGCTGCTTCTACTGTGTCGAGGAAGTTTGTGTCCATTCATTTTGTACGCAGGCCTTTCGCACAGCAGCGAAGGAGAGACAAGGTGTTTTATTAACTGGCAAGCAAGAAGAAGTGCCCGGAAAACAGAGTGGGGGCTACAGTATCTGAATCTTCCTGTGTTTTTCAAAGGACCAGATTTCAACTAAATCTCTTTTATTTTCTGTACTTTTGTTGCATTGACAAGTGCCAGATACAAGTACCAGTGAAATTGTACAATAGCACTGATAAATTAACACTTGCCACAGTAGGAAGGATGATAAATTAGCAAATAAATGAGCTTAACAGAAAGGCTGTTGAATACATTTGCCTAAATAACTGCTGCACTGGCCATACCACATGATTCTATTCCCCGGGAAGCAGTAAAAAGGTACTCAAGAGATACTGGCTGCTGCAGGAATAAAAATAGTCAAGTCTTGAGAGGATTCAGGTGACAGACTGAATCATGATGTGCTTCTATAGGTGAAACCTTGTCCTCCCCCACCCCCCAATTAATTATTCCCAGTTATGGTTTTAACCATAAACTACAGCCAGTTCTTAAACAGTTCAGCTAGGACATGACATCAGAAGGCAAGGGGTGTCTAATTTTTACTTTTCTAAAAGAAAAAGAAAAAGGCCCAAACACCTATCATTTGGGATACAAAGTGTACATGTTACTTTCTTTTTCGTTCTTGGTCATTACTAGTTGTTATTACAAAGTGTTTGAAGAAAGGCAGAATGGGCAGGTGATCCTTTTCTCCTCACATAGCTCTTGCCGAGGAGCAATCCATGTGGCCGGGCCAGGCTGCTCGGTGTGGCACGGTGACAGCCAACTTTCAAACAACACTTTAAGGAGTACATGTGAAAGCCAACAATGTGACCTGAAAATTTAAGAATGACTTCCACTCTTAGCCCCTTCATTCATGCATCTGGGGAGCATGCCAGGTCACCACGGGGCGAGGTCATTGTAGGAAGAGAAGTGTAGGAGGGGAGAGGCTTCGAAAGGAAGCAGCCTGGAGCACTGCTGGCAGCCGATGGGCGCTGGGCGCTGGTGAGACTCAGCAGCCCTGGAATCACGAGAAGGGGTGTAGGGAAAAAAACGTGAATGAAAAAAAATAGCAGTGAGGAAAGAGAAACTGGAGATAGCAGGGCCAGAAGGTGGGGAGGCAAGTAAATCCCTCAGCAGATGTGTCAGCAAACCAGGATGTGCTGCAGGACCCCTCTGTCTGTCTCACGTGGCCGAGGCACATACAAAACCCGACAGTCTGGGCAGTGAAACCTGGCGACTGTTAGGGAAGGGGAAGGAGAGCTGCTATGAGACATTCTGGCCCAGGAGCTTTTGCTAACTAATCAAAACATAAAACTATAACGCAGTGGAATAGTACTTGTTTGAATAGGCTTAATGCCACGTGGCATATTTATAACCCATATTTATAGTAAAAATATCAGTGAAATACTAGACAAAGTCTGTGCAAAACCTGTGGCTCTTTGACCTGGAACATTTTATTTTCTTGTCCTTCAAGGCTTGCTGAAGACTCAGCCGTACCTCGGGTAGACAGTTGTCCTGCCTCACCAGCGCACAGACAGACAGCACATGCAGAAGAGCGGAGAGGCACAGGCGTCGCTTTTTCCCAGGGCCTCCCAAGTCATTGGCACTGCCATGAAAGAAGCCAGGTATCCTGACTGGCAGTAATGTCGCACAGACCCTACAGCAGGCTACCTCGTCATTTTTCATATGACTGCAGAATGCAGTCTTTAATCAGAATTGGGGAGGTACTTTGATTGGGCACTGTACAAACCTGGATAAACGGGGAAGGTATTAATCTCTGCATGAATGCGACTGAGCAAGTACATTTTGTTATTTGTTCCAGTGAGTTGTATAATCCTGCTTCCCAGTCATCCAAATAGGATTTAGCATTGTCAACATGTTTTTCTTAATAGGATGATGCTATGAATTCATGTCCATGCAAGACTGGAAAGCCAGATTACATGTCTCGGGAGACTATATATATCAGTTTTAGCTGTTACTGAAATCTGTTTTTTTCAATGACCAGGCCACAGCCTTGGGGCCACCTTACAGGGGAATTGTCAAGCGATAGTGTGCCCCATACAAGAGCCATCACAAAATTCAGAGGAGCCAACCACTTAGTGCAGTACCTAAGTGGTGGGCTTTCTTTTTTTTTAAAAAAAAGAAAGGAAAGTCTCAGCTATTCTGTTCCTGAAGGAACTATTACTTTCTTTAAGACTAACTAAAACCCTGTAACCCTTCTGCTAATTCAGAAATCTGGAATACTAAATTCAGGTGGGAGCATCTCCCCCTCAAAAGAAAATCTGCAGTAAGTGCTCCTTTGCCAGGTTTCAAGCATTATTCTGTCACATTACTAGTGAGCTGCGCTGCAATTACACCACCTCAGAGGAGGAGGAGTTACTTCTTATTGGCAAAAATTGTGCAGGTAATTGTGAGCGTAAATTCTAGTACATTGCCACAATAGCAGTTGAAGGGGGCAAGGGGGCCGTAGGCTAATCAAGAACCAGTCATGCATTTTGTCAGGAATAAGTCAGTATTCTTCATGGGAACATCACACAGCCAGAAGTCACATTTCACCAGCTCACCTGAAACCTTGCTAACCCTCTAGAATTACCCGTTTGAAGAGTCTCTGCAGCTGCACCCAGAGGGGAAGGAGCAGAGCACGTCTCTCTGCTGGCCTGCCTGGTAGTACTGGCATATGCCGCCACGTGCCAGAGCTCCACAGGCAAAGAAATGCTGACAGAGCTGCATTTTCAACCCAAAAGAACTATACGCAGCTTGCAGAACCTCAGTGCACGCGACTTTACTGATATTTTGTGTGTGAATCCTTAGTTTCAGCTAGAACTGCTGGGGCTATTATTTTTTAAACACCATCTACAAGGAGAAAGGCAGTGTTGAGCATCACAATTCATATCCCTTTTCTCAGAGCTATGCTTGGAAGGAACACGGCAGGTAAAATGGTCATGCATCATTCTTGTTTGCATTGCTAAAAGTAAGGTTCTGACAAAAGAAGGTGAATTTTGAGAGGCTTTGCATTATCCATGAATATGCCCCTGTGGGCCTCTGTGGTCTTGCATGACTCATATTCCCTTCTTATTCCTATTTATTCTTATTAGATATATAGCAATAGTGCTTTTTATAAGAATAAGCATTCTTATTCCTACTCTCACTTGCACATTTTCAGTAAGGTCTGAAGATCATAAAACCATATAAAAGTTTAGGTTGGAAGAGACCTTGAAGATCATCAAGTTCCACCCCCCCTGTCATGGGCAGGGACACCTCCCGCTACACCAGGTTGCTCAAAGTCCCATCCAGCCTGGCCTTAAATACCACCAGGGATGGAGCTTCCACAAGTTCTCTGTGGAGCTTCCACGACAACTTGTGCCAGTGCCTCACCACCCTCACAGTGAAAAATTTCTTCCTAATATCTAATCTAAATCTACCCTTTTCCAGTTTAAAGCCGTTACCCATCGTCCTATCATCCAAAGGACTGTGTCTGTTTCTGTCCTTTTTGTTTGTGAGATGCTAGCAGAAGTGTTGCCCTACTCTTTTCAGCCTGAGTTTGACCAATACAGAAAGTGCACTTTCTTGGCTTTACAGTCTGCACAGACCACAGTGGCAGCCTGACTTTGGTCTCCCAACTCTTAGTACGTAGACTTGAATCCTTACTTGATTGACTCAGCTCCTGTCTAGGATAGGGGAAAGAGTGCACAGGAGGTGGGAACAAAACATTGCCATACTCTCTTATCCCTCCAGTAGCTCATTACTTACTGTGTGAGTGATGTAACGGAGTCCTGGCTTGCATTTATTTCAAATTCAGATGTGTGCTGAGCATGGAAGGAGCAAGCGCCAACTGTAAAAAGTAGAGTGATTGTCTTCTCTGTCTGCTACTTGGTATTAAGAGGAGGAGACAGAATAGTGTCAAAAAGAATTAAGAGTAATACTGTATGACTTGACCATTGATTTAAACTGGAAAGGGTTGTGTTTACGTATTCTCATGTACAGACAAGGATCAGCAGAAAAGAGACAGACTAATTCAAGCCCTTGAGAAATATAAGAAGGACCTTGTACATGGTCTTCCTGCCTCATCGTTTAACTCCAGAAGAGTTTCTCCACACCAGCAGAAGGTATGTGACATTCTGACAGCGTTAGGACCCGTCAGACAGGTAGTACTGAGTCGCATGAAAAAAATGGTTTCCCCTTAGTTAGCTGTACTCTGAAGTGCTGGGGAGTGCCTGTAACACAGCAGTTAACGGCGGGTTTATTCAGTGCGGCTTTTTATAGTCTAGTCAAACAGAGATAATATTTGACTCTCAGTCTAGCCAGCTTGCAGCTACGCTCTCATCTAACTGTTGCTGTCCCTACGTGGCCTACAATGAAGGTACCCATGTCATGATGACATGTACATGACTAAAATGCATCCCTGCAGTGACAGCATGAATGTGCACATGCCACTCACAAACCCACACGCATTCTCTTTGCTCCTTTGGCGAATGGAATTGGGATTTTTAACAAAGTATCACAGGGGTGACCAGAAAAAGAAATTGAGTGAATTTATTGAAATAATTTGCTGATGTGTGTGACAGCATTCTTATTAGGATGATTTCTGTAGAAAATATTTAAAAAAAAAAAAAACAAATCCCAATGATTTTCTTAGTATTCCCACTGAATGCAATGCAATAACTTTACATTGTCTTACAGTATCCTCTGAATTTCAGAATAGTATTTAGTGGTAAAAGCAAGACGCTAAAGTAATTAATCCTAATTCTGTATATTCTGCGAGATATCAGAAACTGTACAACCTCACGCTAGTGTGAGTAGGCCTTCATCACCAGGTTCTGCCAGTGGACCTCACATCAATAGACAAAGTCTTGCAAAACATTTCATTCTGCCATAGTCCGGAGTCTCTCTGGGGCAAAATTTCCTCATCAGACTATATTTAGATTGTAAAACTTTCTATTTGTTGAGAATTATAGTGGGTTTACCACTAGATTACCAGTGATGCTGTTTATAAAGAATGTCATCCAATTCAAACATGTGCGTTATTTTGATTTGTAGTCTTGCTCGCACTGAGAGAAACAGCAAAATGATAGGCCACAATTTCACCTCTGGTATAACAGCGGTTCTGTTTGACTTCAAACTCATGAGATGGAGTCATGCTCACACCTGCGTGGGCGTACAAGGAGACAAAATAGAAGATGCCATTGAAGAAGGGCTGTGAGATTGCCATTGAGACATCAGTTCCATAGATGAGCATGCATAGCGTCCAAGGAGGAAAAATATCTCATGTTCTCCCTCTGTGGGCCCTGGCAAGCAAAATGGAATTTCTGTAATTTCCCAAGACTACTTGTCATTAGCAGCCTCAACCTTGTAAAGAGAAAGAAGGAAAAAGAAGCCAACAAAGGGACTTATTAACTAGCTCTAGCACAGTGGCAGAGTGGCTTTACTCCTAACTGCAGTTCTCAAAACTCGGCAAGTAATTTAGACCACTTGAGACAGTTTGAAAACAGTTTCCTAAAATTCCTTCTGTGTGAATCAATTTGTAAGAGACACTGCCTTCGGCAAATTGCTTTTGCGATTTTTCTGTCAGTTATTTTGTTCTTTAACTTACAGGCGAGGTGGTCACTGTTGGAAAATGGTCACCTATATTTGACATCTGGTCGGAACAACTCTTCCAGGGTGAAGAGAGAGCAGCCCCCCTCTGTATCTTTTCAGAAGCTCACTTCAAGGACGCCAGCTCCTACTGCAGGAAAGACTATCCAAAATACTGCTCAGCATGCTTTGTCTCAGACTCCTGTTCACAACTGTAGTACAGACAGATCATCTGCTCCACCACTTCTTCAGTCTCGTGTGCGTTTAGGCAGCCGCAACAGGAAGAAAGCATTTCAAAACTCGTTTAATAAAACATATTCTGGGGACCTCCTTGACAAACATTCAACTTACTTCACAGAAAAGAAGCAGTGTTTTACCCCTCAAATCTTAAAGACATCACAGCAATCTTTTCTTGTAAAACAGAGGTATTATAATCCTCCTTCCAAAAAAAAGAGCTCCTCCTCTGGCAGACCATCATTTAAATCAGCAAATGTCAATAATAAAAAGGAAAGAGAGTCGCACAGGTACTTACTCAGTTTGTTTATACATCAGTGCTAGAAGTTAAGTGATCTTCCTTTCAAACACATGATTTTAAGCTTAACTGGTTTTCACTGTGCTTTTAATCTTTCAGTTTTTTAGAAGATACACATGTGAGACCACATTCAGATCACTCTTCTCAACAGCTAGTTGAGGTTGGTGTACCCAGTTTGTTACAAAGAAAGAGTGGAGCCCACTGGTTATACACAAAAGTTGTCCTGGTTGTGTGGAAATGAGATGGATAACGGAATTATTGGCTTTGGCACATATATATTAAGAGCAAAACCAAAAAAAATAAATTATCTTGTGAGACGTCACTGAGATTGCAATTGAGAAATCTAGCATGTGTGGCTAGATAGGGTCAACAGACTTCTGTGAATAAAATAGGAACAGCTAAAGTAACTGGTCTGTCTGAGAAATGCAAATGAGGTGTTACATGATGTGAAAACCAGTGTATTCCAACACAATCTGTTCTTCTGAAAGCAGAGCTTTTTCTTACTTGACTGACATCTTGCTGCACTCTTAACATTTCAAGCAGTCATTTCAGCTTTTGATTGATTTACAGCCTTTCACTCCATCCAAATAATAACTTGGAGCCCAGAAACATCAGGGCAAAGTGCTAATCACTCAGCCTACGGTCAGTACTGTAGTATGCCATACAGGATTTTGTTGGGAAGTTGCACTCCATTAGTCACCTAGATTTTTAAGATGAATAGGGGATTAATTTAGTAAATTTTAGTGCTCTTAAAAATAAGGAATGCTTAACAGTAGCAAAGCCATACACGATAGACAGGTTTTGTAAGATTCCTTGGCCTGCTCATCCCGTTACAGTATCAGTGTTGAATTTCTGTACAGCTCAGCCAAGGCACCACAGGCATGATTTGTGCTAGCCCTATGCTAGCTGGGACCATTCCATTCCCTGTTCCAACCACCAAAACTTTCATTTTACAACATTATCAAGAGGAGCCACTATTCCCATTTGATATTCTGCAGCAAAAGATAATTTCAGTATCAATCTGGTTTTCTAAGTCTTCTTTCAAAGATATAAATGTATTTTGCACGTCCTTTTAAAGAAAAAGCTGTCTCACTTGAGTGAGGTCTGCAAATATTTTCTGTTTTGTCATAACTTCCGATTTCCTTCATAGCATTTGCATCATTTTTCTCAGGTTATACAAGCCCATTTCCATTTCTGCTAACACAAACCTACCTAATAATAATCCTTTTTCTTGATTTAGATGAGTGAGGGATGCTCAAGACATTTATTTCACATGAGCTGGCCTGTCACTTCAGTATGATGTTGTTGTGATTTTGATATATTATGAAATCAGATCATTTCCCCCTGCTCTCTCGATGGAAATATAAAAAGTTAATACAAAGATAATAAAAAAAATCTACTTTTCCTCTTTACATTGCGGCAGAACCATGGATTACCGATTCCTGTTTCTGAAGTGCCACTTTCTGAAGGATCACAACTTGAAGAAAGGTAAGTTAAATATTAGTTAAATAGTTAAATAATGTTAATAATTTATCTTCTGATACCTACACTTTGTGTATTGGAACTATTTTTTTAACTGATTATTCACAAAAGGCATAGATATTCTTGATTAATGAAAGTAATAGATGAAATAAACGGATTAAAGTAATTAGGGAGTTGACCAACAGAGCTGTGAAAATCAGTAATTTAAAAAAAGTATAAACCTGGGTAGTAAAAAAATGCAGACTAGTAAATCAATCCATCACTTTTGAGTATGTTGGCAAAATTCTTTATTTAATAGAGTTAGTTTAATTACTCTAAAACTGCTACCTCTTTGGATGGTATTGTAAACCTTATTGGTATTCTGTGTATGTTAAAGAAAGATGCTGACAGCTTGTGTATTTGTATAGAGAAGAAGAGTATCTTCGTTTTCTTCAAGATCTTACAAATGATATTTTGATTAGAAGTTGTTATCACAAAGAGTAAGTGCTTTGCGTTTCTTATTTATTCCTTTGAGTAACAAAAATTTGACCAATTATTCAATCAGTGTAAAGAATTGGTGGGTTTAATGAGATTAAAATGAAACTTGAAATCAGTTTAATTTGATGAATACTTTTGTGACTGCACTTTATATGGGTCATGATTTAAACTGAGTAGCTGAACAGCAAATATTTTCAGCCTGCGTCCTATTTCCCAGTGACTTCTAGTAGAAACATGGAAACATTATGTTCTCTGACCCTGTTCTCTAGCTCATTCCCTTATATAGTGTGGTGATAGACATTATTGTTACAACAGTCTCATTAGTTCCCAGTCAATCCTGAGCTAGCAAACCATGGAGCTACAGTAAGTTCTTCCTCCCTTGTATAAGAGCGAAATAAATAAATGCTATAATTGCTTTCTTTAGGATGTATGTGCTAGCAAGAACTTGTGCTATCAAGTTAATGATCCACAGATAAGGGCTAGAGCCAAATGCACCCAGTGCTGCTGGTGTCTAACTGCAGCATCCTTTTCTGGTGTCATGTTCTGTACGTGACGTCCTGTCACACACACAGCACCTCGCACTCCCATTTCTAATAGAAATCTATCACATTTCTAATATTTAGAGAGCTGCCATAAACCACAGGTCTGTTTGTAGGCCTGCTAAAAGCCACAACGTTGTGTGCTCCTTTTCTATGCCATTTCCTGGCCCGCATCTTAAATGGGAGAAGCGCTTCCTTTGATAGAGGATTTAACCCCAATGTTTAAGATCTCAGTCTCTGTCAAGTGCTGTTCTTTGATGCTGGAGAGGTGCTAACCCCCTGAAATCAAGCAAACTCAGTCTGACACCAAACTCAAGTTATTTCCCTTTCAATCTAGAGGATTTCAGTTAAAATCCCTAAGGGTCTTTTAAATATATTTTTATTAAGTGGCCGTTAACAGAAGTGGTTAGTTTGTTTTCTGAGCAATCAGTTAAAGGTAAGAGTTCTCTTCCTTCCTTCTAGGTATAGCAGTTTTCAGACAAACTTCAAGGCCCAAATTAAAAGTGAATTTTCTGGTTACACTGAGAGCAACAGTAGTAGATTTGAAAAACACAGACTCACCGCACATTGAAAAGGTTGCTAAGTGTCATGCTTGCCCATACATCCGGTTAAAAAGAAGATAACATTAAAATAAAATAAAGCCTCAAAAAGTTATTGTGCAGCAGCCCTCATATTAATGGGAGGATTAGTATCCTTCAGAAGACAAGTTTTTTCTCTATAGACAGTGAAAACCAAATGAGACAACACAAGCTTGAACCTGTATGATGTGACAGCAGCAGGGGTCGTGTGTGCGCTCCGCACTGAGCCCAGCTCAGGACACTGAGGGGCAACAGTCTGTCTGTCCTCAGGTTGATAGGGTGAATGGACCTCTCTGTTGACTTTAGATGGAGGTTGTTTAGATGCTGTGCACTCTTCCCTCAAAAATAAACGTTAGTAAAAATACATGAAAAATCATCCATTGTTTTCTTGGGTAGCCTCTAATAACAGACCTTAATTTCTCTGCAGAATAAAAGTGAATAATCAATAGTGGCCTTTCATTTTAAATCAAAAGTTGAATTTCTAAATAGATTTTGTGACAGACTAAAAAAGACAAAACTAATGGCCTCAGCTAACCTGCTGCAGGATTAATATGACAGACGCATATTTTAAAATCTCTATTTCTTTAGACCAGTTTCACTATAGATAAAATTGTAAATGTCCTCCCAATTCAAATATACTGAGCCCCCCAACTCATTGCAGATATTTTCATTTTTTATGATTGTCTGCAAATGCAACCATTGGGTTAGATTTAACTGAGTTATGATTGTAGAACTTAGAAACCTAATTTCCCCAGTCAGCTGGGTCTTTATTTTTACTGATGCTTGTCATCATGAACACATCTTTTGCTTGCAGCTGGTCATAGCCATCAAGAAATATATTGAGAGCACTTTCTGAAGGCATCTCTCTTTCCTTAGTACAGCTAGTTAACAAAGCTATGACCATGAAAGCTCAACCTTCAGTGTTGCCCTTAAAAGTTACTAAAAAGGAGGCCCAAGAACAAAGGGAACATGCGAATGACCTTCAGAGGTCTGTAAAGCGTTGGGCTAGAAGCTGTTCAGAAGTCCTCTCTGAGGAATGCACTATCTTAGACAAAGGAACTACAGCTATAAATGAATGTAGGAAGCTGCTTGCAGTACTGCCCAGCACCCCAGTACCCGCAGCAGTTTCACTCAGTTAATGTGGTGAGACAGTACTTGACAGTAGCAACAGAGAGTAGGCCCCACCAAAATACAGAGGAGGACTACTATGTTGCAGTGGAGAGCACCAGTATGAGGTATTTGTGTTAAATATGGAAGAAGAAACTGGAATTATATACATGAAAGACTTTCCCCATCAGAGTTCCTGCCAAACTGCATGCACTTGGAATGAGAATATTCAACAACCTTAAAATGTTTAAGATTTTATCTTTTAAATTCACTTACAGGTACAGGAGGGACAGGGAGGGGAGCAAAAGTGAAAAGTTAGGATGTATACTAAGTGATCTGAAAGACAGGCTGAGTGGTACTTTTCATTTGGAAGTATATGGCCTTTGAACAGTCTTTTTTCACACTGATGTTCCTTTTTATTCTTTTTTTAAGGGCCTTGGAAGATGTATTTCAAATGCACATTAAAAGTAAGAGGCATAACCTTGATGAGGTGAGCAAAAAATGTCTATTATTAAATACTCTTGTCATTGCCAGTAGAAGTGTTGTACATCAATGCTGAGCAACAATTTATGGCAGATCGACTGCTACGCAATTTAAACACACGGCAAGGAGAAACTACTGCTGGTCTACTCCAGAAAATAGCAGTCGCAGCAAAAAAGTGCAGCAACAAACATTTCCATGGAAGACTGGTAGAGATTTTTCTGTCCATTTTTGTGTATTAGTCTAGTAAGGTTTCTAAAAGACAGATAATATACTTAGCATGCAGAATGGCTTTAATTACATAAAACTTGTTTACAAAGAATTTTTGTTGCTGCACTTTTTTGCTGTGACTGCTATTTTCTGGAGTATAGCAGCAAGAGAGGCTTGCAGGCTGTGACTGCATCCAGTAAGAAGACCTTGTTTTTTAATAGCTTGCTTTTAGGAGTTTGGTCACCAGAAAGGAATATCAAACTCTAAGTTGAACATTAAGGCTCTCCGTGTGGTGCCTGCTAAGAACTATACACCTCAAAATGCTGATCTGAAAAACTCACATGCTGAGAGGGAAGCGGCCTGTGTAGAGACAACAGGAAGTGCCAGGCACAAATACACGGCCACAGTCCTGTCTCTCTCCTCTGCATGTCTGGCATCTTATCTAGGATGAGTGAAAACACCTCTGCCTGTTTAAATCCAAATCTTAGAGCCCTCTCCTGAGAGCAGGGCTTATAACCGCTCTTTGAAAAATGGGAAAGGGCACACTGTTTTCCTTTTAAAAGTCATTCATAGAGAAGATGGTATTAGCGGTATCATTGTTGTTCTTTGCTGTTATCCCAGATTGGTTGAAGCATTTGCCCATGAAATGGGGGTAGGCAGATTCCAATGCCTTCCCCAGACTGGGGAGACCCAAATTCAACACCACATCTCATGAGCAGATGACTCAATTGGGCTTTTGAACTATTTGCTCTAGGTTAGATAGTAGGTGCAAAATGGGAGACTCTAGCACTATAAGCCGAAGTTGCCGCACTCATTTAAAAGTCACTAAGTTTTCCTCTTTCCTACTAACTGTGAAATATAAATTCTTTCTTCTTTACAATCTCTGTATTAAATTAAAAAAAGGAAAGAAAAACCCATTCCTAAGGGCCTGGAGCAGAACTCTGAGCTCCACAGAGGGTGCAAGAACTTAGCCTTCCACTTGCATTGCCTGCCAACTGCTTGTCGGAGGGTCCCTGCCCAGTGCCCAGGGCTTGGGCTGTGGGGCTCTTTCATCCTACACTTCTCCCACATCCTGCAGGCAGTGAGGCTGCTAATTATAGTCTTGAGAGGGATTTGACGCTTGAGTCCTCCTCTAGATCTGATTTTAAGGGCTTGTATGCAAGAACGCCTTTCATTCAGTCTGATGATCCAGAGGATTCGTGGTCAGGGATTTGGACGTTGCATTCTAAATCTCATATTGCTGCAGCAGATTCAGGTGGAAGTATTTCTGCGGAACTGGCATAGTGTGGCTTTTAAATGGGCTACCTTTGCTTATTTGTTTCTGCAAATTTGTGATGCTGCCGTTTACTGCTGTACTTTCTTCAACACTAGGGATGTGGGAGTTATGCATGTGCTTTGCATGATGAATAAATAACAATCAAAGGAATTATAAAATAATTAGAATGCAGATGGTTATTTTGTCTTTCAAAGTGCCACAATTAGGAGAGAGATGGCATTTTGGTATCTGTTTAGATGCTGGTCTGAGTGACAATCAGTAGGTAGCCAGAGTGTTTGAAGAATGATTGGAGCTGAAATTAGTGAATTTTAAGTCAGTTTTGTGGAAAAAAAAAAAAAACAACAACAGAACCTCAATTTGAGAAGATATGTAATTTACATCTGACTAGGGAATGCGAAGCATATTTCTAAGGTCACTCCTGCAAGGCTCTGAGTGCCTCAGAGCGAGAGCTGAGAATCCTTTAACAGGAGACTGAAGGTACTTGATTCCTTCTTCCAGAAGGCTCCCAGCCCTTCCAGAAGGATGTTTGTAAACAGTAGTGGATTTTGACTATATCCTGTTGTGACATGTTTGATATCTAGCAACATAACGTTCTGCAGCTGAGTAGAGCTTAAGTCTGGTGTTTTCCTCTGCAAAAATACCAACTGAAGACTTTGAAGAAATTCAGAAAAGACAAGTAAAATTAATTGGTAGAGAACAGATTTAAAGGATTTTTTGAAACCACAAATTTGCATGTTTAGCCATGCACCAATGAAATGAAAAAAAGATCAAAACTGCCTCTATATATTACAAGGATGTAGCACGCACAGGAGAAAGAAGCGTTCTTCGGAAAGATTAAATGAGAAGTGTAAGCATAACCTACACCAGGAGAAACTTGTGGGCAGTGACATTTAGTAGAACAGGCACAGTTCCCACAAAAGAAGTAATGGAAGCTGAATCGCTTTGAGACTTTTAAAACTGAATTGGCCAGCGGATGGAGAGGAATTCCATAGTGAGTAGACTTTTTGTCCTACAAAAATATGTTTTTCTCTTTTAGTTTCTTGTCTTCAAACCAAACTTTTTTTATTCACTATCACCATTTTCTGGACCAGACAGACAAAATAAGAAGATGGAAACACTTGTCAAGGCCTTGGCAGTGTTTTTTTACCCATGCTGGATACCTGCCAACTTGTTATTTGGGTACTCGCTTCCCAGGGCTCTGCTCTTCTATGTACTTGCTGTACAAAACCAAGGCCCCCCTCCAAGTTCCTGCTAGTGCTTACTCCAGCACAGTGTCTGAGATCTGTTCCCTAAAACAACAGGTTTACTGCCAGTTCAGGCAATCCAACTGCATTGCCTGACCCACTGTCTGTATTTGGCCACGCATCAGCCAAGCGATCCCCACTGCTTACCACGGAACTTGTGGCTGTACTACCTGTAGCCTCTTCTCCAGCTTTGAGAGAGTAGCACCATTGCTTTTGCATGGAGAAGGATATGCACTCAATGGGATGTTACGTGGGGACTGAGGAGTAGAAGAAAGCAAGTAATTGCCTAATTTTGTTAGAAAAAAAAAAAGATGGTAACTGCATAGCAGGGAAGGAGACAGTGAAGAAAGAATATATGAAAAACATACACGGAGGAAAGCACAGTGCCTCAAAGACAAGAGCCTTTTAAAACAAGTAGCACCTTCCCCCTTGATGTTATTCTCTATGTATCTACACGGCATAGTTATTGATGGAAAGCGGAGGCACAGAGGGCAGTTCTTTCACTGGACTCCAGCACAAGGCAATCTTCAATCTGGTTCATCAAGGTATGTCTGAGGAGCAATTTTCTTTGCTTTAGAACATGCAATTTCAAATAGTGTGCCCAGGAGAAAGCACGCACCAGTCCTGCCACCAAGATTTATTTCTGCTATTCATACTGTTTTACTGCCTCTGCAGACTGCATTCTGTGGTCTGCTTAGAATCTTCAGCTGAGGGTGCTTTTCACCTACCCAGACCTGGAGGTCCAAACATTTCTTTATGTTATAGAACTATAATTTTTTTTGCAGCACACTTATTAAGAAACGGGAGAGTTTTTCTAACAAATTTTCAGAGTGTACAGGTTCCCCCATTTTCTCTAGTAATGAAATGGTCTCCGCTCCAGAAAGCTTGTAGAAGTTTTTTTATCTAGCCACTTGCTCAAAACCAACATCAGGCAGTTTTATACCTTTAGAAGTGCAAGGATGACATTTCAGCTGCAGAACAGTGGTCTCAAAACCTGATCCATACTCAGATACAATTCAGGAAGCCATCAATTCCATGAAAAATATTTCCTTAAAAAGAAAAAAATGCTGGTTCTTGCTAAGAGGTAGAGGTACAAGAGTAGCTTTTAGAATCCAGGACAGTGGAAAAAATGTCACTCCTGGGCTTGAAATAACCACTGAAATGGATCTGTAAGTGCATCATTGGAGGAAATTGATGGGAAACTAACACAGCCCCTGCAGGGGTGCGGGATCCGGTGCCCATCTGTCTTCCAGTGAGCAAACTGTTCCCAGTAACTTATTTCCTGGAATTTTATCATATAAAGCCAAAAGCTCCTGAAAACACAAAGTAGTATCTTACACTTGTTTTATGCCTTTGCTTTTAGGAGGATCATAAAGCGTTCACTCTCAAAAAAATGCAGTGTAAAGACACCGGAGGATTTACCTCAGGTGAGGGGGAGGTGGAAGACAGATGATAAACGGCGTCCAGCAGTGTTACTAAACATTTCAGGACAGGAACACAGGAGAGCATAGGCAGCTGAACGCAGCAGTGGGGTGGAAGCCGAAAGGCCATCTTACTCAACCAAATAAAACTATTTGCTTTGATTTCTGTGTGAGTATAGCCTCAGTGATAAGACCTGGCAGGAAGTGTCATAAGGTCTTTCAGAGCCAGTAGTGGAAAGGTCTATTTTTACATTTCTAAGACATTTCTGATGTACCACACCCCAGCACTATCCTGAGTCACGCTGAAGCAGACACAGGAGAAAGCCACCTCCGCTTAATCCCTGGTGCTATCTCCTACATGTTCTTTGCCCTTCCCTTCTTCAAGTGCCATACCCTTTCTACTTAGCCCATCACATCTCATGGGATTGCCTTAGGAGGCAGACAAGTGTGGTTTAGGATGCTAATGCAATAATTACTGGCTTAATCATCAAAGTGAATAAGCAATTTACCAACAGTCCCTTTCAGCACTGTGCACTGTTACCATTTAAATACAGATTTTTGTAATGTACCATAATTAGATACTGCACATGGGAAAGTTTAAAAGTAAACCAGTAAAAATGAAAATGACTGCTCTGAGATGAGCACAGGACCCAAGTTTATTCTTCTCACAATAGAAAATGTCAGTGATCTGGTATGTGGAAACTTTCTTCCAAACCAGTACTGACCCAGTGGCCCCATCACGGGCAAAAGGGGAAATGTCCTGTGAAACAAGTTCTCTTCTGCATGGGACTTTAATTAGGAATCTTCTGTTTTGGGAAAGTGGCATGGCTAATATTTTTAGAAATTCCAACGTGAAGAGTTTCATTTCAGTTTCTTAAATTTCTTCTGAAGTTTCAACTGGACATACTCATTTCACTGCCTGCTCTAGCAGTATATACTGCATAGCTGAGTATACTGAAATGTCGCTCCTGTTCTTCCTGTTTCATATGCATATTCAACTGTGCGCATGCAGTGACAAATACCAGTTTCTTCAAGTGCACAGGTATCTGCCTACGTAAACCAGAGTTTCTATACATGGAGACAACTAGAAAATATAAATGGTAAGTATCATGTAAACATGGTCCATCTCACAACCACAGGACACACATACAATAGAATCTTCACAACTTCATAGCTGACAGCTTTGATTACTTCAGCCACTGATACTAAGCCTGTCCCAGCCCATGTTTTAGTTATATGTCAGCAAGCTCCAAAATTAGATCTAGAGGGGCAAAGAGAGGAAAAGGTGACACTCGCATAGTTAAAACACAGGATCAAATCTGCTAGCTCAGAACTGTGCAGGTCTGGCCACAAGCTCTCACAGTCTTCAGCCTTCCGTAACCTTGACTGCTGTACTGGATTTTCCCCTTTTTGTTGAAGGGAACTCAGTCAACTCAGCAAAACAGAACACAGAAGATATAAAATACAGTATTTACAAAAAGCAGCCTTGTGGTTAGGTTTTAGAAACTTTTAGATTAGTTCAGAAATTATTATAAGAATCACATTTGAGCCATGGAGGAGGTTTTAAAGTTACTCTTTTCACTGTTCTTGGGCATTTCTTAATGCCTATCAAGACCGTAAGATTCTCAAAAGAAAAAGAAATCTCATGACATTTAAGACTGCAAATCAGTTTAACAAAGCACGTGCACAGAGAAATCCATTGGTTCTCTATCACAAGGAGTTTGGATTTTTTTCTGAACACCAGTATACTGAGCTAGAAAAGCAATTCCTTTTGAAGCACTGGACATTATGTGTTTCCAGCTCACAGGGAGTGGATTGTCCACTGTCCTTAATATGTTTCAACTAGAACAACTAATTTTCTGTTAAGTGCTTAAGATTGAATGCCCATTGTAATGTCCTTCAAATTGAACTAGAGTTTTAAGATTTTCCCAATAAATTCCTCAGAATCTGCTGAACAGCTTTTAACTCCACCCATCCTTTTCCCTTTCTACGTGACAGCTTCTAGACTCCATTTTGTGTCATGAATACCCACAGGTCTCCTTCCAGAGATGAAGAGGAGGCCATCATGATTATTATCTCTTAATAAAGCAAAATTCCATGGGGATGCTCTAGTAATCCTAATTGATTAACCCGTAATCTCTTTTCCACTTGATTCATTCTTACTGTAATATTAATAACTTTCTCAGTCTTGAGCAAGTAAAACCGCAGTGGTCAGGTGCTCTCAATCCATTCTGCAATCATCTGCCATTCAGAATCTACTCTTGTATTATTCAAGACAGATGAACTGTTTGACTCCTTAATAACTAGTTCAAATCCAAACTGCAGACTATGTAGTTCATCACCATTTTCACTTCTCCCATTACGACTATACTGGATCACTTACGTATTTAGCTCAAATAGCTTTGGCTCTTTGTAAGGCTGAAATAGATAAACACATGGGGTCACAGGAAAACATACAACAAAAAAAAGAAAGCCTGTTTTGCTGCAATGAATTCTGCAACAAGCTAGTGTCTTACCTCTGAGAAACCTGTGCACGTGGTGGCATAACCTTAGAATATATGGAGCCCTGGGCTATGGTTTAGTAGCAGTCTTCCACATCATTTTTACAAAGAAAAGGTAAAGTTGCTGCAACCTTATGAAATGTGTTTCGTGGAACTGCTGCTCCACGGTAGCTTACTACATGCAGACCCTTACCTTCCCACAGGCACTTATCACAGAGCAGGTAACACCGAGAGAAGGGGGATAAAGAGAAGGGGGATAAAGGTGAGCGCTAAGTGCTTTCAAGCAATTACCTGTACTGTAGATGCCTAAAGACATTCCTGTACAGGCACAGAAGTACCCCAGATGTTGCTCAAGCATTGCTAGTGTTGTAACAGCTGCAATCTTGTAAAGCCGTGCTTGCTTCTTTGTCTGTTATTTAGCGTAGATGGAAACTGCATTTGCAATGTTAAAACTAAACTCCTCACTGCAAAGTTACAAGGCTGTTCCTGTAATATGTTGTGACTCCTGACTAACTCAGCTCTCGTGCTGTTACTGCAGCCCTGTCTCGGGCATGTGACTTTTTGCCGTGGCCAGCTGAACAGTCTTCTCAGAAAACCAGCTGTGTTTTGCTTACCTACACTCACTGCAGTTCTCATTTGATACTGGATTGCTTTTCACCACCTCTTCTGCAGTCTTGCCTCTGTGCTTCTTCCCAGCATGGGATGCATTTTCCAGGGGGATTTAGCTATAGGAGAGAGAATCTGGACTGCAAAATTTTCTTGCAAATGAAAGATAAAGTCTCTGAGACTACTTGAGTGAGCTAAAGGAAATAAATGAACGAGATAGGGGGGACAAAAGTGAAACACCTACTTAACTGAAACCTCATTTCAGTCTTTTTCTCCAGTTAATTAAGTATTGAGGAAAATGGATGTAGAAAGCACATTTTAAGGCAATCAAGTACTGCCAGAAATCAAACCAGCAATTTGAAAAGAGAACAACACTGCTCTCTGGCATCCGACAAAATAAGATATTTGACAGGGAACAATATGTGCAGTACTGGTTAATTGAGAGGCGAGGAGAAGAATAATCATAGCTGCATTACTGAATTTATAGAAGTATCTCCAGTGTACCACAGGGACGATGCGAATTTGTGGAATCCTCCTGCCTGCTATACAGCAAGCCAGCAGTCGCTTACATTCCCATCAATGTTTTTACAATGTACCCTGGGCAGCAATGCAAAAATAGCATCTGTGGTGGCTGAAACTGTTGCCTTTAAAATGACTGTAATCCCACACTTTCCTCTGCTGGTGAAGAGACGTAGGATAAGAAACAAGTGGGGAAGAAATCTTTATTAACACTTGCTCTCCCTTGTTAGAGCTCATCAGAGCACAGTACAACTCTACCAGTTCACGGGGCATGGAATATGGCTATTCCAGCACCAGTCCTATGACAGGTTGGGTTGACTGTGTGTTTTTTCAAAGCATCAGTGCAAAGTAAGACTTCCATTTTCCCACCTTTTAGTTCTAAGCTGTAGCCAAACACAGTGTGAACTCTACCAATGAACTTATCTACCTTTTGGAAGTTCTGGCAGAATTTTCAAGGCTATATTCTCTTTCCTGCAGTTGATTCACTAACCCTCCATTTTTTCCACATCATTTTAGCACATTAAAGTGATGCTTACAACACAAGCAGCATGCTGCTGTGTCAAAGAAGCCAGCAATAGGGATCAAGGCACCTGAACAAACCAATCATTTGGTACCCTTCCCATTCATACTAAAAACACGATGTAAGAGGATGTGTAGTTAATGGGAAACTGTTATTTAGATTCTTTGATACAAATCACTACTTCCATATGTAACAGCCTGTCTCAGCAGCAAATTTGTTGATCTGAAGATAATATCAGGAGCCAGACACCAAACACTTAAATAAAAGGAGAGGTGAAAAAGCAGCTAACCAAGTTAAACAAGCAGCTAAGCAAGTAGGAGATCTGGGAATCACAAAACAGTCTTTCGCTCTGGAATTGCTCACAAGAAATTGACATGAAAAAGAAATCCAAAAGGATGAAAATATCAGTCATCTCCATTACTACTTTTAGCCTTCATGACTGGAACCTAAGTTAATTAAAAAGGATCCAAACTATGCTCCTCAGGAGAACTAAAATCTTCAATCAGTCAGTGCCAGACAATGACTAAAGCCACACATATCTTTAAATGTCAACAATAGTACTGAAAACAGTTTATTTTTCAGCACAGGATCAAAAGAATACAGAACATTTCCCTTAGTAAATCAGAGCAGTCCCCAACCACAATTAAAAATTTCCTACTACCCTATTTTGCCTCTAAAAAAAAAAAAAAAAAATCAGTAATCTGATGCGGATACACAGACTTCATGAAAAAGGCAATCTTCTTAACAGTATCAGATGCATTTACACTGTATTTCATGTCGTACTCAGCAGGCCTTCTATATAAAGGAACCCTGAAACACCATCCAGTACTGAACGCATGTTCTCACCGAGTTTTCATCTGTTTAATTTATGAACCACAGTAGCAGAAAAGCAAAATACAGAAAGCTGCTGGTTTTTCTGTGCACCCATCAATCATTAGTGCATTCACCTAAGTATTTCAACAGCTGAATTATAAATAGAGATCATTATTTGTATGCTGTGAAAAAAGCTTCCAGGAAGACAAATAAAACAATGCAAAAAGCTAAGCAGATTTACCTATTTTAAAGCTACATCCCGTTTTTCTAAGTTCTGTATGGTTTCTGAACTCTACACTGAGTAAGTGCTTGGGTGCGCCTCTAAGTGTGTCAGAGAATATGCACACACACATATACATAACAGAGGAGATACGCCTGTCTCCTGTCACTAGAACTACAGATATACTAGTCCATATTTTAAGCCAATCCACAACATTGCTCTTGAATACCGCTGTTGCAATCTGCTTTCACAGTAGTCCACCATGTATCCAGTTGTCAACATCTTTAAAAAGTTCAAACAGCTGTTTTCAATTACTCTTTTCTGCAGAAAATTACTAGCGGCCTTATTGTAATTTGTAGCGATTTAGGATAAGGTGGCAAAAGCCGAGGGAGATGGAGTCATTTTAAGGGTTAGAGAGCTGAAATCTCAAACAGCAGGAACAAGGATCAGGCAGCTGAAAACAGTTCTGGGACAAATTTGGAGTGTTCTCACCACAGAGGTGGCACCTGCGCCATGGAGTTACACTACTTTCCCTACTGTACAGAGTGTTCAGCCATGATTCCCTGTCTAAAAGGAACTCATTTGCAATATATAGTACAAAGAAAATCCCCATTAGATGTGTGTTGCCCTTTTCTGTTGCCGCCTGCAAGGTTTTAAGGCAGTATAGAATTATTGTCCAATATGTATGCCTGAGACTAGACAGATCTGGGTTGACCACAGCTCCACTTGGTATTTTTCTTTCTCTAATTAAAGTACATTAATTTGCATCAGTTGTAGGGCACATCAACAAAATTAGTAAGCTGGACAGCGAGAATGCATTTCTTCTTTCAGCTCCATCCTTCCCTCCTGCTGGTCATTACTGGACTGGCAGACTTCTGCGTAAGCCTGCTGTAAGCCAACAAACATTAGCGATGTACCCAAGAGTGGAACCGCAATGCAATGCAGAGCGGCTTCTGGAAGCCAATGCTTGAGAAAGTAGCACAGGCCCATGTTCAATAAATGGCATTTCTCCTACTAATGATTAATTTTAAAAAATTTTGTACAAACTCTATCCAAACGGTAGTCGGTTAGACTGTGGCTGTGTCATGGGAAGCAAAGGGCTGTCTCAGGCCTGCCACTGCTGTGCTGTTCCTGCGCTTGGGGAACTCCTGAGGATCTCTGCAGCTGAGTGGGCTGCAAGCAGGCAGGGCAGGATCTGACCTGGCAGCATTTTAGATTCTGCCATATGAGAGATCAGTTCAAACATTGGCCTGCAATAATAATCCTGGAAGAGCAGCAGACAAACGAATCTCCTTTCATGTTTTCCTTTCATTACTAGGTAAAAAGGAGAAGAATAGTTCAAAGTTTGAAGAAAGAGCTGAACATCACAAACCAACCAGACCCTTCCATCAGCTGTAATGGCACATGGCAAAAGGACGCCAGCATTCCTGCAACATGCTTTTAACCTACAGCGTTGGGCATTTGGGAGAACATGCAAAATTAGTTAGGACAGCAAACTAGATTTTACACCAATTACAATGTAAACCTTGGGCAAACAGGAAAATGAAGAAGAGATCCAGCTAATGCTTCTTCCTGTGACGTAACACAGTATCGCTATGGCAATAATCAGATTAACATGCTAAGAACAATATCAAGAGCACAAAAGATGGCATTTTTATGGGGACTTTCACAATCAGAATAGAAAGCCAGATGCAAGTGTCCTTTTATTTGTTACAGATAGCTGACACCGACAAAACACATCCTATGCAATGCTCTTACTAGGAATTCTGATGAGGCATTTTGATTTTTTCCTACTGCACGCTTGAATTACAGATAGGTCAGAAATTAAGTTTTCGATACAGCTTTCAAAGCCCTACATGAATTGTGACCTGAAGATTCATCAGTCTGCAAAAGGATGTAGAATATTAAGTCCCTTTTTCAAGTGATTTAGGTATTAATCTAAGTGCCTTAAGATCTTTTGAAAATCTTTAACTATATTAGCTCATATGCCAAAAAGCTAATATTAGCTAGTACTACAATACGTAATAGTTACTGAAAAATAACAGGCACTGTAATCTTTCAAAACGCAAACTTTTCACTTAGCAAAATCTAAAGGGGTATAAAATACAAACCCAGCCAAGCTGGAAAATATGTAATAACAAAAGCCTCAATCCTTTCTTTTATTGATATTTACTTGTTTCATTATAACATAGTTGTTTAAATTTGTCTGGTTGAGATTAGACAGCTTTCTAAAGATAGATGTTTTTTCCACACTCTTCTCCAAGTGGGACACTTTTCAAGGCATCAGATTAAAATAGAAAAAGAATGTTTCGGATAAATAAAACACTAGTTTTGTTTTTTTTTTTTTTTTTTTTTTATTGTCTGCTATCAATGCGTTTTCACCCCCATGCTTCTACCTCAAAAGAGTTAATTTTTATTTTTTTTTTTAAGTGCTACAATTCCACACATGATCCCTAAATAATTTGAAGATACAAAACCCTACCTGAAATAATTTAACTGTTATGAGCAGCTTTGTTGGTATACTGACAGAAGATGAGGCAATCAAAATGCATCCTTTAAGATGGGCCTCTTTCAGTCTCCCTAGAAGGTGCCTCTAGGCAGAGTGCCACAAGGATTGTTTTAATTACCTAATACTTGAGTTAACAAACAACTAGAGATGTTTAAGAAAAAGCTACAAGATCTACTGATCCGACCTCAACCGTAGGTATATCTAGTTACTGAAGGATAGCTTGTATATAAAGTTTTTGTTCATTTGAACTATATGGAATGTTTTGGTTTGTGTTATTCTGTTAAGACTTATTTGAGACAAATGCTGAATTTCTTTAAAGGTCTGTCAGCTAAACTGATGAGTAGATTATTTGTTCTCATAAACTGCATTCTAATGCACAATGATGTAAGCAAGGCAGAATAATGGTATGTATGTATAGGTAAATAGAGAAAAACACTCTGAGTGTAAAACTAACTCAACTTCAAGTAGAATCTTATCTTTGCATCATTAGAGAAGCACTTGTAATACTTTGAAAGTTCAACTTGGAACAAAAGTATTGTCTTTTATTTTAAGTTAAGGAAACTTTTTCAAGGAGTAGAAAACATTATTACCCACTTTTGTTGAAAGGAGAAAGGACCTCTTTCTGATAGAAGAGTAACTTGAAAATGCCTCTCTGCTGTGCAACTTGGAATCTTAGGGCACTACTGCTCAGGTACAGGAGCTTGATTTTCCTAATACCTGGCCTGGGTAGGCAAGCATAAGCAATATGAAATTATTGGAAAGTAATTTCTCTTCAGTTTGAAAATGACTGATTTAGCTGATGTCTCCCTTTTCTCTTGCACAGAATTGCTCTGCACTACTGAGCAAGCCTAACTAGACCTTTGAAATCCACAAGTACAAGCTTGTTGTGGTGAGCGAATTGTAACGAATCATCCTAATTTCAAGTGCACTATCAGATGCAACCAGATGGAGTTGTTTTCTTATAGTGGTGATACCAGAATCTTAAATGCTATTTCCAGGTGTGTTACCTTCTTTAGGTATCTCAAACAGGATTTTTCTTGAATAAAAAGTGGCCAACTCAGGGCATTCTATGCAGATATTTCTTGACACCTGACCATTTCCTCCAACACACCCACTCTCATTATGTCAGGTACAAGTCTGCAAGGATTTTCATATAAAGTGACACATTTGAGGTCAAGCATTGTCAAGGTGAAGGGTGACCTAAAGAGAATCAGCAGACACCCACTATTGGTAGAGCAAGCACAGTTTGTTGCTATGGTGTCCTTTCTGGCCAGGTAGGTAGTGCCCACCCCCAGCTTGCTGAGGATTACTGGCTGGCCAAAGGCCATTATGCAGAGGTGAACATTAACACTGCAAGACCTTTAGCTATGGTGAAAGCCAGTGCATACTGGAAAGTACAAAGAGATGGATTGGCAGATGCTTCGTTTCAGGGAAAATAGACTGTCCTCTCTGGATTTGTTTGGACCGGGTCTCATCCCCCATTGTTATTCCACCTGGAAGAAGGGATACCAAGACACGGTGCACTGGACCTGTGCATTTTGCACTTCCAAATGAAGTCACTGCTTCATTTTGAATCATCCAATAGTGTTTGCTTCATTTTTCCTGGAACCTAATATTTTTAGAGATACTTAGGTGACTTTAGCTACCATTTGTAAATCAGTCCCCAGTACACAGAAAAAAATGGCAACAATGAACTACATGGCAACATGTAGTCCACTTTTTCCATGGTTTAATTTTTTAACAGGTTTATGAAGAATTATTTACAGAAAATTCTGCAGAAGATCAATTATATATGTTCCTTCACTATCATTCCACAAGTTTGAATGACTATTGGTATTAGTAGAACAAGCTCTGTAGAACCCATATATTGTTAATCTTTGGATAAGAGAAAATGGTGCCCTCCGTATAGTTCTGATATTTATTTCACAAACTGGTTTTTGATCATCAGTTATTCTGAGTTGTGATTAAATCCTCACAGATTTACTGCACCTTACAATTTTCTCTTTGCTCATCTTGCTCAGGTAGTCCCTGTTCATTTAGAGAATTTTTGCCTTTGTGCATCATACGATGTTCGGTGGTATTATCAGAGTCAGTTTTTGTGGATTGCTTATATGGGCAAAGTGGTGACCTTGAAGTAGATTTCATTGGTGGAAAAGCTGTTACTGCTTGGGACTGCTGTTCCTCATGTACCTGTAACACAAAAATGTCCTGTTTTACTGGTAATGGAAGACCACATTAGCTTTCTGCAGTAGGTCAAAAGACTCACTGCAAAAGACTAAATATTGAGAATTTGCAAAAAACATATACATATTAAAAACAAAAATATTTTGAGGATATTTATCACTTTGAATATACAATACAGTGAGACTCAAACCAGGACAGATATCAATTGCTTTGGTGTGGTATAAGATAGAATATCTGCTACGCAGCTGGCAATCTGTTTGCTAGGAGCAGAAAAAAGCTAAACCAGGAACAGACAGTACTCTTAATCTGTTTACTAAAGTACCAGGTATTGTGTACCAAGATCTGTATTTCGTTTTCCCTGTACATATTCTGCAAACATAAACCACAGTTGTCACTTTTTTTACTGACATCTGGACAGAAACCACTGCTTTCATGTTTTAACTGATGTGCAGTCAAAGCACTCAGTTTATATTCTACATTAAATTCACATAGGAAAGGGAATGGATTTGTGTATGAAAATGACAGGGCACATTTTAAACACCCTGAGAAATTTGCAACAGTTAGAAACTGGGTGTCTGAAATGAAGTGCGTATAAGTACCTGTCAAAGAGAAGGAAACAGCTTATTTCACTTTTAAAATAAGACACACCATTTACTGTATTAATATAAAGCATGAAACTACACTTTTTGATGGTTTCAATAAACAATGAAATGATATTATGAGCAATTCCCCCAGAAATTCCCAGATGTACATCATCTTGAAATAAAACAAACACATATATCCAGCAACATCCAAGACAGAAGGGCACAAATTCCTGGAACTGATGACTTCTGCATATTTACACTTGGGGGAAAAAAACAACCACAGAATCACAGAATAGTCAGGGTTGGAACCCTGAAATCTTAATTTCTCCTATACAGTTGAAGGTAAGGAGTAGCCTGTCTTAGACCTAGACAATACAACCTTAGGCAAAGCAAAGAACTGTTTGGGAAATCCCTCCCCAGCTAAATAAAAAAAAAATGTATATTACTCATTACTTATTTGCTGTAACCTTGACTGTGGTCAGCAAGAGCCTACAACAAGCTTCCACCATGTTGGCAGGTGATTACTACACAACTTTCTGCTGCCAAGGCTTCCTTTCTTTTTTGGACTACTGAGGTTTCTTTGACAAGTAATACCCTCCATTTGTTTCTAAAGTTACAGGAGAACATACATAAATGAGAGTAAATAAAATTTATTGCCATCACTTAATGAAACAGTAATAAAAACACAGACCCCCAGGCGATGTCTGTAAGAAGCAGAAAACTTTGGCAAGTAGGGCAATTAACCTTTGAAACAACATACACGAATTCAGCCGATTCACTTCAAAATACAGATTTCCTATTGCTATAGGCTCAAAACAAATTATGGCTCTGATCTGACTCCTCTTCCCAATGGTGTTTTTTGGCCTCAAAACCTATACATGTACTAAACTATGTGGCTCTTGCCTTTACTTACTGTTGGTATCTTGCCAACATACTTTATAGGCTAACACAAAATAACTGCATTTAAAAGAACAAAACAAAAGTTGTATTCTTGCTTTTTGTCTTCACTTTTGGCTGTGCAGCAGACTCCACTGATTGCCAAGAGAATGCTTTTGTGTAACCTGGCAAACTGGAAGAATTTTTATCTACTGGCATATTTCTAGGTAGCCCTCACGTAAAGAAGTATCAATATATAACAACTATTCTCTTACTGCTCATGTTGAGATAGCACGGTTAAAAACTTTGGAGGAGATTTCAGAAAACAAAAGGTTTATTTCTGCCCTAAAGCTGAAACATTTCTCTATAATCTGCAAAGCATTTGCATCAGCTTAGAAAGAATGCCTTATTCTGATGTGCTGTGAAACATTCAGCAGTGTGTCACGTTACTGAAAACACTTGCAAAGTTAATGTAAACTTCACTTTCTAAACTTTTTTTTAATAAAAATCAGCTTTCAAAACCTAACTCTGTAGTATTTATTTGTTTTGATAACCTTAAAATCTGGTAAGCACTGCCATTAAAGTCTGGTTTCTTTACCATCTAAATGTTCCCTACTTATATGTTTAACAGCCTCTCAAATATCTGTAGCAAAGTTTTTAGCGGAAAACTTGAAGCCTCAACTCAGACTACTTTTTCTGAAACCACAGTATAAAGAATACCTGCTCTTTAATATCCATTATAAAAAATTGAAAATATAGCTGTATTTAATTTACATTTCTTAATGGGTTTCCTTATGAGGTCACAAATTACATCACAGGAACAATTTGCAGATTGCCAGCATGGTCGAGACCTCTGTCATGTTTTAGTGATTCAGTATTTATGAACTTATCTTCACTGCATTGCTGAGAAATGTAAAGAATGATAAGTCCTCAAACTTACTTGGCAAGATGAATACATTTAGTGAACCTATTAGTTTTCCCCATGGCTTTCATATCCAGATACATTTTTTTTAGTTACCTTTTGTGGTTTGCTGCCACCAGGTGTCGAACAGGAGCGCTCACTAAGATTATCTGGTCTGCATTTTCGTACATCTTGGGTAGGCAAAGGCAATTTCTCACTTGGGGAAGTCACATGGGGACTGGTTCTTAGATTTAGGGTTGTTCTACGTAAAATGTAAGGGCTAACCTTTCCAGTGGGGATATCAGCAAACCCTGAAAAATAAAAAGCTTCTATTAAAAACAGCTAAATAAGTTACACTTTCTCAAATGGATCGTCTCTCTTTTCACAATGGGGATAAAAACAGCTGATTAAAATAAATACTTTGTTCTATTGAAGAAAATGAATCAAAAAGGTGGCTGAAGAGATCTTGTGTATTCCAAAATTAATATCCAAGCCCTGGAAACTGTATACAAGGTACAACAGTAATTACAGTGGTAATTCTATAGCAAAGTTTTTCAAACAAGTGTTTGGCCTTTTTCTTTACAGGTACGTTATTATCTGGAGAATAATTTCAGTCTGAAAACACATACTGGTTTTACTAGAATTTAATCAGAACACAATACCGTGACATGACATTCTTGATTTTTCATATTTTTCTCTGCATAGAACCATAATGTTATAGATTGTCTATTATCTCTCTATTTAGCCTAGAAGTCAAACATTAACTCGCACATATGTCCTCAGAACAGGTATGTTTCCAGAAAAATAATAATGCTGGTATGAAATGCAAATAATGTGTAGACATAGAAATCCTGTAAGTTACAGCGAATGGGTCAAATAATGCTTTTAAATGACTACAGCAAGTCTTCTGTCAGCAAAACTTTGTTGCTGTTACATATCATGTTTGGCCTGTAACACATGCGTCATGAGGAACTACAAAGCTGTAACTGCCAGGACCATCTACCTCTTAGCAGAACAGTAGTTATTAAACCAATGTAAACGTTGTTATGGTGGTCTAACACCACAGCTCCATAAACACTGACTTGGCACTAACTGGCACATCTCCCATTGACTACTTTCATGTTTCATCATTGTCACCAAAAATGTTTGCATTGTCACCTAGTCACCCAGAGTAAAACTAATTCAGCAAAACAAAAGGAAAAAAAAGCACCTGCTATGCTTAGTGAATGCTTGCCTTTATAAAACACTATAAATACCTTTTTTCACTACGTCTGGAAGCCCATCTGGCTCACTGTCTGTGTTCTCCTGACCCAGCAGATTTTGACAGATAACATCCTTCCTTTTTTTTTTGGATGAAGTCTCTGGCACAGGGGATCTCGGTTCTCCATTATCTTCCCTGTTGTCTTCGTATCTCTGCCTTTTACTTGAAAGCTTAGTAGTATCTTCATCTGACCTCATCTCTTTGACAGACTGATTGTTCACTGTTAATGAGTTATCCGAATTCAGCAAAGGAGCACTGACAGCATCACTTGTTGGCTGTTTCAGCTGAGCACTCAACAAACTGACTTGTGTTTTTAGCATCTCATTTGCTTCCTCTAGTTTATAATATTTAACAATTAGAGAGCAATATTTCTCCAAGTTCTCATTTGCTTCTCTGGTTTTCACTTCTGTAGATTCCTGTAATTCTTCCAGTTTTAATTTAATTTCTTCTGTAATGGCATTCTCATCAGCACCTTTCAAAGCAAAATATCATTATTCATATAACTGACAAAAAAAAAGACACGTATCTAAGAATTTATAATGCAATGGTCACACATCTTTTACTTAATTATACATGTTCTATAACAGTGCAACTGTAAAAAAATCAAGTGACAGTGTATAACAAAAATCAGTAATATGTTAAACATAATAATTTATTTGCTAAATAGAGAGGAAACATGCAAAATTTGAAAAAAATCCTTGACCGGTGCATGGGCAGACATTTTCCTGTCATTTTGTAACCTCTGAACTCTCAAGTTTGTACCCCTAACTTTCTTTAAGTATCATTTACAATACAGTGCATCTCATGAGTTCAGCCAAAATATAAAGACCAAAGCATGAGAATCAGAGGGGAAAGCTTGCTGGAAAACAAGAAAAGAACTTGTACACAAACTTAATTATTAAGATAAACACTCCCCTTCTATTTTAAGTCACTTTTAACCACAAAAATATAATACTTAAAATATATATTCACAATTCAGACATTTTAGGAAAAAAGAAAGTTTTACAAACTAATGCAGTGCTAAGAAAGCATTAAGATTGAATCTAGATTCAGTTACCTTCTTTCTTACACTTTGACATAGTTAGATTTTTCTTCTTTAATAGTTCATCACGTTCATCTATTTGTTTCTGCAATATTTCTTTTTCCTGTTCCATCTGCTTGCAGGATTTCATCCACAGCTGCACTTTACTATGGGCATATTCATTTTCCTTCTTCAGTTGAACTATAACGTTAGTATTATCAGCCTACAAAATAAGAAATGTAGTTATTACACCACAAACATAATTCTTCCATTTGACCATTAACCATGTCAAATGGAAGCTCAACTGTTATGCAATATTAGCTGTACAACATGGTTGTAATGTGTACTCGTTTGCTTGTTTCTGTACACCCTCATTATAGCAGCTCCTTTACTGCAGGAAACACGAAAGTCCTCTTACTAGACAGGTACATAACAGGTGATTCACTGAAAAACAAGAATTCAAATACCAACAAAGGAGACTTATTCTCTTCAGATATTCCAATAAACTATGAATGTTCAGATTACTGATGTTAAGGTAGCATCCTACCTCTGAGAAAGGTGTATGAATTCTGAGACAGTAGTCCTTTTTCCACTTCACTGACATGGCATAAAGTGCTGCTTTCCAGGTAACAAATTCCAAACCAACACTCTAAATTTTAAAGTGCTCTCGTCTAGTCTGAGTCTCCTCTATTCTTCTTTTCATCCCTAATGCATCTTATTACCAGAGGCACGATAACCCAGGCCTGCTTTGCACTCTGAATTCCAGCTCAAAAATACTATTCTGAGCAGAAGCAGATCATTCCTTTCCACCCACTTGCACTCTCCTGGGCTGCTCCCTGCTCATCTGGCCTTGTACCAACCTGTGTGCAAATAGCACACAGTGAGCACAGCTGGAAGCCTTGTATGCTACATTTACACTACCATAAGTACTGTTTTCTGTCACTGGCACGTATCCTACAATACTACATCATTGGGCCGCTGGTATTAAACAGATTTACACAACAGTGGAGGGCCCTATGGAATAAAGAACTGTTGAACAAGATGAACGTATTGCAATTCAGTGTTTACTTGCAAGTAAATTGAACTGACTGTGTTTGTTCAAGGGTGCATTTAGAGAGATACTCATTCCCGAAGTGAGAGTACAGAGTTGGAGCCAGCAATCAATCACAGCCAAAAGCAGGACCAAAAAAAACCAAAAGAGTAGATAAGAAAAATACAGAGGAAATTAATACAGAAACTCAGTTATACGGACAGTTAAACTCCACCTGTGCTACTAGAAAACGAACCAAGCACATCTAGAACTGTTCCCAGCTATCAGCTGTTCACAGTTATGTGGAGCTTGTATTCTATCATCCCTTAGAACAGTTCTGTCATTTAGAGAATTACAGTAGTTAATAATTGTAATGAGAATTCTATAGAAAATGGAATTGATAAACTCACAAGAATTAAGAGCCAGGTACCAAGGCTAATGCTTAAGACAGAACATGGTATCTTTTATCATCAAAGTAATTCACAAGCAGAAAATAGAGGCACTGCAAAGTCTCTTTGAGTGTATTCTAACCACGTTATTATGCAGTTGCAATGTTCAGCGTAGACAATAGACGGCTGTGTTTAGTATCACATAAACCAATTCTAGGTGATCTCAGTCATGGCAGACCTAACAGAATTTTTCCAATGTAGATCAATAGTAACAATGTTTGCTCCATGCTCTATGTTCTCATTAGGGAAACAAAGGCTGTATCAAAGTCAAGCCAAAGCTCTGGAGCACTGGGTCCCAATCCTACATTTATTTTACTACACAGTGCCTTGGGTCTCATGTAATTGGCAATGTTTACATATTTTTGTCTTACCTTAGTTTTTAGGAGTTCTCCTAAGGTTTGATTAGCTTCTTTAAGGGAATTATTTAGTTCTTCTTTATTTGACTTCAAATGCTCAATTTCCAATTTTTGTGAGCTGATAAAGTGTTCCAGCGAATTCATCTTATCCTGACAGGCCTCAATTTCTGCTTCATTCTAGAGAAAAAAAAATGTGCCTAATTACTGTGATACTAAAAAGGACATTTAGTTGTATTTTAAAGATGTACTTAAGAACAAATCACAGCCCACAGGAATTCCACAGCAAATTTGCTTGGTATGTTTTGAGGAGTTTAAAACTGAAAGAGCAATTTGTCTCAAGTATACATTTTGAATACCAGAATCTTGCATTTAAGAAGTCTGCCGTAAGAAAGCCCTTATATTTTACTATAACTTGCTCTTAAAATTACTTCATATTCACAACAATGAAAATTATTAAGAAATAATTAGAGTAAATTGTTTGCCTGTGTCCTATTGGCCTCAAGGACGTATTCATAGACAGATACTTCTGCAGAAAAGATGATGGCTCTTTGTATACCATGATTGCTAACAAATGCATTTCCAACAAATTTGCCCTTATATCCTAAAGTGGTTAATCTTTCTTCCCCATTCGTATCAAAACAACTATTTCCTGGACTAAAACATACTGTTGCTTTCCTTTTTTCAAATGTATAATCCCAGATAAATTATACACACAGTTAACACTGAGTTCTGAGGTAAATCCACCTTTCACTGGTTGCTGTATGGAAAAAAGTTAATTTAACACTTACTGAGTTCCGAGGTAAGTATATATGGAGTTCAGAAATATTGTTAGCAAAGACAATTTCTTTTGCAATAGAGTCAGAAACATTTAGTAAAATACACAGAATTTGATTAAAAACTCACAGCACCATTCTTCCCATTTTCTGATTTACCTTTCGGTTTGCTTCTGTCAGAGCATCCTGATGCTCTTTCTCTGCTTGAAGTAGTCTGTCTTTGTATTCTGATATTTCTCTTTTCATTTCACTTTCTTTTTGTTGTAGTTCTTTCTGGACCATCTCCAAACTCTTAGTCAGTTCATTTTTTTCTGACATAGTTAGATGCAGCTGAATCTGTAAACAGTAATAGTGCATTCTTTGGTATTTAGAATTTTCTCAATGGAGAAACAGTTACCTATTAATCTCTTTGAGTTTACATCTGAAACGTCTTTGAATTTCCAAAAACAACTTGGTAAGAAAAAAGTATTTAACAGTGGCTAAACACACTGTAATTAAAGAATAGAACATCTGAACACAAAAGGCAGGACAGGAGGCAAAGGAGGGTCTTCTAAAAAGAAAAATTATGATCTGAGGGGTAAGCTGAGTGCAAGTTTGCCAGCACTGTTAAATCAAGCAGCACTGCCAAAATCAAAGCGTGACTTCTCCAAACATTGTTCCTTCTAAGAGTGACTGGAGAGGTTAAGGGTCACTTTCCTCACCCTCTCTTAAGACAGAATCATAGAATAGTTTGGGTTGGAAGGGACCTTTAAAGGTCATCTAGTTCGACCCCCCTGCAATGAGCAGAGACATCTTCCACTAGATCAGGTTGCTCAGAGCCCTGTCTAACTGACGACAAAACTTCTCAGCATTTTCATTTTGACTCACTTTTATAACTGTACTTTTTGGACAGCTGGCCTGTTTCCCTACAGGATTTCTGAAAGTTGCAGAAATCTCTCCCTCCCCCCCACCTCCCCACCAAATCCTCAATGCTGCAACAGAAACAAGCCCCTGGTTATAAAATTTTGTAAATAACATTAGTAGGTCAGAAGACCACTTAAGCTGGTTTAAACACATAATATGAGACCTACGGTCACCTAGATGGTAAAACAGCCTCTGAGAATTAAATATGAACAAATTAAACACTCTAAAACTGTTTCTTCTTTGACTTTGTCCTGAAAGTAGTTTCATGCTACTGAAACACTGAAAGTAGTTTGTTTTTAAAACAAACTTGAGAAACATTACACTTTTTATCCAATATCTGCAGTCCAATGATTGAATGCCTGTAGTAGAAAGAATTTCTTGGCACAGAAAGATTTCTAGATACCCACCTGTGGTATTTATGCCAAGAAAACATAATTTCAATAGAAGAAAGTGGGGTAAAAGTACTAACTAATCATCATTCTATCTCAGAAAATTAAACTTCTGGAAATTTGGAAGCAAGAACGTCATCAGCACCGCTCTCTTGACCAACCTCCACACATTTACTGTACTTGAGCACCTGGCCTTGAACACAGAAATACTACACATGGAGTAACTAACTTTGTTCTTTTCTGAACGTTCTTGAAGAAGTTGTATTTCTTTAGCAAGCTTGTTCCTTTCTGTGGTAAATTCCTCCTGTAATTTGGAAATCTTCTGTTCAGTATCACTTAGCTTGACTTGCAGCTCAATATGACTTTCAGTCAGTTCATTTACCTGAAATTAAATTTTCCATAATTATTTTTATTACACGTGTCATGACCTGCAAAGAATTTCCTTACATGCAATAAGCAGTTTTTAAGAAGGGTTATTTTATTCCTATAGCTGGTCCAACTCCAAGCAAGAGTCAAAACAAGGCTAATGCTGTTTTCACATGGCAAGTGTCCAATTGTTGTTTCACTTTCTTTTGAGCTCCCCAAGTACTTATTCTTGATATAAAACCTCATTCACCCAATACTAATTTGTCTCTCCTCTTTTTCTTCTACAGGAAAGAGGAAACTATCCTGCACTATTCGATTACTTGAACTTCTATGCCTACTTGCAAGCAACCCTCCCATTTATCTTATACAAAACAATGTCATGCTTTCCAGCTCTGTAACATCAATGCATTGAAAAGTTAATTTTAAAAACAGGATGCTTACTGTAAAAGTCTGAGGTTAAAGTTATTTTAAGATATAATTTATTAAGGAAGTGGTAAGCCAAAGGACGCTTTATCCTCAATCTCTAAAAAAAGGAACTGTACCCTAACGGAAATGGTATTACCTTTTTACATAAAGTGCTCTTTTCACAAAGTGTAGATTCCAGTTCCTTCTCAAGGTCTTTGTAAGACACTTTTAGAACATTCAGGATATCCGGAAAGGTTTCGTTATCAGAAAAATGTTGGTCCTTCAGCTTCAGCTCAGCAATCAAATTCTGCAGCCTTTTTTTTTCCTGGTGCCAACGTTCACGCTCATGTTCCATGTGTGTCAGCTGCAAAGACAGTTCCTCTGTTTCTTTCACCTGCTTTTGAAGAACACCATATCCCTGCACCTTTTCATTGAGTTTTTGTTTACAATCCATCAATTCTTGAACAAGTACTTCCCTCATTTGATCCAATTTGATATTTTCATTTTTTATTTCCTGACATTCCTGTAATAGTATTGTTTTTTCTTGCTCAAGATGAGCCACCTGATTAATCAAGACTTGATCTTTTGCTCTAGCATCTGCTTCCTCCTTGCAAGAAAACTCTAATTTCTCACTTAGATCTTTGAGCTCAGATTTCAACAATACCACAGTATTTTCGAACTCATCCTTGATTTGCATCTTTTCTTCTAACAGTTTTGCTGTAGTCAAATTTGAAGACTCTAGTTCAAGGATTCTTTCTTGCTTTTCTTTTAAATCTTTAGCCAAACACTCTTTTTGTGAGGTGAGGACATCAATTTGTAAGTTAAAACATTTCAGCTTTTCAGTCATCTCTTCCCTCTCCCTTATTAATGTTTCTGTCTCTGCTTTAGCAGTCTCTGACTGAATAATTGCATCTTCTAGATTTTTCTCTGACATCTCCAGTTCTCTTTCAAGCCTTTCTATTTTATCCAGAAGAGAGTCAGCTTTCCGTTCGTTCTCTTTCAGCTTTTCAGCAACGTGGTGTTTTTTCTTCTCATCAGATTCAATTTTTACTTTCAGCTTCTCAATTCCGTATCGCATTTGATCTACTTCTTTCTGTGCGGAGCTGAGTCTAGCAGCAAGTTCACCTTTTTCCATTAACAAGCCTTCCAAAGATCTGGAAAGCTTTGAATTTTCCATTTCTGATGAACTTAATTTACTCTGCATCATTTCCAGCTCTCTTACAATCAGCTCTTTCTCCTTCTTCAAATCTTCTGCTTCATTTTGGAGTTTTCCCTTTTCTAAGGTCAAAGACACGGCATCATTTTCCAAACTTTGCAGTTTCTGCAAAAGATGGTCTTTTTCATTTGATAATTGATTTACTTCAGATTTTGCAGTCTCAAGCAGACTTGTTTGTGTCCTCGCTTCACCCTCTAACCTTCTAATAAATTCAGTAGAATCCATCTTAGTTGACTCTAGTTCTTTTAATTTCTCTTGTAGCTTCTGATACTTCCGCTCCAGTTCTTTTTTATTTTCAGACAAAATACTCAGTTGATGGCCAATATGTTTTCTCTCAGCCGTGACTGAGACCAGGTGCTCTTGAAAGCTAGAAATAGTTTTCAGGTTAACTTCCCTCTCCCTTTCTAATTGCTGACATTTTGCATGAAGCATTTCAATATCATGTTCTAGGAACAAGGCATGGTTCTCAATATTAACTTGCTCAGATTTTGGACTCCTCTGTTCATTTTCAGCTGCAAGAAGTTGTTCATGACAATCTCTTTTGGTCATTTCTACACCATCCAATGTGCCTGCTGCATTAGAAAATCTATGTATCTCCAGCTCAGACTTTACATTCTTAGGTTCTTTTTCTAATGAGACTATAACAGATAATTGCTGCTTATTGCCAGAGACTGATTCGACTTTTCCCTTTATGTCACAGTTTTCTTCCTTAACAACTACAGTAGCTTCCTCCAGTTCTGCAAAAGCTGAGCTCTTTGGAGTTAATTGTGCAGTCTGAAAGTTCAGCTCTGAGTTTAATTGCTCAGCTTTTGTTAGTAAATCAATGCTTTCTTCTGTCTCATAGGTCAGCTTCAAATTTTCAGCGGTCTGTTGTTTTGCCTCCTGAAGCGTTTCAGTGGTTGTTTGATTTTCATAGAAATTCCCTGCACTCAAAAACATACTACTATTAGAAAATGACAATGCACTGGCAAGGTCTGAAGGGTTGGTTATTTCTCCTGACATATTTCTACACTTGTGTTCTCCAGAAATCTTCTCAGTATAATCTTCCGTTAATCTTGCTTCAGCAGTCTCAGTTATGTTTTCACACACAGAAGTATCTCCTACAGCCATTTTCTCAATGGGGGTTAGTTTAGGTTTATTGCTTTTCAGTACCGGGTTTTCAATAAGCACTCCCAATTGATAAGGACTATTGTTTTCTTGTTCAGTGTTCTGCAATGGTTAAGAACCAATCCGTTAAAAAAAAGGAAAAGAAAAAGAATATAGTTTTCTTAAACTTGTAAAGCTCCTGTTACGTGAAATAAATAGCTAGCATTCTTCTCTACTTCAGAATCTGCTTTCTTATGGAAAGGATTTACACATTTATGCACACATGCATCTTTGGGCAAAAGATTTTAAAGATACTGAGGGAGAAGCTTCAGCCAAATTTACTGAAAGACTAAGTGTGAAGATATCACATATCTCCATATTTTGGGAAAATAGGTGTCTACATGACAAAGTGAAAAATTATTAGTATCACTGATGGAAGAAAGGTTTACTGCTCACCTTCTATTAGACACCAGAGAATTTTCAAGGGACACAGGCCCAAATCCTCAAACAATCCCTTTTCCAAATTACCACTGTCTGTCAGAGCTGGGTTTACATTTGGCGCCACATGACGCTCTTATTTGAAACAATAAAATGAGTAACTTCAAAACCTGAGGACTCCAAAAAGAAAACCTGGGTCTGAAGGCAGCCCCTGAATAATCCGTATTGAGTACTTCATCTTAAAAAGCTCCAGCTATGTATGCTAAGGAATGGTATTTCTTTCTTCAGGTGTCTATGTATCAGTGTGGATGCTCTATGTGAATTGCAAGCAACACATACAAGTGAAAGATTTTCTTCTCTGCAAGGAACAGTTGCTTAGTGTTGCACAGTCGGCCAAAATGGAGAGCTTCAAGATGCTCTGACTGTGACAGCGTGTTAAACTTCAGTTTCTGAGTGTATGTTGACTGGGGACTGGAGGCCACTTGCATAGGACTTGATGGTCAAGACTGGAATTCTCACAAGTGGAAAATGCACCTGTTTAATTTTCTTTTCTAATTTATAATTTATTTTAGAATTCCATTTTTATTTTAGAATTTATTTTTAAGAGGACTTAGTCTAATACATGCAAGAATTAAACTCGTTTTCCTCCATTCTGAGTGAAGTTTTGATTCTGCCACTCCTTACAAGGAGCAGCAAAATCTAGTTTACTGGTTGCATTCCATCTACAGCACTACAAATAAAGACAGAGCTGACTCCCAGATTTCTTGTTCCCTTAGATATTTTGAAGGAATTCAGGCTGAAATGGAAATTAACTGTTTTTCTACCAGCTCATTCTGTTCTGCTGTTGACGGTCTGAAAGAGGAATCAGAGGTTTGGAAGAAGCCCTAGTTTGCTTGTCTCATGAAGGGACATGGGAAGTGCATGCATCTTCAACCAACTGCGTTAAATCAGAGATCTAAGCTTGTAAGCACAGTACAGATAAATACAGTTCATGCACACCCACTAAACACAGCAGGATCCACACTGACATAGACCTGAAGAAAAACTAAGAAAGTAGCACAAAGTATTACACAACTTTAATAGACCAAACTTCTTGGTTTTGTCATCATTTGTTATTTCTCACGATCCCTGTGATACATAAATCAGGACTCAAGGTACGGATTATTTTTCTACTTTCTCTAAAGAACAGTACGACTTCTGTGGGACACAATTTTAAACACATTAAATTCCAAAAATTAAATTTGGCTTACCATAAATCAAAGGTTTTACATAAAACTGATTTTCATGGCAGCAATTACTTACATTTTCAATATCTGTACACAGCAGTGAATGAGAACTTAAATCAAGGACTTGTAGTTGGAGTCTTGCTGCTTCCAGCTCCAAAGACAGATTCTCAGTTTGTTTTCTTTCTGCTGCCAGTTTACACTCCATCTCCATAGTCACTTTATTCAGTTTCTGCCGCCATTCTTCCTTGTCAGATAAATTTTGCTGTTTCAGATGATCTATTTCTTTTCTTTCAGAAAGTATAACTTTTTTCAGCTCTTGTATTTCCTCATTTTTCATATTCTCTTGAATGTGGAATTGGTCTTCGAGTACCTTGATGGCCTTCTCATATGTCTGACACAGCATCTGAAGTTCTTCGATTCTACTCTCAAGGTTAGATTTTCTAGGAGTAATATTCCTGGACTCTCTAACAGAGTCCAATTTGTGATCATTATGACAATTTTCAACAAAAACTTTTGTTGCACCTTCTGGAATTATTTCTGCAGAATTGTCCGGCTGATTCATTTCCTCTGTCCATTTGCACGTGCCACTGTTACAAGAATCAACCACCTCACTTATTTCTATAAACCCGTGACTTTCAGAAAGATCTGAGGAAGAAACCATGGAGTTAGTTTCATCTAATTTCGACAGTGTGTCATTTTGGCTAGAAGATAGTGGCAATCTCGAAGAATCTGTATGACAATTGCTCAGACTTGTCGACAATGCAGAGTTTTCTGCCTTCAGTATTTCAATACAAGACTGTAGCTCAGATATCTTTGCGCTCATACTGCAGTGTTGTTCATGTAATTTTATATGCTCATTCTGGAAAGACAAAAGCTTCTCTCTAACGTCAGCAAATTGTATTTTAATTTCTTTGCTGGACAATTTTAAATCTTCGTAGTCAGAACTGGGTCCAGTACTACATTCTTTAAGTCTGAAGGACATTTCCTTATTATCAAAATACATTCTTAGATCGCTGTTGTCACTTTGATCCATGAGTTCATCAGGAAAAATAGCTTTCTCTGCCTTTAAATTTTTATCTGCATTCATTATGTTCCCTTTCTCCTCTGCCACTTTATTAATACCTGTGACGCCATTGAGTTTTGGGTCTGTAAATCCAGAGGCTAATACAATGTTCTCACTCTGCAACCTCTCACACATTTTCTCGAGCTCACTCAGATTGTTTAGTGTTACCTGCAAAGAGGATGCCAGGAAGACCGATGAATAACTTCCATCCATTCTTCTTTTCCCACAGTTCTGGGAAACATTATCATAATCATACTGCAGTGAGTGGCCATCTTCATCTAATATTGTAAATGGCGAATCTGAAGTTTTCAATTCTTTAACAGACAGTAGTTCTTGCTGCAGTCGCTCTCTCTCTCTCTCACTTTTCTCAAGTTCCAACTCCATGCCTTTTAAAGCAGTCTCCAGTTGCATCACTTCTAACCTGTAGTTCTCTAGGGAAAGTTCTCTGTCCTCAAAGTCCATTTGAAGAAGTTCAAGTTTAACTTGGTATTTATTCAGCTCAGTGTCCTTTTCTTCCATGGACTTCCTCAACTGCTCTGAATGAAGTCTCTGTTCACAACTAAAGTCACAGATTAGAGGTTCACTTCTTGTTTCTAGTTTCTTCCCCAATTGCTCCTTCTCTTGAAATACAATACCACATTTCTCTTGCATTGTATTTTGTGTTGCCCCAATATTTAAAATTTCTTGTCTTAAACACTCAGGTTCCACAGAAGGCATGTGTTTGATATTGGAAAATTCTGACTGCAGTTGCTGAAGTTCTTGAACCAAATCTTTTTTTATTTCTTCTGAGGCTATTAGTTTACGCAAGATATCTTTATTCTCACTAACTACCTGTTTCTCTTGTTCTAATTTTGCTTTCTTTTCCTCAAATTCAATTGTTTGCTCTCTCAGAATGCTCATCATGTTCAAATTTTCTTCTTCCACCGATTTATACTTTGCTTGCAAAACTTTAAGCTCTGATTCAATTTCTTCAGTTCTTGATTCAATACATTGTCTTTCCTCCTTGTGTTTTCCAGACATTTCAGAAATTACTTCTTCTCTTTCCTTTAAACTATCAGAAATATTTTTATTTGCTTCCAGTAAAGTTATTTGTTCTTGCTTTAAAGCTCTGCTTAAATTCTTAAGGGTTGCATTTTCTTCAGTAAGTTCCTCAATTTTTTTGCTATATGAGCAGATCATTGAAGACATGTCTGTCTTCTCTGAATCCCATGTTCCAGACATGAGCTCCAGCTGTCTTACTGATTCCTCAAGCAATTTATTATTGATCTTTAAATCCTGAAGCTCAGCTTGTCGGTTTTCTAATCTTTCATTCAGAGTCTGCAGTTGCATGTCCTTTTCCTCAAGAACAGCTAAAGTTTTTTCAACTAATTTCTGACGCGCTGAAATATCTGCTTGCAAGTTAGTAATGTGCTGTTTAGTTTCTGTCACGAAGCTTTCATGCATCTGTTCTACATTAAATAATCTTTCTTCTGTTTCACTCTTTATTTGCAGTAAGTCTTCATACTGCCACTGCTGATTTGAATTCAGCTGCTTTTGAGCTACTAATGAAGCCTCAAGAGAACAGATCTGATCTTGTAAAACGGCAAGATCTCTAGTTTGTCCTACTTCTAGAAGAGCTCTTGCACATCCACGATCCTCAGCAATGGAGTTATTTGCTGCAAGTCGTGTATTATCTAAACCAGTTTTATCCTGACCGCTTTGTAAATTAACTTCTCCATCTTCTGTCATTTCTGAAGTATCTTTTGCTTTTACAAGACAACTTATTTTTTCATATTCACCAAGCAGATCATGATAACATTGTTCCCTTTGCAGTCCTTCACTTGCTGCTAACTGTAACTTTTCTTCTAGTTCACCAACTTGGTTGGTAAGCTGGAGTATTTTACAGGACATATTTTCTATCTCTTTACAGTACTTTTTATCAGAACATTCTGCTTTCTGCTGAAGTTCATCAAAAGCTTGGTTTTGTTCTTCTAATTCTGCACTTTTACATTCCAGCATGCCTTTAAGTTCTCCAATCTCTTTGCTTTTCCTGTCATTTTCAGTTTCCATCATTCTGAGTTTCTCACTATGCTCATGATTTTTGATTTTCTGACTTTGAAGGGAAGTCTCCAAGTCATTAATATGAGTCAGCATACTTTCCTTTTCAGACTTAAGATTATTTATAAGATGATCATTTTCATTTTTCCATTGTGAAAAAGCAGTAGCCTCTTTTTGCAATTCTTCACATTCTCTCTGCTTGAATCCAAGGAGCCTCTGCAAAGCTGCTAATTCTTCCTCCATTTTACTTATTTTACAGTTTTGTTCTTTAATATGATTATCTTTTTCCTTGAGCAAGTCTTGGATAGAATCTTGTTGCTTTTCCATGTCAGCTAAAGCTATTTTCAGCTTCTCCAGCGAAAGGGAGCTCTCTTGCTTTTTAAATTTCTCTTCCAGTAACTTCAGCTCTGCTTCACAAAAAGTATTCTTATCTGTAAAAGAAAACACCAAATCCTTGCCAGTCAATACTGGCAATTTTACTGATATTTTTCTAGATTAAATATCACTATTTACTTTTAGTATTTTCAATTCTCATTCTAGCGCAAAGCATTACTCTCAAGTTACATCACTGGTTAAAGAATTGTTTATATCACCTTAGGCTATGGGACACTATGTACTCATAGACATTGTCAACTTTCCGCTCTGATTTCTGATACAAGTCTACACTCCAAGTCGTTCAGTCCTTACTTCTCAGGTGTAACTACTGTTGTTTCTGTGTCTTGCTTTCACCAAATTTTTATATGAAGTAGCCTTGTTTTGTTGGGTTTTTTTGTTTTTGTTTTTTAAACAGGACAGGTCTCATTCCAGTATGTGACCTTCTTCTAGGTCAGCCTTATACTCTGTTTCTGCCAAGGAACGTCTAATTCTACACAGTCATTTTCCCAATGTCATAATTGTTTCCCTGCCTTGATAGGAACAGACTAAGAACCACCAAGGATAAGTATGGGGTTGGGGGACACAGGGGGAGGCATTATGTTCTGCTAGATAGCTGGTAAAGGCTGCAAATTTTCTATATGATCAAAAACAAATCGTAAGATCAAAAACAATGAAAAGTTTGGGCAGTAATTTTAAGGAGAACAATATAAAATAAAAAAGCTTCATTTTGAAATCTTACATGAAGTTTGATTTATGCACAGAAACAAGTGGGAATCTATCCCCTTTTTTTAGTCAGATCCAGCAGAACTACAAGGTATATTTCAACTCAATTCCTGAAAAACTGTGCTCTCAATTAGAAACAAACACTGCAAGCAAGACTCAACTGTTGGTAGTTATGTAACACTTTCCTACCTTTCTTTTTTTAACTCTGGGAAACACATAAAAGAATTACAAAACAAAAGTTTTCTGGTTTAAATAGATTCTATGAAATTCAGTTTGCTGGTAAGTTCAGTCCACTTCAGTTAATTTCAAAATTGTGTATCTTCATGGACTGTATATGTTCACAGAGAAAGATTCACTTCCATTTAGGACAAACTCGATGTTCTTTAGAAACCCTAATCATATCCCACAGTGGAAACCTTTTAGTTAACTCATAATGAAACTTACAGGATTGAAGGAAACATACATCATTAAACACACAACAGGAGTTCTGCAAATTTAAATATGTAACTCACTTTTCATCTCTTCTGCAAAATTCTGGCTCTGCTTTAGAGACTGCTTGATTGTGTTTAATTCTTCTTCAAGTTGGTGGATCTCTTGCAATTTTTTTTCAAGTTGACAGTCAAGAAGGTTTTTCTCCTGCTTAACTTCCTAAAACAAAACCAAATAAGACCACATTTCATGTGAACTGCCAAGAAGATCCAATAATTCAGTTCATTTAAATCAAAAGAAAGATATTCCATTAGGTCCTATTAAGTCTTTGGGCAGCTGTTCCTGGGTCCCTAAGCACTGCTTGGGAATGTGAGCTGAACTAGTTGACAGCATCTGAGAGATGCTGCCAGTTGATGTAGTTAGCATGCCCCTTGTTTGCATAGAGCAAACAGCTCTACATGACCTGCCCCAAACAGATCGAGACAAGACAGGACATATCCTACAAAATCTGAGTTGAAGTCAGGCTACTTTCCCAAAGCAATAAAGGAAACAAATCCCTGCAGTGGCATCAAAGTTAACAAGAAATGTATAGATCAGATTTCACCTATCATCTCATGTAGAGACAAGTTCTTTCACTGAACATTGTCATCATGGCAACACTGCTCAAATTTTATTCAGAAGTGCTTACTCTTAATGGCAAAACAACCCTTTGAAAGAGTATTTTCTTCCAAATAAACTGAGGGTTTTTTTAAAAACAAACAAAACAAAACACAAACAAAACTATGTAACTACATTGCATCTAGGAAGCCAAATAAAAGTTATTTTAAGGAAACGAATCTTTTTTCTCCAAACTCCTGTGCTGCTGGACAACAGATGGCATGGAACTGGCATGGCCCAATTGGAAACAGGCCGTCAATTATTCATCCGTTTACTACTAGCAGATGGGCAGCGCTTACAAAAGCCAAGCTCAAGAAATAGAAAGGTCTGGACGAAAAAAATCAAAAGCTTGCTGGCATGGCAGGCTTGGTTTTTTGCAACAACATAAATAAATCACCCTCAAAACATGATTAAAATTGTCACTGTCACTAACAGTTACCTTCCCTTCTGCGCATAGGCTTCCCTAGCCACTGTTTGGAAAAAAAATAAAAAAATTCAGTCACATGAAAGTTTCACTGAAGAAAGTTTTCTAGTAACCTTCACAATAATTTTTCAGAGAAGCACAAGTGTCCAAACATCTTACATTCAAAGCACCATACACAGATGTAATACAAGTACACGAACTAAACAAGCCTATTCTTTAGAAAATCTAGGGTGATCTATGGAGAGAAAAACAAACAAGTTCGGGGAATTAAAATGGCTGAAAGGTCCAATTATCTTGATTTAGTCCAAACACTCCCAATAAGCAGCACTAAGCAAACCCCAGAAACTCATAATTTAATGGACTAAGTATCTGATAGTAACTAGCCATTTACAAGTTCCAAAGCTATAAGAAAAAGAATCAATATGGTTTCAATCCAGTTATTGATTCTACTTGTATGTTGTATTGCTTGTTAGCCATTCTGCAATTTTTCCTTGAAAAAGCAAAAAACACACCAAAGCAAACCCGAGAACCTATATACAGGCAGTCCTATTATTATGGAGAAACTTTTCACAGGACAGGCTTATGAGCAGTTTAGGGACTGACTGACCAGTTTTTCCAAGAAGAGTTAGAGGCTTGCTTGCACCATCAGAATGCTCAGATGTAAGAACTGCTAAGCTATCAAGATAATGCCATTGCAAAACTTAGTAGTCCTTAGATTAAGCATATCCTGTATGTCTCATCAGTCTTTATTATACAGTAACGACTAAACACAGTAGTGAATTAACCAGCAAAAAAACAACTGTATTCTCCACTGGGTAGTTAGACCATTAGTGTAAGACCGTGACAATTTCCCCTTAATAAAGGAAAAGGAATGCCCAGCTCACTCGTTTTCTTTTGCTGTAAACAAAATCTACTGTAAACAAAGCCTCCAAAACTTCAAAACAATTCAGTGTAATTTTTTGCCTTATGCTTATTTATGAGGGTGAGGAGGACAAGCTGTGCCCTAAGTTCTGCTGCCATATACCATGATTTCTCATGTGCGAGTCTTAAGATAGAGAACTCTAGTATTACTGATCCCTACAAATATTACAATCAACCCCAAAGATTAAGCTTCTTTATAAGTTTATCAGTCGTGTTCTAATACAACATCACCAGCTGTTCAATTGTCTGACCAAAACAAACAAATACAAAGAAATAAAATCAGACTATAGTTACAGCCTAGTAAGATGGATAAAAGACTAGTAGGCAAAACGAAGCACTCCCAAGAATTTGCAGCAAAAAAAGGTATTTCCACAGATTATATGCTCTCTGACAATGGGACTTTAGAAAAATGGGTCAAATCTAACCTCACTCCATAATTTCAAAGCCAGAAAGGGCATGAGACCACAATATCTAATATAAACTATCTTTTTTTTTTTGTCGCAGAATAGGAAAGGTTACATTAAGAATGTGCAGAAGCTCAATGGAGGCTTTCCTCTTCTGGGATACATTGGAAGAACAAAAGTTATCTTGATTAGCAGTCTTACCACTGGAAGGCACCGGTTACATTTATTTACTAAATAGGTTTCAAGGACCATCCATTACCTGGCATCAAGGCCAAGTGGCATGGAACAGCCCATATCTGTACTACTAAAGTCTTCTGTCTTCCAAAACAGGTGGGTCTAACCAAATCGCTTGCTGGGAATGGTCCCAGGCTCATGTGAACTCCCAAACTGTGCCTGAGAATTGCACGAAAGAGTGCTAGTCAGCTCGGCCAAAGCCACGTGAAGTGCTATTCTAACAATTAACAGCTTAAATAGTCACATTCCAATAGCTGGGAATGTTCCCAGACATTGTAATCTACCAGCATGAATGTACCTAAAGTTTCACCATATACTAAAGCTGTACCAACGTCTGTGCTGATCTGAACAAAACCCACCATTTTACTTTAAATTTGTTCATAGAGTTTGACAGGTAAATTTTTGGCAAAAATTATGCCAGATTATTTTTTTAAATGCTCACAACAACAGGCAACAAGCAAAATAAGAGTAAGTAAAACAAACTGTGACATGGATTACATAGGTATTGAGCTCTCTTTCTTTTTTACTTCTGATCCTCAAAATAAAGGATAAAATTTGCATTGAGAGGTCTCTAGTGGCACAACTGTAACAACTTCAAGTGTAGCTGCTCTCTAACTGCCACCAAAGCAAAACAACATAACTGAGAAGACAAAGGAGACATTAAAGCGAAAAGATTTCTGCATGTTTGAATATGAGGTAGTATGGAAGCATCCAAAGACTTCTCTGAATTTATCTTCATTTAGGAGAAAGTTTTTACAGTGGTGTATATGTGTTGGACTGTGTTTCTTGTAAGAGAAATGCATTTTTTTCTTTTTTTTTTTTTTAAAGAAGATACAGTAAGTCATTGTACAAAATTGCTGAGCTTGGCAGTAGGCAAAGCAGATTCTGGGATTCGCCTTTAAAAACAGACAAGCATTGATATATTTTTATTTCAGGACCAAAAGCAAGAAACTTGTGAAACAAATAACTGTTTTTGATATAAGATAAGTCCAACATGAACTAGAACCATATCAGCAGTATTACAGCAATGAATTGTAACCATGCAGCCACTTCTACAAATTGCATTAATCTGCATGACACAAGCGAAGACCTCATTTTGTGTTACAACTAAGATACGTTATTAAGATTATCCATAAAAGTGTTTAAGGATTGCTTATGGGAAAATACACTATGTAAGTAAATGCTCAACAGTATCAGTGTTTACAGATTACCAATTTATGCCATTAATTCTATCAACTACTCCTCTGCATTGGTTACCTCAAAGCTTCTTGTCAAATCAGTTTCCTTAGCCTGGGCTGCTAATAAAGCCTGCTCTGCTCTGCACAGCTTCTGGGTGAGATCACTGGCATCATGTTCCAAGCGTTGTTTCACTGCCATAACCTATAATAATGTTGAAAATTGACATTGTATTCACAAGCATATATAACTTTACTTTTTAAGCTCTCGTTCTTGAACTCCGACATTGTACTACAAAATAAAACTACATTATGTTATCCCACCATGAACCTAAGGTTGCTTTACTGCAGTTTAGAAAAGAGCTGTTTATTGCCTTTACACGTCTTTGCCTCTGACCAAAAGGATGGCATGTCTCTAAAATACATATATTTCTAGACTGTCTGAAATTGGATTAATACATCCAACGTACATACAGCCACATCACCACAATGATATCTGTAGGAAACAAATGAGATTGGGAATGTAATAGCCTTTTTACTAAGCTATGAGAATCAGAAAGTTAAGATCATAACTGCACTTATTGCTCCATTGACACAGATTTTGTAAAACATGAACAGGTTTTAGCTCTTTCAAAATAGTCCTATAATACTCCAGATTACAAAGGAAGGAAATACCATTATCAGGTCGAAAAAGGAAAGGAAAAAAAAAAAAAGTCCGTTCTGAAGTCATTAGGTAATAAATTAGCTTTCTTAGAGAAAGAAGTAAAAGGCACCTATTTTTCTCTCTATGAAATCAATTTATTCAGCTAGCATATACAAAAGAACTTGCATATAAAGAGACCGCCACTGAAAACATTTGACTGAATGTATTCCCATGGCTGTATTTCTAAAATAAGACAAGCCTGCAAGAAAGTGATTGTCAGTTTTAGAAATGCTGTTGCAGTTTAGGCTGCCTGCTAATGGGGCTTCTCAATATAACTTTCAAAAACTTGCGGCCCTTTTTAGAAATTCAGTTAGCTCTGCTGCTTTATAACTGCTCTCGTGAGTTTTTTGAGGCTTTTAAATATTCCTCTTTTCTGGTCAACAACTCTTAAGGCTTGTGCTGCTTCCAAACTTCCTTAAAATTGTAGTTTTGCAACAGCTAATGTGTTCAATAGCAGTTGCTGCAAAAGCTGTGGAAGACATTCTTCGTACTGATGTTCCTCCTTACACAAGCCATGACACTTACCTGATTTTGGGGAGAACCAGTTCAGGGAGTTAAACTGATAGCAAACACTTGTGCCTGTGTACATGGATGCTAATTTATATATAATTGCTTCTTTGCTCTTTTAGCACCTATATCAGCTCTCTGCAGGGTCACATGACAGGTAGCACTGCTAAAAGAGAAGTACCAGGAATGCATGGCAAGGGTGTGTGAAATGGGGCTGCTGTTCCAAAGTGCAACTACCTGTTAAGCAGTTTAGCTCTATCATCAATCTGCACCTCTGCACATTTTCTATATAAGGTGTCTCTTGCAATTAGCATTAGCTGCTCCTCTCAAACAGATTTATTTTAGCTGCACTGTTCTGCATTCATATCTCCTTCTTTGTGGGAAGTGGACTAGCCCCAAACTTCTAAAAGCCTGTAATTCACATTCACAGTATTTCAGTCAGAAATGGTAAATACAAAACAGCTACTACAAATTGTACAAAATATTAATACAAGACCCCACATTAATGATTTTTCACTTTTTGTATAATTGTATTACAGCAGTACTGCTGAGACAACTAAATACCAGATCTAGTAGAATATTTTAATATAAAAAAGCCTACTTTGTCAAATTCTGCCTGGAGAGCATTGAAGTCATTTTTGGCTTGCTGTAGCTCCTGATTCAGTTTGTTTCTTATCTGGTTGCACTGCTGATCCAGTGTTTGTAAGGATTGTTGCTGACAAGAGAGTTCCTAGAAAACAGTGGTATAGTAATAAACAAACAAACACACAACTGCAACAAGTCTCTATTTTGGTTATTGGAGCAGTAACAACTGATTTTCATTAGCAGATACTGGCTGCTCAGAGGCACTTGTCTTATAGTGAACAACAGTTTAACACCAATTTTGATTCATGCTGCAAAAGTTACATGAGCAAGACTGGCCCTAACCCGATTTACGTCATCTGCTTAAAAACTCCATTACAGCAACATTCCTGTCACAGAAAGCAGGGGGGGATTATTCTAAGACTAGTGAAAGCAAATGGTATTAAAATTCTTCACTGGCTCCCAGGTGCATGAACTCCCTGCACACAAGTCAGTGTGTTTTAGTCAGTCGTATCTGTGAAATGATGCCAGCACCCCTTACGTTCTGCTCAAGAGCAAAGACAATGCAAGAGGCCCAAGCACTACCTCCACCAGTAAGACATCCAGTAAACAAACGGTTCTTGTTTATCAGGGAAAGTATGGATGAGTGTGGAACTGTCATAAACAAAAAACCCTGAAAGATCATTAATATATGTGTGTGTATATATATAAAATTCATCATTTTTCTACATAGAACCCAATATAGATAAGTTTGCAATTGCATTCCCATGCAAGAAGGTGACAGAAGCACTATACAATTTAGAAAGGAAAGATGTGACACCAGCTGGGTGTCACAGTAGCTAACACTAAAGTCGATGAACTGAAAAGACTCTGCTTTCTAAGCCCTATGTATTACAGCATAAGAGAGAAACTGCAGAAAACCTTTCTTTCTTTAGATGAATGCTCAAAACAGAAGTGCTTCCTCTAGTTTTAGATGTCAAAACATTAGTTATCCACATCTAAGCTAAAAGTGGAGGCTCCTTCCATTGCCAGCAGGTAAACACCCAGCTCCAGAGTGAAGACCCACATCTAAACTGTCTGGAATAACCTGCCTTCCGAAGGTGCCTCTGTCTCTGCAGAGGAAGGTAGAGGCCTAAGTAACAAGCTTAGACTGACACCTAGATTTCAGATCGTAGAATCATAGGATGGTTGGGGTTGGAAGGGACCTTAAAGATCACCTAGTTCCAACCCTCCCGCCATGGGCAGAGACACCTCCCATTAGACCAGGTTGCTCAAAGCCTCATCCAACCTGGCCTTGAATACCTCCAGGGATGGGGCATTCACAGCTCCTCTGGGCAACCTGTGCCAGTGTCTCTCCACCCTCAAAGTAAAGAATTTCTTCCTAATATCTAATCTAAACCAAACCTCCACCCAGCATGGGTGGAGAATTTGTGCATGGGATTGCCCCAACCCATGTGCACGACCTTGAGCTTGGCCTTGTTGAACTTCATGAGGTTTGCACAGGATGTCTGAAGTAAGGTGATATGAATCTCACCTTTTAAATTTGAAGCTTGGATGAAAACATTTAAATAAAATTTGAGAGAAAACATTGGAAACTATGCCCTGATGCAAATGCAACTCAAGGCCTGGAGCTTCTCAGGCCTTTCTGAAAGTTCATGAAATACATTCCTGGATCTCACTTGCCTTCTAGAAGAGATGTAATAAGGAACATATCAGCAAGGCTTTACAGGACGGAATTCAGAAGGACCAGTATCTAGGTTTCACAGAAGGAAAGAATCCCTCCCTGAGGAAAATGCACAGATCAGAATTTACACAGTATTACACAAATTTGGATGCCAGAACATGTAAAACAGAGCCTTCAAATTGGACTTGACAGCCAAATATTATAAATTAATGAACATTAAACAAACATCATCAAAGTCTATAACAGCTCACAGATCACAAACATTACAGAAAAAAAAAGAGAATTCTTCGCAGTTGATAGCCTTGGTGAACAACCTAGAATGACAATATGTGGATTTACATATTAGTCTTATGAAGGCCTTTTTGTTTCTAACTAAAAATAAATTTTGCTTCACAAGAGCAGTTCCTGTGCATGACACCTGAACTGCCTGACATGCAAGCTATCAGCTATTGAGACAAGCTGTAGCAACAAACAACCCATGTGAAGGATGCTGTGCTGCTTCTCTGAAAGAACGTCTCAGAAATACCATATTCTTAAATGATCCCACTGAATAGAGTGCCAGTGGCCAAGGGGCATGCATCAGGTATAGCAGAGCCAGTATGGACTGGGTTTTTAAGGAGAAACCACGGCAGAAATTTCACAGGCCTTCAACCCCTCTTTTGATGAATATAATGACTGCTATATTTGAATCTTTCAACACTGTTTTTTTAATGCTACAGCTATTCAAATACAAAGATCAGTTCTTCTTATTTACTGTTTCTAGACAAGGTTCAGTATCTCTTTGAGATCCTGAGTTAGCATCCAGACTAACAGACCTTGTGAAACCACTTTTTCACTCAAGAGCATTGGTAGCAGCACTGTTCATTGACTACTCCAGCAGAATTCCTCTGCCAATTATTTTATCTTTCTGGATATACCTTGGAGAAGAGGTTTCAAGTTAAACATCTGACACAACAGCAATCTTCTTCACGGCAATGCCCTTACCCAATCCCCAAAGCAAACTTAAGATGCCCATCCGAAATGGCACTTTCACTTCCAAATCTGTCTTCGATTTCCTAAAACTGATGATGTTATTAAGCTTAAAAAGAAAGTACAAGGAGTTTAGACCTAATTCAAATCAGTGTTAACACTAAACATAACTTCACTGCAGAAAAGTTCCTGGGATACTGCTACACTTTGTCTCTCTGCAAGAGCTGGCATGAAGGAAATGAAAGACAGTTATGCTAATCCCATATTCTACCATCTTCTGAGCATGAACCAAAATCAGAATAACAGAGATACAATTCTAAAGAAATTACTTTCTTGTGTGCGAGACACATGAAATATTAACTCAGATTCCACAGAAATAACTGAGTCAGTTATTAAGTTTGAACTCACATATATATAATTCTGTGAACAACAAAGCCTCGTTTCTTATGGATTTGTATCTCATTTAGATCTCTCGCACATACTCCTTATTGTCTAGTGAACACTAACATAACTCTGCATCTCTCCAACAAGCCTCTCCCCTCTGTTGGGATGTTTGTTTTCAGTTTTTCAGTTACATTTGCAACTTCTAGCTGTCTATCAAATGTGATTGCAATTAACTGAAAAGCAGATACACAAAAGAAGCCATGTAATTTCATCTCCTCACAAAGTCAAAATCTAAAAGTTCTTCTCGCCTTACCTGTTGGTATTCCTTTTCCTTTGCCTTTATTTTCTGTTCCAAAGACTGACGAGCACTCTCAGCATTTTGTCTTTGGCAATTCAGTTCTTCTGACAATCTTTTCGCCTTTTGCTCCATCATTTGGACCTATAATAATTTAGTTATCAATCACCAGCGTTAAAAACACAAGTGACGTTTTATTTAAATGTATATGCATCCATATAAAAAGACTGATTTCACCTACTACAACTGTTCTAGCATTCGTATAACCTACAGCAAAACTGTAGCTGGTGCCATATAAATTCTTAGCAATCCTAAGTACTAAACTCATACTTGCTTGCATTAGTGATAATACATATCTAGAGAGAATATGTATACTTATATATATAGTTAGGTGTATGTATATATACACGTGTATAGACTCAAACAAAATAATGAAAACATCTTCAGAAAATCTGTCTTTGACAGTCTACAAAAATGTACCGTATCTGACACTAAAAATAGATTACATTTTCAGTACTTCAGGTTTCTGTGAACTAAAGAATGACCACTAACTGCTAAACAACAACACATTCAGACTGAAAATAACTGGATAGTCCACAGAATTTCAGAGTGATTCAGCACATTGATTTGGATAGGAAAAAAAGAGGCAACTATTTTAAGTACTGCAACAACAAACGAGTGTTTTTCACAATTTGAATTTTAATTAAAAAAAAAAAATCAGTAGCCTATGTTCTAGGTTAACCTCCGCATTAAGAGTGTATTAGCTTGTTATTTAATTCAGTCTGTTATGTTAATATTACATTACCTAAGACAGTGAAGCAATGTCCACCTAACTCCCTGAACAGAAAAATGCATTTTTATTCCAAAAGCAATCTATGAATGCTAAATATATACCTTTGTTTTTCCCCCGGGGGTAAGAAAAACAGCAAAAGGTGAACAGGACTGTTTTATTTTCCAGCAGTAAGGGCTGTTTAATGAGTTAGTGAAACAATAGCCCATCTGTGTCATAAGGAAATAAGCAGCTAGTAGTATTGGGATGTCTGGTTATTAGGCACAGACTGCAGGGATTGTGGGCTCCTGTATGATCACGTGGAAAGTTGCCTGCAGAAGGGCTGTGGACCTCACAAGATGTGAAAACACTTGATAACACAGAGGAGATGCTGTGGTCAAGGTCTGTGAATAGTACCAGTTGCAGAGAAGTGTACAAGGGGCGTGTCAAAATTAAATTCAGTCCACAAAGCAGGAAACAAAAATCCAGTATCTCAATGTAGTTCTACTCCCAAAGTCCGGAGCGCAGGCAGAGATCCAATTTCAGTGCAAGAAAGAAGAAACGGAACAGAAAGGTGCAACCTTCAGATGGCAGGACCAAAGGAACCTTCTGGGACAAGATGCTAGGCTGCACCTCAAGGATGGGCTGCACCTCAATTCAAATGGAGCCAGTCAGTCCTACTCCTCCTCGTCCTTCCCCAGGCATGTTCCTAGCTATATAACCTTCCCTTGTACTGGATTTAATGCCAAAAGGCAAAATTAAATACGTAATATCTTAATCATTTAGGAAGTTGAATCAGGTCATTTGGGGAATGAAATAAATGAAAAGAAAGACTTTTTCAGAGGAATTGAGCTGTTAGGTAGGTCAGCTGTCTTCCCACAAACTCACCATGAGGACAGTGCCTTTATGTAGCCAATGGACTGTGTCAAGAATATGATTTTCCCTTACTCCCAGCCAAGACTTCCCTTAAACCAGTTCCTCACAAAGCTAGCAATAGACAAATGTTGCTGTCTCTCTCAAAAAACAGGTTGATAAACCCTCAACATGCAAAGGCTTATTTTTTAAAGACCTATACAGGAGTTGTGGGAAACAGCAGTTTTCCAATATACTTAAGTAGCATGTAGAAACTTGCTGACAGAGATGGATAACTATTATTACACCCTGAGAAGATACACAGAGAAACTTCCTTTTTCATACCCTGTAGATGAATCCAAGGAGTAGGAAAAAAGTAAAAAGATAGATGGAAATATGAAGATTAAAGGAATGAATGACGTCTGTGTACTACTTTCAAATTTGTCAAATGCTGTGAAAAAAAGACTTCAGGAACGTAATCCAACTTGATTAATAAAGAAAAAGAGAAAACTCTTCTTCCTTGTTAGCTTCTGCAGTTTGAATTAAATGATTTCAAACACTGCCATTCTCTTCTTCTTTGCTTGATTATAAGCAAAAATCTGAACCATTTCACGTTTTTACATGTATGCATTTAAATACACTCTGTAAATTCTTGACTAAGCAAATTGTACTATACCATTGTTTTTTTTACTATGAATCCAAACTCCATAGGATTAAGTTGTGAAGTCCCATTTAGAAACTACATACATTCTCAATCTTGCATGGCAATTTTACCTAGATTTTATTTTACACAAGTAATTTACAATCCAAAGACTACGCTCCCACAACATCCTGTAGTATAAGCAACAGATGGATACTGATTTTCAGCCGGTTACATGAGAGTCTAAGGTCAGAACTTGCCACAAGATGTCGTTGTTGCTCTATGCGACTTGACCAGAAAATATTTTTCAGAATTCCAATCTTGCCTGAGGATGAAAAAAATATTTCTTCAGGTGGTATAAGAACCTCTCAGAAAACAGGCGACTGCTCATGAGTATTTGCATTTTTACAGGTAATATATACCAAACTAATGTATACTTCTCAAAACCTGATCCTCAGCAAACACTCAAGAAACTTACCTGAGAACCTTGGTTCTTACTAAAATGGCTGAAAACTGACACACACAAATACTGGTAATGAAGTGTAAGGACAGTCAGAAGATGTGTGATGCAATATTTTACCTGTGTGGTAGCTTGATCAAGTTGTGTTCTCATTTGAGTCAGTTTATCTGTGGTTTTGCTGAGAACTTTATCCTTCTCTGTTAATTCCAACTTCATTACGTCCAGCTGCAGTTCAGTCTCTTGATGTTTATTCATAAGGGATTTCTTTACTTTTTCTTGAGCTTGCAGTTGTTGTTCTAGGTCTTTAACAGTGGAACTTAACTCTGAATTTTAAAAACAGTAAAGATTAAGGATACTTTCTTCTTCGAAAGGTCTTCCAGCTACTCAAATTTCCAAGTGTCTACACATTCTAAAATATTTAGTATGTTTGATAACAACCCAAGTTCCTGACACAAGCAGCCACCCTGTAAAATGTTCAGCAAGCTAAAACAAAAGTTTCAACTCTCTGCTACTACTACATCAATGGCTAAAACTATCACGACCAAAAGATAGTTGACTCTAAATCAATGATTTCCACTTTGTAATATATAAGAACACAGCAAAATGCGAGGTCAGGCACAAATACTGCAAAGACAATTTGTTCCTCTGCTGGCTTGTTTCTGTTTGTTTGGTTTTGTTGTAGTTTTTAAACAAACAGAAACATGTCACTTGATATATCTATTTTAATTTTTTTAAAGGAAAGATATCCACTACAAACATTTGTTTGGGGCAACTGTGAGCCTCTGCTTCCAAGAGGCTTTTCAGCTATTGGGCACCTGTAAATACAGCATTTTATATTTTAATCTTTTTCCTGTCCCAAAGCAGCATATATGTAAAGCAAAACCAAGTGATCTTGCCACAATATAGATTAGTAAGAGTATACATCCCAAAATCATAACATAATTTTACAGTAGAAAACATTAGTCAGCTACAGAGAGTGTTATCCAGAATTACTATTATCTGGTAATTCTTTTTGTTAAAAACAAAACACATTTTCCAGATGCTGACTTTATATGACTTCCAAGCTGAAAATGCTGCCCAGATTGAAGTTTTACATATAGGTATTTGAATAAACAGTTTGGAGAGTACAGGAACTTGTATAACAGCCCTACAAGAAACAGTTAGTGGAAAAGCTGGTCCAAATAGTAGGCTTATAAGTAAGCGTTCACCAAATCCACAACAAGCCAACTATTTGCTCTTTTCCAACTATCAGATATCAGGAATTAATATTTCTTCATGTCAATATGCACCAGACAACATCATATCTTATTTTTTCATTATACTTTTTGCATCATACTTCATTCTGTGCTTCCAGTAACATCCATTATGGACCAACTCAGTTATGCATTAAGCATGTTCAATCAATGAATTTTTAATACAGGTATTGCTCAGCCATAAATCTCAAGAGTCATACAAAATTAAGGAAGCAATATAATTTAATTTAACAGTGAGATGTAATGAAATCCTGAAGAGTTTTTTTAACTCTGTTGTATTCCACAAGCAATGGAATTATTGGAGAAGGCCATTTTCCTTTTATATGATGTCCCCTATTCACCCCAAAAATACAAACTCCTCCCCTTCTAACTCTCACATATGTAAAAGATACCACAGCTTGTGGATAACGTCTGTGTACTGGCTGATCGTTGAAAATACACACAGGAGCAGCCAACTGGGCTAGCTGCCAAAGGCAACAACAAGTATCTTTCTCTTTTCCTCCCTAAAGTACTGATTTCAATACCTCTCTTTTATCCACACACCAGCTTTCAGGAAACCATACAGGAGACTCCCTCTGGGTTTTGAAGAAATGTATTGGATACCTTGGTTCTGTGCTTTTAGCTGGATCATGAGTGAAGAATTACAATTCTCAGCAAAGCTGTTGTTGAACTTGTTCTCTGATATTATACTAGACTTTGTTTCTTTTTCCCATGGAAAAGAGGATGTTGTAGAACTACCCCTTGCAGGTGTTTCTTGATTTCTAGACGGTGTCTTTTCTTGTTGCCACGAAAACACAGATGAGGAAGCCTGATGCCGAGCAATCTCCCTGTGACTCAAAGAACTTTGAGGGTGAGGCTGATTTATTTTCTGTGTCCAAGAAAAAAAGGATCTACCTTTACACAGAGCTCCATATCCAACATATAACAAAACAATTACTCTATTAATAAGTAGATAATAGGTTGTGGTCATTTCACATTTTTATAATATCACATCATCCACCAGTGCAAACTACTAATTCGTATAATTATTTTTTATACTACATATATTAAATAACTTTAGCCCAAGTATCCAAGAATTGCTGATACATATAAGCACAAACCAGCATCTCAAAAAAAGTAGTTCGATTTGTGTATTTTTATAAGTAACACACCCATATTTTTTTCTTTTTCAAGAGAGATCCCATTTTTCAAAATTGAAGCCTACATTTTTACAGGCAAGTGCTGACAAGTAAGCCTCAAGAAATATAGAAGTTTAGACCAAGATATCTGGTATCTGACCCATGTTTAGTTCTTCTGGACAAACCCAGGTAAATTCAGAACAGACTTTTATGTAAACTTATACACACAGAATACCCCACAATGGCAATAACAAAATATAACAGGTACTAGCTTTCAACCTCTTCCTACAGAACAATGAAAGAGCCAAAATACTAGCTGTTTGTTTCTTGTTCTTAGGTGAAAAAAAGAAAAAATCCAGTAAAGCTCCTATTGTGATTTTAACTGGATTTTCAAATGCCTCTCATTTGAAACTTTTTTTTAAACTAAAGACCTAAACCAGGTAATACCCAGTGTGACTTCTGTGTCCAACCACAGAATATGTTGTTAGGTAGGAATAGCTGAGCTAAGACCAGAAATCTATATAGTCCAGAATGCTGTGTCCAATCCTGTAAAGTAACTTTTTTATAGATAAAGAGCACAAAAACCTAACCACGCATATAGTAATCATTCCCCTTACACGCCACTTAAATTTACAGATTTTCTGAGACAAAAGTTTGAGTCCAGGAAATTAAGAGGCATTAATAATAATTTTTACTTAAATACATTCCATGTACTTTGTCTTTTGGATCTCTTTGTGTTTTGGCCTTTTTTTATAAACTCCGTGACAAAGAGTTCCGCCATTTAACACAGTACAGTGTACTAAAATAGTTTTTGTTCTGATCCTGCAGAGCTGGTACTGTAATGCCTTATGAAAAGTAGGAAAATGACCATGGTCTGTTTCCACTCTTGATCCTCACTTGTCTTTGTACCATCCACTTCTACCATATCTGTTTGGAGATGAGATGAATGGAATTTGCAAGGAATACTCAAGATGCGAGAGCCATTGGGCTGTATACGGACAAAGAATATTTTCTCATTAGTTTTTAATTCTTTTCCTAAAAAGTTCTTTTTTTAAAAATTCTTTTTCAACATCGCTGAACACAATATTGAAGTTTTCAGAGAACTAGCCACGATAATTACCGAATTGCTTCCTGAATAATTTCATTAAATTTGGAGCCTGAATGTACCAGGTATGCATTGTTCAGATTATGTTTTCCAGATGCATTACTTCATTGGTTTTTTTTAGGCTGAATTTTACTTACCATCTTAATTATTGCAGTCATTTAGTATTACAAAATACTGTGTGATCTTCAACCATATTATTCAACTATTCTTCAGATCACTAATGAATATGCTGAATAGCACAGTTCTCTTTACCAGTCCTTTTCAGACTCCACTGTTGATCATTCTCTGGCTGTAAAAACTGACCATTTATTGCCACTGCCTTCTATCTTTACCTTTAAATTCACAAGCAGAACTCCCCCTTATCAAGCTGGGGGTTTTTTTTCAGTATTTTGTGGATATCCAACAACATTATAATGAGTCACACTTAACTCACACATTCTCTGATTTATTCTTAAAAAAAACAAAAACTCCCAAAATATGTGAGGCATGATTTCCCTTTACAAATAAATTGTTGATCTTTTCTCCGTACACCATACCTACATATGCATCAATACATGTATTGCCTTAAGTTTCTAACAATTTGCTCAGGATAAAAAGTTGGCCTGACTAAACTACATTTCCAGCCATCAGCACTGACATAGCATTACACTTGTCACCTCCCAGTGTCAAGAGAAGAATGAAATAAGTTGCACATCAGTGATTCAGCAGTCCTACACTGCAGTGCCCTATCAATTCATGGGTAAATATTATCTCTATCTGGTGACTGGTTTTATTACTGTTCATTTTGTCTACCTATTTTAAGACTACTTCCAACTTTTCAATTTGAGGCTGTGACACAGGTTTAATCCCAATAAAGAAAGGCTCTCATACAGAAAACTTTTTAAGCGTTTAGATAGCAAATCTAAGAAGCCGGTGAGGGGTCTAGAGAACAAGACTTATGAGGAGTGGCTGAGGGAACTGGGACTGTTTAGTCTTGAGAAAAGGAGGCTGAAAGGAGACCTTATTGCTCTACAACTACCTGAAAGGAGGTTGTAGCAAGGTGGGGGTCAGTCTTTTCTCCCAGGTAACAAGTGATAGGACAAGAGAAAATGGCCCCAGGTTGCACCAGGGGAGGTTTAGGATGGATTTAGGAAAAAGTTCTCCACAGAAAGGGTTATCAAGCATTGGAACAGGCTGCCCAGTAAAGTGGTTGAATCACCATCCCTGGAGGTACTTAAAAGATGGGTAGATGTGGTGCTTAGGGACATGGTTTAGTGGTGGTCTTGGCAGTGTCAGGTTAATGGTTGGACTCAATGATCTTAAAGGTCCCTTCCAACCTAGACGATTCTGTGATTCTAGATACAACATAAAAAGTGATTTCAGCTTTTCTGCAATGGCTCTTTTTTCCTTGAGGGCTTTCACATCTTAGTCATCTATTGGCCTCAGAGATTCCTTAATACAGTTCCCTACTACTTAATGCATTTGACAATTGTATTAGTTTTTACTTGCTAGACAAGTTATTTCTCATAATCATTTCAAGGCTCTTTTATTATCATTTAACTTGGTGAAACTGACCCTGTTTTCTCTTATCCTTGCTTGCATGAGACTTTCAGTTTTTGAAGGATGTGTTCTCATTTTTAATGTCCTTCTTTCCTTTGCTATTCAATTATGCTGGCTTTTCTGGATTCTCCAAGATTACCTCTGAATGACAGTACACACAGATTAATTATCTTCTTTTTTTTTTAATTATACTTTAAGTGATGTAGAATATACTTCATTAGTTTTCCACTTCATTTTCCAAGTTCATTCAGTAGTTACTTTCTTAGATAACACACATACCATTCTCAAGAGAAACTTACCTTAACCTGGATGGTTCTCAGTTCTAGTTCTAGCTTTTTTCTTTCTTGTACTTCTTTCTTGTATTTTTCTTCTAGTTCTTCAAACTTAGCATCTACAAAGACATGATTAATACTTCATCATAATTATTTTAGTATATAAGTAATCTTTTCTAGCCTATTGCTACCACAGGAATGATAAAAATGAACAGTTATCAAAAGTGTCAGATCATGAGGAAGAAACAACTGTATATACAATATGTTCAGTAATTTAGGACCTCAAAGTAACTGGTGAGATATCTGGAACTTGACATAAAAATGAAAACACAGCTGTTAAAAGTAAGGATCCAATGCTAGAATCTTATTTTTTTAATCTCTCTAAAAACAATGTGTATACATATAATATATATACAGGTTTAAAAATACATATACATGAAACAAATGTGTTACTTTTTTAAAAAGTTTTGCTGTCAGCAGCCCAATAGCATTAATATTACTAAGAAATGAACAGAAAATAAAGCTGGATCTTTTCCCCTAGCTGCTTTCAAATACAAAAGGAATTGGACAAAGAATTTAGAATTCTCCTGCTGAAATTGAAAGAGGAGCATACTAATCCAAAACAAAAGTCTCACTTCCCTTTTCTTGTATTTGTTTATGATTCTACAACTCTCAGGAAAATTCTAGAACTAGAATGTTTTGTAGCATTCTAGGGAACAGCTGAGGAAGGTGATTGTCCCACTCTACACTGCACTGGTGCGCCCCCACCTCCAGTACTGTGTGCAGTTTTTGGTACCTAAATGAAAGAAGGACATCAAACTATTAGAGCGTGTCCAGAGGAGGGTGACCAAGATGGTGAAAGGTCTTGAGGGCAAGGTCTGAGGAGCAGCTGAGGTCACTTTATTTGTTCAGCTTGGAGAAGAGAAGGCTGAGTGGTGACCTCATCGCAGGTTACAACTTCCTCAAGGGGGGCAGCAGAGGGGGAAGTGCTCATCTCCTCTTTGGTGACCTTGAGGGCTTTCACATCTTAGTCATCTATTGGCCTCAGAGATTCCCTAATACAGTTCCTACTACTTACGCATTTGACAATTGTATTAGTTTTTACTTTATAGGACATGAGGAAATGGAATGAAGCTGCATCAGGGGAAGTTCAGATTGGACATTAGGAAAAGGTTCTTCACTTCTCCTTCACTGAGAGGGTGGTCGGTCACTGCAACAGGCTCCCCAGGGAAGTAGTCACAGCACCAAGCCTGTCAGAGTTCAAGGAGCATCTGGATTACGCTCTTAGTCATATGGTTTAGTTTTAGGTAGTCCTGCAGGGAGCAGGGAGTTGGTCTGAATGATCCTTATGGGTCCCTTCCAACTTGAGATACTCCATGATTCTATGATCTTAAAGAATTTAAGACCAGCTTTCAAAGGCAAAAAAACCTCCCCAGCAATACAATTTTCAATACAGTCATTTAAATCATTTCAGTCTAATTCCTCTTTCAAGAGTGCCATGCTTAGTGGCATGCTTGACATTGCCACTACTGTACCCCTTTTCAGATATGTATAAAGAAATTATAAGGAACAAGAGTGCAAGAAAGTATCTCAGATTTCCCATCTGAAACTAAGATTAAGATGCCAAACTCACAAAACATTTGTTCACAGCAAGGAAAGAGGTAAACAGCATGCATAATATTGAACCCATTGAAAAACCCGAAGTTTTTCACCATAGGCAGCATAAGGGTGTCTGGCTACAGAACAGTTCTCCAGTTAAGGAAACTTTCCAGTTTCTCCAGTTAAGGAAACTTTCGCTTTTCCAGTTCATTCAAATATTTTAAATCTATTTGATGACATTAATTTGGAGACAGAAGAGATGCTTTGAAATGGATACAGTGCATAAATTGTGCAAATTATCATGTGCAACAATAGTCTAAATAAAAAATTATTTTCTAAAGAAGTAACACACATGACTATTGACTGAACTTTAGTTAAAGTATCTGTGATACATGAAGGAAGAAATTTGCTCTTCACTACATGAAGGGAGGAGCTGACACTAGGAACAGGCATTAAAAAAACTGCTACGGTCTGTTGATGGATATTTCTATTACTATTCCGTGTCCATCAACGTAGTGCTGAAAAGATGTAATATTTGCAATGTGTTCGAACTGCACTGATTTTTAAACTTGGAAACTATGGTGCTATGAATTAGACGCTCTCATGATAAGCTATAAAATAGAGACTAGGCAACTCACTACAAGTGTAATGTTTAAAATACTTCATCTTCCATGAAAACTGACAGTTAACTATCTGTGCTAAATGAAGAAAAAAAAAACCATTTACCATTATGACTTTGAACTGGTGTTAAAGGTGCAGTAAAACTTTTCTGTGGAGTGCCACTGAATGATAAGTCTCCTGTGACTGATGTTTGGTGACTTCTCTCAAGCTCACATTTGCATCTGTTTAGGAAAGAAGCAGCAGCAGAAATTAGTAATGGAAACTAAAAGGTTAATTATCTATTTTTAAGAACTTGAAATAGACAAATAAATTATATGATTCTAAGAACTTAGTTTAAAGACCAAATCAAGATACATCCACTGAAAAATTTTTAGGTACTGTAACATAAAAATATGAAGGATATATTTTATTTACAGTTTCAATATATTTTATCAATCATATAGGAGTCAAAACTAAAAAACAAAAACAAACACACAAAAAGTAGATGAAAATCAGTTAGAACTGCTTAAAATCTCTCTGTATGAAGATGTAATCCAGCTATACATGCATAAATCACTGTAAACACTAATAATATAAATGTCTTACTCTTCAGTAAGCATCTTGGCAGTAGGAAACATACTACTTTTATTCTATGTTCTGATACAGCGCACTTTGAGAAACCTATGCATACCTCATGAAAATGGAAGGGAATGCCCTCCACCCAACAATATGTTTTTCATGTGTACCATTTACATTGCTACCCAAACACCAGAGCAGACTACCCATTCCAGTGACTTTTGTGAACATGAAGAATTACAAGCTCATCCAATGAAACCAGATAACTAGTTTGGAGGTTACACAGCAACTTTCATCCTCCCCAGTGAGTACAGGTTGATAAGTCAATGGTTCCAGGCTGCAGCCCATCACATTAGCGACTCCACAACTTGCCTTTCTATTTCCCCCTCCCTTTTACAGCACAACACCAACAACTTCCTCTCCCAGTGGATTGTCAGTTGCTAGGAAGTCGTGAATGATCAGTTATCAGCATAAAACAAAACAGAGCCAAATACAAAACTGAAAATGATTGCCAAGATCAAGATACATGTAGTAACTAATGATCTTTCGTAGTGGACAGCTAAGCAAATATAATGGCAAGGAGACTTAATTTTAGGAATAGATAAATAGAACTCATATCCTTAGCCCACAGTCTCTCTGGCCCAACATTTGACAGCAGGTACAGAAAACAGGTGTGTGGTTCTATCAATCCTGTTGAATATCCCTGGATTCTTCTTTGATGGATCTAAGCAACTCCTTTACACAAAGCTGGTGTTTCTACATGACATCAGTTGTTTTGTTGATATTTAGAGTCTTCTTACAGCAGTCAAATACTACAACTAGGTTTAGTTTTCACAAATTNTTAGGAAACCTATGAGGCATACTATCCAAAAGTTAAAGGAAGTAGACATGCTTCAGGCCATGGGGAAAACACAAAACTACTACAAAAGCTGGTATCGCAGACTCCTCTCTGTAACAGTCATCCTGCATTACTAGCACAACAGTTTATTGCATAGGCAGGATACTCAGCCTTATTGATGCACACAAAGTTTCAGAAATACTTTTATTCAAGAATAGAGGATGCCTGTAGTATGAGAGTAAGTTTAACAGCTGACAACATTCATTGCACTATGGGCAACTGTTCTATTTGTGTAGCACCCTCAGATGAGGGATTTTAGATGTGTCTGCATTACAGAATATTCTTTTATCGTATGAATTGCATTCCACCTCTACAGACAGTACACACATACTGTCTCTATAATAACAATGTTTACAAATTGAGGTGTTATGAATTAGGCATTTCTTCACTAAAGCAACTGGATTCAGTGGTTCAGTCACAGCACCATTGCTTTTGGCAGCTTCCTCTTCCACTCCAATAGATGCTCATGCCTCCTTCTTCCAGCAGTCCTATTTTATTTTAAACTTGATCTTACAGACTGAACTGCCCATGTACTTTCCTTGCAACTCCAAGCTCTTTGAAGGTTACTTTTGCCAAGTGACTCAGTTGTGCTAGTTTTTTTTGTTTGTTCAAAGTAACAGAATGATTAGCTCCCTTTCCACATAACACTGAAGAATTCCCCCAAATTAAACTGGAACTCTAGGTGCTAACTGCTTCAAGTGGCACACAGATTTATGTAGAAGTCCATATATGCCTGCATGTATGTAAAAAAAGGCCGGTGTTTTGAGATTTTTGGTCACAAAATCCAAATGAAGTACGAGACTAAAAGTAACTAGAAGACCATGAAGGACGCATTGAACGAGTGAAACGTGAGGAAAATAACCACTGTACATAGGTTAGAAACTTACAGCAAGTCCCCACCTTTTCAGTTCTTGCTCTAGCCTTTCGATGTCTTTCTTGCTGGAATTCAGCTGCCCTGACTGAATGTTGACTTGAGATTCTTTTAACTGAAGATCATGTGATATTTTCTGCTTTGCTTTCTCAAGACTATCACACAATTCCATCAAGCTCTGGTTGTCTCTTTTTAGTGTTGCAGCTTCGTTTTTTTCATTTTCAACCTAGTTGAAATACAGACCATTTCAGAAAATGTCTCAAGAACTATCTACACTTCTGTGCAAATAGTATTTTAATAACACAAAGTTTACATACCATTATTTTCTTCCTAGCATTTCAAAATCCTGACAGCACTGAAAACCTCAGATATATACATTGTTTAAATATTCTTGGGTGTGAACAAAACCACATTTCCTAAAATTCAGCTCTGTGACATTAACAATTTCTGTTTATTGACTAGACACAAGCTCAGCAAAAACATTCATCAGTCCTTAAATACTAATAATCCACACTAGTCCACATTCTTCACTGATTGTCTTACATCTCTTTCCAGCCTATCAACTTTAACAACCAGAATATCTTGACTCACTAAAAGAATGCACAATGATTACCAAGAGTCATGGCTTTGAAACTGGAAACAGAGCCCGGCAGTAGAGATGTCCTTCTCCTCCCTTCCACATTCTGAGGAGCTGGCTACAGTCTGGCTACATCTTTGCACAAGGTTTCTCTTTTGACTGAAAAAGTAGTGAGTATTAGCTGCTGCTTCTGAGAGTTTTAAAGCACACATATTTAAGGGCAACCCTTCTTTTTGCCTGGGGAGCACAGCAGTTCCTGTGGATGATTGCAGTAAGTACCTGGAAATTCACAGGAACAAACTCAAAGAAAACTACTAACCTTAAGTTTTGTGAGAAAGTTGTAGGAGCCTAAAGAGCATAAAAGGCAACCTTTGTAAATTTCCTCTGAGCTGTAGTCAAACATTACAAAACAAAATTCAACCAAATGCATTGCTTCTGATCTGAAGCATGGCATGACCCTGACCAAGAGGGTCGCTGGTTTCCTGGATAGAAGGCTGACAGGGTAAAGTCAGGTAAGATACAAAATTACAGCCCTAAAAAAGAAAACCAAATCCCCAAATACAGTCTTTACAATGAAAAATGGAGAATTCCATACATTAAGTAAAAGACCATAGTTATCTGCAGGCAAGGTGAAACAGTAAAAGGCTGTCAACTGTACAGCTCTGTTATACAGAACAGGCCTAGTCATTATCAAGTGTTTTAATAGGCATAACAATAAAGTAATCTATTTTCCTAATCATAAAGAGACATAGAAAAGCCTCAAAGTAAACATAAACACCTGGAGATGGACAATTGTGCCAAACACTGATAGGAGGCAGGAATTCTATTAACAGTCAATTAGAACTAAACAGAAGGGAGAATATGATGAGTATGAAGTAAGTTGAAGATTATATTTCTGTGCTACCTTTCTGGTCGGTCAGTGGGAAGAAACAAAATACTAACCCACCCTCTAACAACCACCAGATAATAAATCTTTATCATTGTGTTTGGCACAGAGAATAGCATTTGAGGGAAATGACTGCAGTACCTAGGTTACCTTCTGTTTCTGTTTTTGCAAAGCTGCCTCCAAAGACTCTAACTGGAATTGTCTTTGTTGACGCTCCTTTTTAAGCTTGTCTACTTGACTTTCCAGCTCATGAATCTTCTGAAGGACTCTGGGAGAGAGGCCTTCTTTCCATTCTTCCACAGCCCAGCTCATAGTGACGGGATCCTTGTTTAATACAAAATGGGTAGTACTACACCTGAAACACAAGGACAACTACAATTAGATATCGAAAGAGGTTAAACAAGCCGCTTTTTTAAATAAATTCCATGTTTAAGTTTAGCAGTGATTAGAATACAGGATTTCACATCTTTGAGTTGCAGGCTTCCTGATCTAAACACCAAGCAGCAACTTTTAATATTAGGTCCTATTTTGACACACTTCTGTCCAATTAAGATGAGATTTTAAAACCTCACATTAATCAATCTCCTAACAACAGGGTTTATATTCTTAATTACATTTGACTGCTGTACTTCAAAAAGTTTCTCACCACGTTTTATTTTGATGTTCACATTGCAGACAGTTATTAGTACTTATGACTGCATTGTACTTCGGTGGTGTTCAACCTGAAAGCCTTATGAGAACCCACAGCTTTGTTTCAGCTGGCAGCTATGCTTCTTCCTTCACAGAAGTTTTTCAAAACAACACTGCTGAGCTCGGGGCACTGAGAAGGCTCTCTAATGGCAGAAACAGCTGTACAACACTTAGTCCTTAAATACAACTACGACGCACTCACACGATTTTATTTTTTGTTGTTGTAGTGACTGCACCTGTAGAGGATCTGGCACGAGCTTACTTTCTCGAGGTACCGGCACAGCTCAGAGATTATTTGTGAGAGAAGTTACTTCAGAATAACTAAAACTAGAGACCCACTCCGGACGGACAGCGCCCACCCAGGGCTAAGGCGGGTCGGGGTCTCACGAACCTCACTGGGTTCGACCGCCGGCCCACTGAGCGGCTCCCCGGGCTTCACCGCGGGCCGGACGGCGGCACGCCGCCCCCTCACGGCGACACACCGCACGCACCCCCCGCGCCAGGGGAAAGCCGGGGCCAGTGCCCTACTAACGGCACTTGCCCGCTACTCTCAGGCGTCGTCGGACGGCAACGCCAGGCGGACGGCGCACCGGCCCACTCGGGTTGCCTGACACCACCACTCATCGCCCTCGGCCGCGCAGAGGCGGACAGCCGCCCCGAGCCCCCGACCGACCGACCGACCGACGCTCGCTCACTCGCTCACTCACTCACTCACTGTTAAACGCCGACCG
>VZSZ01010037.1:1175138-1243095 GCA_013398815.1 Ibidorhyncha struthersii
CGCCCTCCGGGCCGGGGCAGCCGCCTCCCGCGGGAGCGCACAAAGCCGGAGCCGCCGGGCGGCCGCCCAGCAGGTAAGGAGCCGCCGCCGAGTTTGGTCGAGTTTGGGCTCGGGCGCGTCCCCGCGCCTCTCAGCCACCCGCGCTGACTTTGAAACGATCCGAGTTACGCCTGTGGACTCCGTGTGCGCGATAGGCAGTATCCGCGTAAGGCTTCGTTATGCCCTGCGATGTGCAGTTGCAGCTCGGCGGCGTACGTACGCTGCTGTCGGTAAATTACGAAAATAGCTGAGCTTGGGTTACAAACGCCGGTCAGCGACCTGCGATAAACAAGCCTCGGACGGCCCGTCCAGCCTCTGTGAGTTTCATCTGCTAGGCGCCCAGGTAACGTGGCATTCGTATAATCAAGAGGTATTTGTAAATAAGCCGGGGACGGGCAGGGCTCTCGGCTGGGCTGCGCGTATTTACGCGGCGGCAGTGCCCTGTGTTTGGCTTCCCCCCGCCCAGGGGTTTACCACCTTCTTTGTTAGTTACAGTCAAGCCTAAACCGGCCGCTCGTCTTCAGCAAACGTGTAACGCCGAGTTACGCAGCAAAGATCGCAGCGAGGCGGGGAAGAGTGGCATCTGCTCTCGTTTCTGATGTGGCGAAGTCAATGAATTTTTAAGATCTCAAACTGCCTCTCGTTGCCGGAGTGTGTCTGGGACGAGCGTTACATAATGTATGTGTGGTATGTGGATATAACGTGCGCTGGAGCTTTCCTATCGAGAACGTTTTATCTCTGATTTGCATAAAATAATCGTATGTTTCCATTATAAGCATCTCTTCGGCTGTTTGTGACTTTAACAAGGTGGGAACAAACTGACCGGTAAAGGCTCGGATTCGGTATGTTGCTGCTCAAGAAGTTTTCTGGGAATTTTGGCATGTAGCCTGAAACCATAGCTGAAAGAAGTACTTTTACCAGAAGCCAGCTCTTTTTTCTTTAAACTCTATGCAGATAACCACTACTGGGTTCGGTTATTCTGAAAGTACTGTCGTATGCTGAAGTTCTTCAGAGTTTGCAAAAGTATACATATAAAATGGCTCCCCCCAAATCACAAGTCATCACCTGCCAACCTCCATATTATGAGAGAAGGTAGTCAGGTCTTTTTGGGGAGAGATGTGAGGGGAGGCAGTCCCAGCAGGGACTGCTCACTGGTTATCCAGCTGAGAATGTCCTATCAAATATGAGTGACAAAATACAGATTATACAGCTTTTGCTCTTGCCCTCTGGGGGGTCTGTAGCTGACATCTAGTACTCGTTACGTGGTGTAAAATAAAGCGTGTGTTGTTGTTATAGTAATGCAAATAAGCTTTAGGCCCGGTTCTGTTATTGGCAGTACCTCCCTGAACTTTTTGTGGTTTCTTTAGGAGCCTGTGTCAGAGTTGCTTACAGGCAGAGGGCACTTGTGCGTATCTAATGGGTCATGATACAAAAGTTGGGAGCTTTGCAAACTTACGATTTGAAGTACAGCCCGTCAGCTAACAGGTCGTCCCCAAATTCTGTGGCAGAGCTTGTGGCCGTCAATTCCGCCACTGCATTTGCGTGCGAGAAGCTTGAAAGCACAACCTCAGAGGATCTGGTGGTGCAGATGAAGGCCAGAGCGAGGACTGCAGGACTGATCTCTGCACTGAGCAAACTGAGCTTTTGTATGTACATTATACTTACAGTTTTAAATGTGTCTTTTAAACGTTTCTATAATAGCAGCAGAAGTAGCTTTTGTGCAGTGTTGTTCATGAGGGTTAATTAGCAACCAATGTTAGTACTAATGACTGACTTTTCTCCTGGTCATTCTTGTCCAGCAGAAGCCCATGAGTCAGTTATTGTAACTTGGGTATGGAATGGCTTTCTATGAAATACATCTGCTTTTGTGCACTTAGCAAATTGTCTTGGCCGCCAGTGGCTACTCCAATCTTGGAGAAAGTATTTAATATTAAAAAAAAAAAAAAAAAAGAGAAGTTGTCTACATACTTCTGGTAACTCTATGGCTTCCTTTTTGTGTGTTTGGTACCACTACAGCCAAAAGGGCTGTTCTTCATATCCAGTGAGGCTGTGTTTGATTAAATGTTACTTAAGTAGTTCATTCTAATCTGGATTTCAGTTTAGCATAGATACATGCAGCTTCAAAAGTGTACTTGAACTCCAGCTCCTCAGTTGGAAGCAAGTCCTTCTCTGTTGCAAGGGTTAGTCAGCTGAGGGGTTTTTATAAACTGCTGGTAGTATACAAAAGGTAAAAAGTTTTCGGCAGGCAGAGCCGCTCAGTAGCGTATGGGTCCTAGTTCTGCAAAGACCCACCCATGTGCTTAAATTCATGTTCATGAATAATGCTTTTGAAACCACGGAATTTCTTTTATATACATAATAATAAACATGTATACAAGTCTTTGCAGGAGCCAGGCTATAATACTTAGTATGCAATATATTTGTGCATGTGTATCCAGCTCAATTACAAGAAGACTTCAATAAGGGCTTAATTTTTATGCTGAGCAGATGCCATATAAGCCTTATTTATGTCCAAGTCCACTGTGAAGTGCAGCATGCCTTGGCCTATTATACTTTGTGGAGTTCCATTGGAATAGCTCCTGACTTTTGAAGACAAACGTAGATGTTCCTCCTGTGAGGAGTATGCCTGTGCACAAGATTCTCTGAAATTTTATGTGAAAAGTTCTGGTTCCATTTTTTTAAACCTATCGGTTCTCTATTCGGAGACTCTGTGAAAGCTGCTGCCTCCACCTCTTAGATGTTTTAAAAAATAAAAATTAAAGACTAGGTCCTAGAGGAACTGAGGTAGACCTGAGCTGATGTCCAAGTTTGTGCTAAAAGTATGATTTTGGTTCCACTGTCTAACCCTCTCCTCCTGCACCTAGTTCAGGAGACCTCAAAACTCAGTGGGTACCTGTAGCTTCCTCTGGTTGTGATGGATCCAGTCCGCGTCCAGAGCGAGTGTAGCCTGTCCTGTGGGGTGCCCATCTTCTGCTTAAGGCCTTCTGTTTTGCTGTGCACTTGGAAGTGAAGAGGTGATCTATGAGGAAACATCTCACATGCTCTTAAGGAATAAGGAATAAGGTTCCTCAAAAATGTGGAAGTAGCCCCGGGAGCAGGAACTGCAGTCCATGACTCTTCCCCTTTCCTCTGGGCTGTAGGAGGGAGTGAGGAGAACTCTGGGGCGTGAAAGAATCAACGAGTCGAATGTCCAAGTGTCCAAAAGCTGACATTCAGGTGCTTTTTCAGGTTTTGTTTAGTTGGTCTGCATATCTTTTGTGAAATAGTGTGATTTTTAGGCAGTAATACTACATCTTTATTTTTGGATTGTGTGTATTATTGGGATGTTACTTTCTTTTTTTCCTCTCTCTTGACAGTATTTGGCTTGACTATCCAGTCTTTGGGGATAGTTTGGATTTATTTTTACTGTGAAGCTACCTGAGAAAATAGAGCTTACAATTGAAACATCCTGATAGTTTCGTAATGATAAACAACCACAAGACAAAATTGGAGCTTGCTGAAAAATTTTAAGCTAAAAGTTATAACGAGGTACAGCTTATCTTAAATATATGAGGAATCAAAATAGTTATTGACATTCTGATTTGCATTTAAAAAATAATATTTGGCTTTTCTTGTTAAATTAGTACCTGCTATCCTTTTCTTCTGCTTGAACCTCTTCTGTTTAAATAAACCTTTAGGTATTTTTAATCTGTTTATTCAGAGTTGATGCTTGATAGGCAAGAAATCTTAGTATTGGTTTTACTGGTTTCTTTAAGATAGCACAGTTGAGTTACTTGTCTTTTGAGTTAATGAGAAAGATTTTCACTAGCTTAATCTGTTGGGTTCTAGTTGGTAATGTGTAATGGAATACATTTTTAAAGCAAACTTATTGAATTCAAGGATGACTTCCTGTGAAGGTTTGAAGGATTAGGAGCGTTTTAATTTCATTGTCTTCAACTTTTAATGCTCATGCATAATATAATGAAATTCAGTCCAGTTTTAGTGAATTGGCAAGATTAGATTGTGGTCAAATAAGGGTAATGTAACTATGCAAATGTAATGCTTTGCAGTCTGAACGATGTTGATTGGTGTTTTTGGCTTTAGATGCAGAGGAGAGTAAAGAAGGCTTTGATACTGCTCTATAAAATGTTTCTCAGGGTCAGCAAATCAATGCTAAAAGTGCCATCTAGAATTAAGGACACAAGACTGATGCGGCACAAAGCATGTAAAAGGAAAGTGGATATTTATTTTAAAATGTATTTCCCCCTGTCATTAGCAGTTGTACATATTATAGTCAACTATACATGAGCAACTTCTGAAAATACCTAAGGGACTATAAACTTAGCACTAATTAAGCATAAATTTAGGTAACATTAAGAAGGATTTCGAACCAAAGGATTTTTCTGGAGGGAGTCAGGTATGTGACCTGTTGGATGGGTGATGTCCTGGGAAGAAGACAACACCGACCCACAGCCCCGCTCTGATGTCCTGTAGATGTTGTGACGGTCTTGTGGTCCGCTCATGCAAAGAGTTTAGAAACTGAGCTTTGCTTAAAACTAAGCAAGTCTTTTGGAAATTGTAACTCTCCTTTTCTAGTTCTCAAAGAGTATACTTTTTCTTCTGACTAAGAATACTTTTTTTTTTTTTGTGTCAGTAACATGTAAACCTTAAATTACCATGTGATGTAGAAATAACTCTGAAAAGAGGGTGGTGAACATGTATGTTGGTGATCTAATAAACTAGATGAATGGTGGTGTGCCAAAACTTGCTAACGATGCAAAAGTATTTGGATTAGGCAAGATTGAAGAAGACTGAGAAATTGCAAAGAGAATCCAAGAAAGCTGGGTAAAAGGGAAGCATAGCAGATGATGTTGATAAATTCAAGAATATGCACGTTAGAGGGAAAAATCAAATTACTCGTTCATGTTACTGGATTGTAAATTAACTGTATTTATTAAGGTGAGGAGGAAGATTTCAACAATGTTTTTATTTGAACTTGTGCACCACCTCAATGCTTAACATTGGACAGAAAAAATGCCACAGTCATTGTGCAATGCTGTGTTAATAACACAAAGGACATTATTAAACTGGTGCTCAGATTCATCTGGAATAATCAATTTGTGATCTTCTTTGATAAAAGAAGAGAGATTGGAAGATATGAAGTTGAACTGAAAATATTAGTGTAACTTTGTTTCAAGGAGGTCAGTTACAGGAGATAGGATATGTATATGCAAAATAAGGTTTGGCCAGTAACAATTCCATTACCCTTTGATACAATGAGTAGTTGCAGGGTGTAGTTTGAAAGTATATAATATTCCTAGATCACCATTAAAAAAACCAAACAAAACAAGTAATTGTAATACCACCAAAGGACAGCATATAAACCAAAAGCCTGGTAGTATGAAAAAACGAACTATTCCTAGGGACAGGAGGAACAGTCATAGCTACAGCCGAAGGGATGTTAACTGTAATGCTCTAGGGCATAAAACAACAGTATCTGATGGGCATTAAGAAATTTACCTTAGGACAGGTCATGCTATTAGTGTCTGCTGTGATATTTCATATGTTTTTTCTGGAGGATGTAGGGTTAGCTGCTGTTAGAAACAGGATATCGGGCTGATGATTTGACCCACTATAGCAATTTAATTTCTGTATTGTACTGTGAATGATGGTGGCTTTAATTAAATATTAATGTGGTGGAATTGAAAGATTTCTTTTTTGTGTATGTTCAGGCTTCACAGAAAGTGTCCATTGGACTTTTAAGTCTTTAACACAATAAAGTTTGATGTTTTAATTTATTGAGGCGTGCTGTGCCCTGGGCTGGCGTAGAGAAGAACAGAAATGATGGTTAGGCTTCATTTAAAAGGCAGTTAGCATTGGTATCTATTATTAACTGAATTGGTTATGATGATCAATGATTTCTAGTATGTGATTTAATGGACACCAAATCCTTTGTTATTTCTGCAGTTAATACAACTATTTTTGAATTCTGTAACAGAATGATAGTTGTGTGTCTGACTGACAAATTTGTGGACCAGTTTCTGGGGGTAACTAGATCTGTAACTTAGAGGGTCTTTCAAAGAAAATATTGTCAGAGCAATAGTGTACCGACACCATGGAATTATTGCACATTTATAGACTGTAAATGTTAATCTGTAATGTTGAAGAAGAGAAAGTGGGGGGATAAAAAAATGATTTAGTAGCAGGCACCATGACTGATCTAGTAACCAACACCTCATGGTAACAGATTAGTGTATGTAGGGTATAACAGAGTTAAGCTTTGTCTGTTGGAGTTTCAGAAAACTATACTATAACCGCAATTATAAGAAGCAAAGTCTTTTGTAACTTTTAGGTCGTCCGACCAACCAGAATGAGCTGTCCTGCAGGCTGTCTGGCAGCTACCTACAAAGTAAAATGGGGACTGACTTTCTGACTTCCCTGTTGAAAAGGCTGAAGCTATTTTGAAGGTAGCCTTGCACGGCTTTTCTGAACTCGGAAAATAAGGTTAATGGGAAGACCCGCATTTGTGAAGTAATGCCCTCCCTCTTTTGGGACTCCATCCTTTGAACATGGGGCTCATTCAAAGCGTAGCTACTTGAAGGACACTGGGCAGGGACTTAGCCCAGGAGATGCTGGCTCTGTAGGAGAAACGTGAGGTTACCAGTAGTTGTTTTAACTTGTGTTTGTGCAAATCTTTCTTGTTTTTACAACTGAGAAAATAGTTTGCATTCCTCAGGTTTTTTAGATTAGCTCTTATCATGGAACTCCCTCTTTTGAGAGGAGCCATTCACTACCTTGTAGATAAAATGCCTTTAGCTTTTTATTGATGATGATAATTAAGGTAGGGTTTTGGACAAGCCTGGGCAAAATCAGGGGACTTTGCCAATCAGAGATTCAACTAATAGAAGCCAGATCCCATTTTTGATGTCTACCACTACATGCCATTTTAATTTTGACCTCTTCCCTTAGCACTTTCATTTGTTCTTTCAGTACAAAACTGTATCCTGTTGGTAGTGGAAACCCTGTGTTTTCTGAGTATGTGATATGCAGTGCTTATCTCAGGCGCTTTAAAAGCGAGACAATGTGTGAAGGAATTTCTGCATAAAACTTTGTGCCTATTGTTTACCAGAGCAGAGGGAGCAGAGAGGGAATATATCCAGTGGCCTAATTCAGCTTGTGCTGAGGTGGAGTAAAACTTCTGATGCCTTTACTTGGAGCAGGCCTTGAAAGTCGTATCCCAAATACAGAAAAGAGATTTCAGAGAAAATCTGACTTCTCCCTTAAGAGCTTTCTGAAACACTCAATGTGAACAGACCTGCTTCAGGAGGAAGAACTCTGATGAGCTTTGGGGATGATGAGAATTTACTTCAAAGGTCCTGGAAAGCAGGCTTTTTGAAATGATCTTTTTTTTTTTTTTTTTTTAATTGGTTGGCATACTTTAAGAGCTACTGAGTAGGATTGGTGTCTATTTACATTCTTCATAGTTTTGTGAACATTCAGTCTGTTTAGGAAAATGCTTTGGTCAGCTTACCAGATAAAGAAGTTGGCTGCTAACTTAAGGGGATGGCTGAGGCAGTCTTTAGCTGGTAGACAGAAATATGAACAGAGATTCAGAGCTCCAGTAGGTTCAGAACAGAGGGTGGACAGAGGGCAAGTTTCTGCTTGTGAATAAAACAACTCATGTAGACATATTTGAGTAAAGGTCCCGTGATTCCTTGCACTTTTGCCAAGATTGTATTGTGGGAATCTGTGATAGCAGAGGAAGATAAATCACAGGATTTGTTGTGGTTCTTTCTGAGAACAGAGAAAGGCAACGACAGGGTTTTCTTGCAAGTTTTCTTCCATGTGTCCCTGTTCCTCTTTGTAGCTTGGTACCCAAATGCATTTGTGTGTAGTTGGAAGTCTTGTTCATAAAATAGAACTAAAATATTTGCAGGAGACCATTGCTGACGCAGGCTAGCATTTAGCATCCAAACATTAGGTATGTTCATTGCTAGTAGATTTCACTTCCAGTTTATTTTTATAAACTTTCTTTCTGACAAGCTGGAAATAAAAGTTGCCATTTAAAGATGAAAGTTATTTTTGCTTGTTACATATTTTAGGCCTTTCGGTATGCAGTTTAATGTTTCATACTACTTATGTGTTTAAATAAATAGAATGCTGCATATGGAGAGTTAGATTTCATTTAATAATTAATGTTTTTTAATTCCTTTCTGCATTGCAGAATGTGCTGGGTGCTTTACAAATAGGAAAAGACATAATACATGTCTTGAATTACAATCTAAGGAAGAGAAGAAGAAATGGTTTGGTGCAATAGGCAAATGGTGTGTTGGAGAGAGCTGGCATGTATCTGAGGATTTTGGTTTCTTTGGTCATAGCCTGCCCTCCTGTATAGCTGGTTCATTTCCCAGAATTTTTCTGTTTTCTGTATTTAATTGGTAAATTGTCATAAACATGTGCATTTAAATATGCAAATTTAGGAAGGCACATTTCCTGCAAATTTACAGTTCAGTAATTAAGAGACAGTTGTTTCAGAAGGGAATTACTGACACTACCCCAGGATCTGACCTTGTGAAGTGACGAGCGTTTCCCTGGAGCTGGAATGGAGGGAGGCAAATTCAAGGAGAATACAGCAGCTTGGATTATGATATCTTCTCTGGTTGCGATATGTTACTTTTGCTGTAGCTCTTCTTGTTCTTTGTTGCTGGTGTAGTAACCTAAAACAATTGCTCACGGAACAGCTCTGAGCTTTTGTAGTATACATTTGCATATAACTCTTCACTGCTAGAAGGGTAAATGATTAATGTGGGTAGGATATGCTTTCAGAAAGCATTAAACCTTGCCTAATGATGGCCCAGTTGTTTCTTGTGATGTACAAATGGGTTTATCCAGAGAGAGTGATATGTTCTTACAGTTTTCCTAGAACCTGACTTAGGTATGAAGATTGTCACCCATGCACTAATTAATCTGTCAAAACATCTGACAAGGGGTGGTGACAGGAGACAATTACTCATTTTGTTCTATTAGTCAGTATGGTCAACTTCTGTTGATGTTATATAAAGTTTCTTTCCTACTATTTGTATTTTCAGCTTGCGTTACAACAGAAGTTTGTTAACATGTAGCTTAACTTTCGTGTTAGCTTTATGTGTTCAGTGTCCTTGACAAGTACCACTAACTCTCTGCGTACAGCTGGGAAATCTTGCGCTTCCTTCCTGCGGCCCCCCCGCCCTGAGCAATACACTGAAATGGTCGCGACAGGCAGGACTGTGAACTTGGAGTAATACAGTAACTTCCATGCAAGTGTATCTGTTAAATGAATAGGGGTATTCAGCTAACTTCAGAAAACACTGCCCACTGTTAAATACCACTTAATTTTGCTTTCTCTGTTCTCCTTAGTAGTGTGGATTTATAATGTAATTTAATTTATTTTTTACTGCGGGTGGAATCAGAGCAAATGCATTTCTCAGTCTCTTCATGTCGTATGTTGCAATCAGACAGAGCGACAGAGGACGTGACAATGACAGGGAAGGATATCCTCAATTATTCCAATATTTTCTTAGGATGAAAAACCGGACTTGTGCATGTTTATCTCGAAAGGGCTTTTTGCCATAGCCTGAGAGAGCTGTGGCCACAGTTTGGAAAGCAGAGCATATTAGTTTTGTTGAGTGCCTTTTCAAAAAGTTAAAATATGGAAATGAAAATAAAATAACATTTAAAACGTACATCTTGAAAAAGACTCTTTGGTAATACAGTGAATAAAATAATTTTGTAAGATTAAGGCAGAATCTAATTTGTTTGTCAAGAAAAACTTCCCGATAATGAGCTCTATGATTTGTTGTATTAATCTCTCAGGAATAGTAACTCTATTGTGGGGACCATGTTAAAATAACACTAGACAGTCCAGTAGAGCATTCAGTGAAGGATCTAAGTCTCTGTCAGAAAAACGGACAAGGTTCTGCCTTTGTAATCAGTCAAATTCTTCCTTCATAGTGGTTTGAAATAATAAAGTATTTTTTCAATTAAAACCATGTGATATTAGCTCCAGTAATTGTTATTTTTCTGCAGCTCTATTAAGGATGAAGATGAGCTGGGTTACTGAGTCTGGGAAAAAGTTGGGGTTGTGGGGTTTTGGTTTGTTTTGGATTTTTTTTTGGCTTGGGCATTTAATGTGTGTTTTTAGCAAGGAATCTGGTAAAACAGTAGTATAAAACCAATCAAGAGATCTTTAAGTGAATAGCTTTGAGAGTATAGTGGTTTGGGGTTTTCATGAACAAAGTGATCTTTGCAATATTTCATACCTTTGTACCTATACAGGTATATAAGCGCTTTACTTGCTTTATCCTGAGGCATTTGACAGGCAGTATGTTCATTCACCCACGTACATTCCTGCCCTGGCTATGGCTGTCTTGTGGCGTGATGTCCAAGCTAGTTTCTAGCGCCTAGCTATGCTGAGCGCTTTGTACGCCAGGTTTCGTACACCAGGTTTCATCAGACATCATTAGACCTGCTCTCCACAACATGCTTTAAGCCAGGTGATAAATTCATCTCATGGAGATCCAGTGTGGATAGGAACTGCTTGTGTGATGACTTAAATGTAGATTTCCTCCACTGCTGTCTCGGTGAAATTATTTTACTGGCATGTGTGGCTATCTTTGTGTACAGGGGTCAAATCTAAAAGAATTTGATCAGTGTAACAAACTGATAGTGCTGGGTATCGAGTGCTAACTGCAACGGAAGGGACTGTGCAGCAAACAGCGCAGAATCTGTTCTGGATGATGTCAGTGTCAGGTGTTTTATTAAGTCTTTATGCAGTGAGTCCTCCACCTGTTAGGAAAAAAGATTGAATTATTTTTTTTGTTGTTTTGTTTTTGTTTTTTAAACATAATGTGTCTCTCATCCCCATAATGGTAGAGAAATATAGGAAAGGCAAATGAAGTTTATAAAATATCAAAGGTATATGGCTTGAGTAGTTCTGCCAACTGATGAAAACTATTCATCTGCAGTCTCCCAAATGTGATGTGCTTTATTACAGGCTGTGTACCATTGCATCATGTGTTGCCTATCACCACAACTGTTGTGGCATTTTGAATTGGAAAAGTGATGTCTAGACATGGCCGTAAGCTTCACCTCTGCAGTTTATACCTCTCAGGAGTTAGAAATGTGTCAGACAGTGAAAAGTTCCCTTTGTATTTAGGGGACTTTGAAATACTGCAATCAATTACGGTATTTTATTGCAGTATTTGTCTGTATATGCCTTTAAAGACCGTGTGTCAAATCTTTTGGTTTATATTTTCAGTGATTTGTACACTTTAATCTCTTCTTGACTTGAAATATGGCAATGAATGGGCGTTCTGATGATCTGGTGGAAGCGTAAGCAGAAGACTTTATCGAGTATGTGGAAGCAGTTCGTGTACTGAGTTTGTTTAAACACAGATGCGTTAGCTCATGAACAGTGAGAACTTTACAAGGACAAACTGCAAGGTCAGAGGAAATTAAAAACAAAAGAACACCCAATTGCTATGTCTAGTAAGACAAAGCACTGATTGCTCTATCCTCGTCCTGCTAGGATCACGATGATGGCAACTGCATCTTACGTCCTCTGACAAGGTAGACTATAAGGCATAGGGTAATTGAGACTTTGTTAGGTTAAATTCAGGCCTCTTCCTGCAGGTAGTTATAGAGCAGCATAATTAGACAAAAGGGGCTCAGAGTCTTATGCAAGAGAAGCCAGTACAATCCACAGGGATTCTAAGATATGAAAGGTTAGGTGTTGCAGTTGGGTACGTACTGGCATTGTAACACACCTCGCATCGTTATGTTACATGCTAGGAGAGCGGAAAATTACAACTCAGTTATTCAAGACTGTAGTAAATCTAGCTAATACCTCATACTTCTGACACATCTGTCAATGTGGTACTCTGATTATTTACTTTGGCACGGTAAGCTCCAAGCAGGAAGTCCAGTTGGTGAGCACTGCATCCCAAAACCTCCGGCATATGCTTACTGGCCCCGCTGCCGCCAGCGTAACTTGCAGCCCTGCTGACCAAACCAGAGCCCTCATGTGAGTAGGGGTTTGCAGGATCGGGGCATCAGTTTGTAACAGGAAATTGCGTTTCCAAAGGTGAGTGTGTGAAAGGGGTCAGTAACTCTTGACAGCTTGTCGCAAAGTAAGTTGTGTTGTATTAAACCTGGGGGAATGTTACTCGCAAAGTCAATTGCTATGGTTTTATTTTAAAACAAAAAGCTGTAGTGGTAAGACTGATGTTCTTAACCTGAATCCCTTTAGGACACTTTTTAGCTAGATCTGGGAATAAATAAACGCCTGAAATAATCTCTGGTTTTGTCATCTCTTTGGTAGCGTGCTTGCTTCCTGTGTTATGAAAGTCATCATTAGATTAGCTGTGTTTAAGCTTCCTGTCTCACCAGGGTTTTTTTCCATTATTTTTACAATCTCTTTCAGGAGGTACCAATATCATGTTTCTGTAATAAAAGTTGCACTTAAATTACGCCTGTTGGGATTATTCTTTGTTTTCTCTCCACTTCCTTTGTCTAAAATAGCTTTCTAACTCTGATACTTTCTTAGATTTTCTCTTTTTTTTAATGGCAGATTCTATTGTAACAACATGCAGGCTAAGAAAGCATAATACTACTTCGGTCTGCAATTAGTGCTTTTCAATACTTTGTACAAAAAGCTGAACAACCAGTTTAGCTGTATCACTTCTTATTCTCACTCTGTGAAATACCCCAGGCTTTCAAATGAACTTCTAAGTGTGGTCTATGTGCTGTAGGGGCAGTGTCCTTTTCTGTGCCAGAGATTGATGACTCCAGTTTGCATGAGTCAAAAGAGGTCCTTAGCATATGGCATCATGGTGTGGGTATTTTGGTTGCTTGCTTTTGGTTTGTTAGACGTCTGTGTGTCAGGAGAGGGGTAAACTCGCCTGTGTGGTATCTCAGGCTGGAAAACAAAAATGGCGTGAACTGTGTTGTTTACCTGCTCTAACCAACCATTATGCTTTTCTTGGTCTCTTGTGGGGAAAGTGCTGTTGTTTAATAGGTGACCCTTCAACTGTGAACTCTGGCTGAAAAAATAAGTATCTGAGATGCACAGTGTCATGTTTGGCTCATCTAGGGTAGAGATACCAAAATGCTCATTTACTTATGAAAGCAAAAGGTAAATCTGGACACGAGGTTTTAAAGCAAAAAGCTGAGCTGAATTTTCAGAACAGTGGGGTAGAACTCCTCCAGGAGAGTCCCACCTTAGTTAGACCATGGACAAACATTTTGCCATTGCTGCATACCCTGTTTGACCTTCTGTGTGTCCCTTATGGTTACGTCTCAGTTTCCATTAATAGATGTCATTTGCTTGCCAGGGTGTGTGTTTGCCTATACTGTTGGTGAAGTTGCAAGTTTTAGTGTAGGTAATGATTCAAGTAATGCTTGAATGTGAAGATCTTCAGGCTTGTCTTGAGGTTTTACCCCTTTGATTAAGCTTATTTGGCTTTGCAAATGCAGCTGCTGCCTTGACAATTGATGTTTCTTTGTGGATTTCACATCAACTCTTGTGTTACTGCCGTAGAGTATGCATTAGCTCCTTTTGTGTTCTTTTACCTTCAAATGTAATACTGAATTTGAGAGTGATCAGGATAATATCTAGATTTGGGGTTTTTGTATTTTATTTTTTGGGATGCTGAATAGTTTGTTGATTAATTACATGCCATTTGTTACCTAAAATTTCCTATGACAGTTTCTCTCTGTGTTCATTGATTGTTTTATAGTATCATCTAGGCTCTTTCTAAATATGACACTTGTGGTAGAGTTGGATGGGAGAGTTTGTCCCAGTTTGACACCAGCATTCACGTTAATCCATTAACTCAATTCTATGTTTTCCTAAGCTGTGGTGCAGCACTGTGGTATAAAATCCTGACAGGTTTATATTTTGCACTTTTAGCCTATGGCCACAGTCACAAGTAGCACCTTCCTTTCCCTTAAAAGATAGTTTCAGGGTTATCCTAATTGATTGCATCACTCACTTGCCTGTGTTGTGCTCTTCATTTGAGCATCATTGTCTTGATGGTGATGAAACAAAAGCCCAATTAAGTCTCAGCTATACTGGGAAGTAGCTTGCCAGAATTTGACAGTAGAACAAAGGACGTTTCATGGACAAATTTCTTCAGAGGGAAGTGTCTCAGTGGAGGTCTGTAAAGCAGCACGTGTGATTTTTAGGAACTTACCAGCTATCACTTTTAAATTATTTTAAATCTGTGGCTGAGCCCTCTGCTCTGAAGATGTATCTCAGAATACTACTTCTGCTGGAGAGCTAATTTCCTTCCACCAACGATGTGAAAGGCCCCTCAAAATGTCATCTTGCCAGAGCAGGTGAGATGAGAGTAAGTGACCTCTTAGCTTCTTGGAATATTTCAACACAGAGTTATATGATAAAAAGATAGGATTAAAAATTTTCTTTTTTATCCAAAATATAACCCTGTAAATTCCACTTAACTGAAGCCATCGTAGTTATTACTCTTAATATTTTTGTTTTAAAAGCTGTAAATCTGAAGAGTCACTTTAGGAGTGGAAAGAGAAGAATAAATTAGAACAATGTTTTTTTCCAAACTCTGCCTTGCATGGCTCTTGGCACTCATCCTGCTGAGTAAAGTGGTTTGAGAAAGGGGAGGGAACACACAAGATGAAGAGGAAAACGGCCCAGAAGAGCCTGCTTCAACAGAGCTCTTTAGAATAGTTACAGGACCGCTGCCTTATTGCATGAAAACTTGTAAAATGTATGAAAAGAGAATTTCAGTTGTGTCCCCGACTTTCTCTCTCTTTTACCGTTAACTTTTTTATTTGAATGCCATAGCTGTGTATCACTGTATATCAAAACCAAGACAATAATGGTCAACAGTTCCAAGTACGTGTGTACATTATTATGTTTGATTTCCACCGAGCCATAAACACTCTTTGTCCTTTGCCTTTTACTAGCTATTGGCTTGGCTATTCCTTGTGGACAGGAAAGCTGTGTTTAATGCTTTGTAAAGTGGCCATCAGTTCCTTGCTTTTATCTCTATTCAGCATAAATTATTTTCAGCAAGGCCACAGAACTGTTTTGGCCAAGATTTGCAGGTGTCCCTTGTGGAGAGCTATTTCAGGATAAAGGCTTAATCTTACTGTTTCTTTCCTCCCCTTCTCTCTATTTCATCTCTCCTTGAAGAACACTAATCCTGAATGATAGGAGCCCATGGCTGGTCTTCTCCGTCCTCCATGGCTCACTTTTGTTGTTGTTTTTTTGTCACGTTCAGAATTAACCCTCAACTGAAGAAGCCGAAGCATATTCTTTTACCCTTAAGCTTGGAAACTTGGTGTGCGCTGCCATTGCAATATTTCTAAGGGGAAATTCAGCCCCTAATTATCAAATTAGATGCACATTCTGGTTCTTTGGCATGACTTTACTTCTGCCCATCTGTTAGGTTGGCACTCTGCCCTCTCAGAAAGTAGCCGACCAGTTTCAGCTGAGCAGAGGAGCCAACCAAAGATGGGTTAAGAGAGGCAGCCCGCGGAACACTTTATGTTCGATTCCTCTTGCCAAAAGCTCTTCCTGTTTGCAAACAATGTCAGCTTAAGCCCATATGCTTCATTACATGGGATGACATCTGTGGAGACAGATGCAGGGATGGCAATACAAATGACATTTGATAAGGAAGGGCATATGTTATGAAACCAGACACCACTATGAGTTTAAGACCCTGTCTGTGCTGCACGTGTGTACACAGAAACATGGATTGTTTGTGTATTTTGTTGCGTTGAGTGTAGTCATCGGCCAGGGTTGGGCCTCTGAAGAGCATCAGTGTTCAAGGTTTGTGTTAGGTGTAACTGCAGTGGTATGATTCAGTTGTTGCAAATTATTAGCCTAGATCAGTGTTTTGCTTCAGTACCCTTTGAATGAGAACACGCATTAAAGGTCCAGTAGTTCGCACCTTGTAAGGAAACACGTTTGGATAATGCCAATGAAAGAGGAATCTGTTGTAGACAAAGGATTCTGCTGTGGACTGTCTTCCTGAGATTTCAGTGGTATCTTCCAAAATGGCTTTTAGAAAATTCACTGATTTCAGTGTTTAGCAATATGTTATTTGGATGTGAATTTTCCACGTCTGAGTAGAAGAGCAGTAAAAGAACCCCTTCTTTTGGAGCAATCTCTTTGCCTCTTTGCTAGACTATGCTGCTTTTTCAGCAGAGGTCAGGTTTCTATCTAAAGCTACTTTTCTCAAGTACTTTTGCTTTTTGGGTTTACAATGTGAAAATTACATTTAAAATCCAGAAACTTAATTTTAGTTATTGGAAACTTTAAAAGAGATACCATTAAATCAAGATGGAGTTAACTCTTTGAAACTGACTTTCACATTCTAAGCCTGTCTGAGGCAGAGTCATTTCTTCTACTTCAAAAATGTTTTCTATTGCTGCTGTGTCTATGGTACAGCAACATATGTGCAAACAAAGGGATGTGGGGTTGTTTTTGGAGCCTTCCAGACCAGCCAGGTCAAAGAAGTGATGCAAAGGTACAGGAGAGAAGAAGGGAGAGCAAGCAGTGGCCCTAGCACAGTGACCTGGGGGCCCAATCGTCTGTCCTGAAGGTGGGAGGACATCAAAGAAAAGGGATTTCAGAGACCCCCCCAGTGAACAGGAAAGGAAAGAAAGGGGTTCTCCGGTACAGTGGTTTCAGTTGCCTGTGCCACTGCCTCCAGAAATTCCTGGATTACATTTAGGGGAAGACTGATTTTGCGGTGGCAATAAAAAAGCAGAACAGTTACTAGTAGATGCAGAGAGAGTTGGCCTCAGTCACACAGCACCGAGTAAGAAGGGGAAACAGCAAGTGAGGGTTCCCATCAGTTTGTGGCAAGATAGAGAGGACCTTAGTGTATGTGGAAAAAGCACCCTTCTCTGACCGGGAGGTATCCTCATGTTGAGGGTATCAGTCAGTTATTAGATTCAGACCCTGAAGGAGAATTAGCACCCTTCTTGTGTTCTCCTAATTGCTGAGGCGGATGGCAAAGGAAGCAAGTTTTTGTTAAATAAACTTTGTATATAATCCATCCTAACAAGCTGAAGAAAAGATATTTTGAAACATTTTCACTTTGATTTCTATGATCAGAAAAGTGTTAATCACAATTCCAAGCAAAATGTTTTGATTCTGAGTTGTAACATAAAGCAATATTTGTGACATTCACAGGGGAGTTAATTTCTTTCTGTTAGATTTTAGTGTGAAGTACTATTAACTTGGTATTTAATTTAAAAATTTTACATTGAGTAAATATATTCTATTAGTTTAGAGCACAAGTGAAAAAAAAAAAACCATGCGCAGTCTTTGGAATATAGGCCTTATCGGCCATACTTGAAAACTACATTTTTAGTGTTTGGGTGAATGGAAAACATACCTTTCAAAGAAGATGAAAAGGTACTGGCAAAGTGAATCCTTCCAATAAAAAATCAAAATATCTTGCACAAGGATATGTTTTCTGTATCCCTTTAATGGAGTTAATATTTAGTGTTCACAAAACTGAGAATGTTTTTTGGCATTTTGTCTGGCTTTTTATTGAAAAACATTTATCCAGGTGAAATTATTTATATATTTAGATATGTAGGACTGTAATGAATAGTTGCAGAAATTGACCTCATTTCTCTAACAAGCAGTTTTGGTAGTTCTTATACATTAAAATCTTTTCACCTTATTTGAGGAACTGCCTGTATTTTCCAAATCAGGTCTGGTAAATTTGGAGAGTAGGTGACTTCTAATTTTTCATTCATTTGGATTTATTTTTGGAGCGTTTCTTGGAATGATGACAGTCTTTCCTTGGCAGCTTAAGGACAATGTTATATTTGCTAACTAAAAGAGCTCCTGAAGTGTATATAGCTGTTTAAAAACTTGGACTGAATGTGGTTTGTTGAATTTGCAGTGTTGTGGTGGGGAAACCAATCTGGAAGAAGAGGATTTCCTTAATCATACTGATACAATCACTTTCTCTACACAGCTTTTTTTCTGCACTTCCAGAAGGACAATTTCACTTCCAGCTTGGATTAGACAAAAGAGTTATCCAAAGAGTTGAGGGGCATTGATTTCTCTGGTTGGTTGGGTTTATTAAGAAACGTTGGATACCTCGTTTCCACCTCTTACACATCTTGGTTGTTTTATCTGTAATAAAGGGTTAATAGTAATAATAATGACAATGATGATAATAATAATATCTGATTTTTATTCCCCCATCCCCCAAAATGCTTTATCACCATGGTAGAAAAGATACTGCCAAGTATCTCTTTCTGTATGCTGTAAGGTATTACTCAAGTTACACTCATTAACTCTTTCCTTAAAGTGCCTCCATCCAAAAGGTACAAATAAACACTTCACTATTTCATTTCAAAACTGGTTTAGTAGCTGCAAAATGCATTTTCTGATAGCTGTCCAGACTAGATGAAAATTCAGTGCAAGCAACAGGGATTAAATTGTAGAGACTGAGATGAGTACTGGCATTTCTTTTCTCACTGTGTTACTGATAAAAATTGCACCTATTTTCTAAATGTGCATATTTATATTAAATTGTCTGGGGTTTGCAGAAATACAGTGCTTCTGGTGCGTTTAATATCATTGGGTTGTATACAGTTTTCAGAAAAGTTGGCCTTATTTTGCAAGAGATCGAGGATACCCTTAAAATTCACTTGCACATTTTTTTGGTACATAAAGCATGGCTTAAGTCTGCAGTACTTTCAGTTATCAATGCATCTCTTTGCATGTACATCTATGCGTACTTTTTCCTACTGAAGGATCAAAAAAGCGTATTATCTATTTGGTTACATGATGAATTGCATTAAGTTATTGCTTAGGAGAAGTAGCCCGAGGAAGGGCTTTGGCTTTGCTCGGCCTGCACAGTATTTTAATGGCAGCATTGCTGGAGACAACAGGTACTACTAAAATGGAAGAAACTTGCTTGACTTTCCCCTTGTTTTTTCCTTTGTGCGTTGATTGCCAGTGTTGCTGTGCCTTTTGTATTTAAATGTTGCTACAGAGAGATATTCTGGGCTTTTTTTTTTATTTTTATTTTTTGTGGCTTTTGAGGTTGGCTTGAGTTGGTGGGACAGGAAGAGGACTGCTGGGCACATGAGGCATTGCACAAGGTGCTTTGGTAATGGGAATCGTCTTTTCTTCAGTATTTACTTTTAGACAATTGCCCTTTTTGCCTCCTTGTGTTGCTGTTAAGTGTTTTCAGTGTGTTGATTTTTCCATGCAAGCTCTGACGTTCTGCCAGCCATGGGATCAGGCTCTCCAGTCCAAGCCAACCATATAGGCTGTTTGCTGCAATTTTAGAATCAGCACTTGTAGAGTTCTGAGGAAATCCGTTGCCTGGTGCTACCAGCCCAGCAGCTGCACGACACTTCAAAGCTCTAGTCTGACACACTGGAGAAATAGTTTTCATTTACAAAAACTCTGCTGTCGGTGCTTATTAGAGAGTTTAGATGTTATGAACTTCCTTAGATAGATCATCTCCAGTAGTGATGGCTTGCTTTGAAAAGCCTGTTTGCTTGTCCCTCTGTTACGGTAGTGGCAGCTATCTCAAAGGAGGAGTCGGACAGCTCTGAGATACCATCTGGACCAACCTGGGGATCAAAACAATGCTCTTTTAGAGAAGCGCTGAAAGGAATTCCAAAACTTGAAGGCTGCCACATCTTGCTAACCAGATGCTCTATGAGTGCTAAATATAATGTCACCTTCCAGTAATGGGGGAAAAAAATGAGGTGTATGACTTTTTTGAAGTGTGCTAAATGAAAATGACAGATTTATTTCAAATAGGTAGCACCATTGAATTTACACTTTTTTAAAAACAAACAGAATAATGATGATTCCTGCATTGTAATGGCTGAAGAGTAGAGCAGTAGAATAATACCAGAAAAACGGGATTTCCAAATCATCTTGGAAATTCCATTCCTTCAATTATTTTCTTTACAGAGACAACTTGCAGCTTAGCTCATGGTTGTTAAGACAATTCAGAGTGGTTACGGCATTGCATATCTCTCCTAATGATATTAATCCTAACCATGATAACTAATTATATTAATCCTCTGATGCAAATTTTCTGCTACTGTGATCATTTGTGCACGGTGCTTTGGAGATGGGAGAAAAAATGTCAGCATCTAGATGGTTACTTGAGGAACATGCAAGTTAAACACCTGACATCTGATGAGTCACCCTCCAAGTATGTGTGATTGAATGATGGTTAACTGATTGCCGCAGTTGATTAAGACCAAATGTATCTGAAATGTGAAACACTTTATTTTTGAAGGTAGTAAGAAGTCCACTGTAAACACCCATAGTTTACAGACCTTACTACAATATAACCCCCCCCCCCNCATTAACTGTTTGTTGTTGCCAGCCAAGTATTACTAACATTTTTAACGTACTTTTGAAATGGTGTTGTTGCTAATTGTTTTCTAATGATAATGAGCCTCGATGAGAGTTGCTACACCTGGTTGTTTTCTGGTTGATTCCCTTAATGAAGTGACTTGCCTGTTTAGAAGTTTCCACACTATCTTGACTTAAAACTGTGTCCGGGCTCTGACTGTAAGAGCAAAATGCAAATGTTGGACCAACATTTTTTTACAGTCCACAGTTTCAGCAAGACAAAGAAAAGTTCAGTCTTCTGGCACAGACACTAAGCAGGTAAGATATTAGCATAAATCATGGCGAGATACGTTCTGTAATGTTGATGTGTTGGGAATGCACAGGGTAGAGATTGAAGAAGTTTTGACCTATCCGATGGAATAGCTAAAGGCAGAGGTTGTTAATCACAAAGTTTCATTTAGCTATATCAGCTTTCAAGAGAGAACAGAATATCGATAATCTAGCAAGCCTCAAACAACTGTTGTAAATAATGAATTATTTCAAAATGTGATTATGGTTGTAATCCCTGCAGGATGCAGGTTGGGCCTGGGCATTGACAAACAGGCCTGTTGGAAAGGCAGAATGCCACTTCGCCTCCTGCAGCGGTGTTGTCACTGACCATTAGCTGTACAAGCAGCTGGTAATTCAAGTGCTTAAATATAGATTGAGTAGCTTAATAGTAAATAGCTATTTAAATGATCGGTGTTTCTGGTACAATACTTAAGCCAAGATTTACCGTTGCAAAAGATGTCCGAGCAAATAGTAGTAATACTGTGGATTAAAAAAAAAATTCAATGAAAATACCAATAGTGAAAATTTGTGCTGAATTCACTAGCAGTAACTCGTTGCTGGAATGTGAAACAGTAGTCCAAAATTAGATAAAGTTTTTACAGATGGATTACTGAAATGATGAAGCTGTTTGGAATGTGAGGTTTTGAAAAAACTAATCCAGGGCAGTGCTTATGTTTTGATAGTTTTGTAGATGCTTTTGTATCTTTGGAAGGAGTTATGACCATTGTTTCTGGTATTGTACATACTTAGTGCACAAGCTTTTAGTAAATTACCATTGTTAGACTCGCATCTTGTTAAACAAACATAGATTGAAACAGATTCCATGCTGTAAAAACAACCGCATGCAAGCCAACTTCTTTGTGCATGTGGGTTATGTATCATTTCCCCTCAGGAATTAACAACATACCTTGAACTCCACTTTTTAATTTGATTGAAAGAGAGAGCCTTGCACACAGAAGAATAAAAACTCCTGGACTCTAATCTCTTAATCTCCATAAAATGCTTGAATGTTTAGCTTTGATAATATATGAAACAAATCTGGTGGTCCATAACATTTCTGATGTGCATTCCCTTTTTTTGCAGCAAAAAGAAATCAAAGCAGGCATGAAACAATGTATGACAGATGGGTTGGTGTTGGTAAGAGTTAGCCCTCAAGCATGAAGAATTTCCATAGCTCTAACTCTCCCTTCTAATATGGTAGTGGAAAGTCATTTTGGTGGCCTCATGATGCTTCCTTTGCTGAAGTAACAGTTTTTCTGCCAGTGGGATCACCATGCACTTTGTGGACTCCTGTATTAGGCCTTTTGATGCTAGAGAAGAGACTATCCAGAAGTAATATCAAGAAATGGAACTTTTTGGCTAACAAGCTTTTGCTCTTGAAGGCAGATCTTCTGAAAAATATGTAGTGTCTTCCTCATGCTCGGGATCAGGAACTGTCTGAGATTCAAAATCGGGCAACCGAACTGAGAAGCTGCACACTGCAGTCCTAGCTTTAGCATAGCATTTACAGTCAAAGAAACAGCTTTACAAAAATAATCCATGCAAGGGAGAGGAAGGTCTTTCAACTCTCTGTCCTACATATATTTCCAAAGGGAGATAGTTCTTGGGGTCCTGTGGGATCCAAAATAGAAGTTACTTCCCTCCCCACCATCCTCCAGGGTAGCAGGAGAGAACTGAGCCCTGGTTTTGGCACATACTCATAGGTGAGGTGATGTCCAAACATGTTGTAACTACTCTGCTATAATTAGTCCCAGTGCAAGGAGGTTCAGCTTCTGGTTTTTAAGTCTCTAGGGCTGGAAGAGTGTTTTTTTTTTGTTGTTGGTTGTTTTTTTTTAGTAGGTGCAGTGGTTTGATCCTCCATTGAAAGTATCTCATACAACTAGTATGTCCTGGTTGTCTAAATGTAGGCAAAATATATATGTTTTAGAAGCACTTTTAGCTCTTAAAGTAGATATCTGCCCCTTGTATTGAACCACCTGTCCCTGATATTTTTCCCACCTGTGGAATCTTGCACTGGGATTTAAAAAAAATAAATAAAATGGCTTCAGAGGAGGATTGCCTGCCTGAAAAGTCTGCTCCAGAGATGCTTGTAGGACCTAATCAGAATAAGAAACAAAGGAAATACTGGCATTACATGATGTGTGGATTAGATTGGCAGAAAACTGGACCATGGTTAACTTCACTCGTGTGTACTGAAAACAAGCCGAACCCCACACCCACACTGTTGGTCTTGTCTTTAAAGTTTTGTTGGCAAAGCTCTGCCTTTTAGGAGTGGGAAAACAAGTCATACCCACAATAGACACAGTTATGCTGGCAAAAAGCTCAGTGTAGTCTCTGCCAGTTGAATGAAATCCTTTGGCATATGTATTTTATTCCATTCAAGGAAGAGGCTTGGCTACCCCTTCCCTGCCTGCTCCTCCCCCCACCCCCCATCCCTTTTTCTCCAGGCCAGCAGAAACTGTGTCTCCACTAGTGGGATGCTCAGAGATAACGCTGCCGGTGCAGTCCCTTTTAAGCATTGGTAAGCCATTAGAAGAAGCTGCCATCATCTCAGATCTTAATTTGTTTCAGTAGATAAAGAGAAAAATGCTATCAGAGGAGACAGAGAGATCGCTTGGGTGCAGAAATTGCATCAAGAGAGTAACGCAAGTCCTGTCAGAAGTGCCAGAGCTTCTGATGAGATTCCTTGGGACTTCTCAGTCTTAGTGCACTGACTTAACTTTCTCAGTGACATGGTTTTGCCTGGAGGCAGCAGTAAACCATCAAAATATAACAGGATATCCTGGCATGACAGGGAGAAGATCTCCGGGATCTAGGTCTCCCAAGGCTGCAACTGGCTGATGTAAGCTATTACCAAGTGGAAGCTCCAGTTTTGGAGTGATTTTAAATTGTTTGTTTGTTTTCTTTTTTAAAAAGAAAGAGTTGCATGGTTTTTGCACACCAACAACTGCTCATGGAAGATAAGAAATTGCAGCAGCCAAAGCTTTAGATTTATTGCTGTGGTCAATTTCCTGTTATTTTTAATAGGATACGGCCCCTCCACTTCTAAACTAGTGAGCTGTGTCAAAGGGACTGTATCGAGTTTCAAACTACTCTGGCTGTCGGTTCTTGAACACACGCTCGTGACTGGGGTTTGGGCTTCCCAGGCAACATTAAATCTGGTTTAACTTTTTTGGTGTATGTTTGTGGATGTGTTTCAGCTCACTGTTACGGAGATTTTTAGGAGCCTTTGTTTGGTTTGTTTTAAAGTCATATGGCTTGAAAAGAAGAATTTGTGTCGAGGCTTGCTTAGCACAGACAGTGGAAAACAAGGGCTACCTGATTGTCAGGGCACCTCTAGCCCAGCGCTCCAGCCTGGGTCACTGCATGGGTCGGGAATTAAGGAATTCTTGGCTCGCTGCTGGGAGAGAGACTCAGCTACTTTGCAGTGCCTGAGTGGCTGGAACGGGGGGAGGAAATCCGGCTGGTAAACTTTTAGTAGATAAAATTTGGGTTAAAAAGCAAGGTTTTAACAGAGGCAAAGGAGTGTCATGTATCATTCTTTTTCCCTTGGTTAATTTTATTTGGATTCTTTTGGCTATTTTAATTCAAAAACATTTTGAACGCTGTAAGTAGTCACAATATCCCGACGTTCTCGTATGTGATAAAAATAAGGAAACAGAAAATTGAGCCAGGCATTAACAAAAAACCTCAGAGAGAGTTAGAGGAGGAAGATCAACTGCTCTGTAATTTATAAGGTCTTGGTAGGACTTTGAGAAGGGGGTGTTACCGCCCTGCATGGGATCCAGCATAACTTGCTGAAATTGTGCAATGCAGTTGTAATTTGGCAAGCTAAATTCATAATTGTAACTGTTCAGTGGCTATTTCTAGACTTTATAATGAATTTCAAACCTGCCCTTTAAAAAATGCTTTGCTATTTTGTTTTTCCGTTGGACTTTCTACAGAACTTTTGTTTTTTGGTGGCCATGGGTGGTTACTTGGTCTTCAGACCATCTACTTAAATGAAATTTATTTTAGTTTTGTATACTTTATTGTTTGTATTAATCAAGATAATTAAACTGCAAGTCACATTGAACAATAGGTGCATCTCTGACCAATATTTTACCAAACTTAAGGACAGGGTGTATATCTCTTGGGATTTAGCGTTAGCAACTTTTTGGTTTGGACAATAAATTTTCAGTGTCCAACCTTAAGAAGTCGTGAGCCGTGTCATACTTTTTGTATCATGATAATCCAATTATTTGTCCTTTCTCTGGCCTTCTGGATTAGTTTTTGACTTCTGTTAATGATATTGCCAACAAATAAAAACATGCATTTACGATCATCTGAAAATTGCTAATTTGATTTCTTATGATACCTATTTGTGATTGGCGCAATCCTGTGTGGAGTTTCTATGTGCAAGAGCTGAGGCACCAAAATAAACACAATTTTCAAGTCCAGATGACCTGGAAAGTTTAAATAGGATTCAGCGTGCCTCGAGGACTGGTAAACTTTTGTCTGCTGATTCTGGACAAGAGATCAGAAATGCAAGGTTTCACTTCTGAAGGTGAGATAGCAATTCTTGTTTTCAAGGATGTAGCTGATAGTGCATTTAAAGAACAAAAGTGCTTTATAAGTTGCATAATACTACCTGAAGGTATATCTGAATAATAAAGCTTGTTCATAATGGAAACTAGCTAACTCAGTTGCTAATTAGACAGTTTGTAATTCTGAGGAACCTTATTCTGTTGACAGGAATAAATTGTGCTAGTAGTGGAGACTAGTGACTTTTCCTATGGAGAGTGCTACTACCTTTGACAGCTTTTTAAGATAAATATAAGGGCCTTTTCATTTCTTTGTTGTGGCACCAGTTTTCCAGCACTGATACTCTGTTTGTAAGGAGAGTCTGGCCTCCTGCTCCAGAACCCATAACATACAAGCTTTTATCAATTGTCTATTTTTAGATGCTTGCCTTTGTTGTTTACTGGTACCTCTTCATACAGAAACAATGTGTGCTATACTGAACATAAATATTTTCCTGTAAAGGTTTCACTATGTTTATTATGTTGCCTAAAACTGAATTAGAAAATAAACTTTAAAATTCAAGCATGCATGATTTGTTTTTACAGTTAGAATAGGAAAGAATTTATACTTAGCATCCAAAATACTTTGAAACCATGCATCTCCAAAGGTTTTCTGAGCTTTGTGTCAACAGAAAATGCATTCTCCACAGAAGCTTTTGTGTTGCCATTTCTTCATAAAAAAACAACCAAACAAAAAGCTACTTTTTTATTTCAGAAAACTCTTTACTAGTGGTGTCCTATGTTTCCTGGCTAGTTTTCTTGCTCAAGCACATCTGTTGGCTGCTTATAGTGTTCCAGACCATCTACGTGTATATCCAGGTATTTGTTTTGAGAAATGTGACTTTCTTTTTTCTTGGAAAAGAAACAAATTTCATGTGTCTCGGATTTTTTTTTTGTTTTGTTTTTCAGTCTGTATTCCCTTTGGGATGTTCATAGTACATTTCAGCTGCTAGGTTTTACTTCTTTTTGGTTGCAAGAACTATAATATGTGATGAAGGTGTGTTTGCATGTAATAAAACTATCTAGATGCTCTCTGCTTCAGATTCTAGATATCAAAATCTGAACTTTCTGAAGACTTCTGGCCAAATTCTGTAAACCAAAACCACAATGACTTTGGGGAAAAATGCAGACGTTAGTTCCTTTCATGGAATCATAATAATGCCAATCTCAGTGCTTACTAACATGGTATAGGGCTTCAAAATGGCTGTAAAGGCCCTAAAGGCATTATCCTTCTCAAAGGATAAAATGGAAAAATTAGTTTAAGATAATGGTCAGTCCATTTCAGATGCAGAGCCCACAGAAGCCATGTTTCCTTCATGGGCATTTGCCCAGCTCAGTCCTTACTACCTTCTGCGCATGTCATGTACTGTCACAGTTCCTTTCCATATGACTTGTAATAACTACTTTTTTCTTGCCATCTTTTTCCCCGCTGCTGGAGTAGAAGAACTGTTTGTCTTTCTAAAATTAGATATCCATGGATACATATAATATTTTTCTCTGTTTAAACTTGGCAGTTTAAATTGCATATGGAAAAGAAAAGTGTGCTGCACTACAGGAAGTCTGCATGCTCTAGTCTTCATTTACAAGAGAATAAAATGTTACATGGAATATTTCACTCTCTGTTCTGTAGGAGGAAAAGAATACTTATAAAAGCAGGTTTATACTAATGTCTATCGCTAAACTCTTCCTCTGTTTTCATTGTGCAGTATTCAGGGTACCACCCTATGAAGGGGAGCAAACTATATATGGGATACTGCTAAGGCACGTAATTTTAATACCACTTCAGAGTTTTTATGTTGTTCCTGTCTTGTTTCTCCAGCTGAAAGAGGATGTTCAAACCTACTCAACTGTGTGGACCATTCTTTAATGTAGGTCTTCTTGCCTGAACATCTCCCTTCAATTCTCAAGATCCCAGACAAACTTGTCTTCCGTTTGTAATTTCTTAAGACTCCACACATAGCTGTAGTAGTGGTAGGAAATTATGTAGTACATTATTACTTTTCTTGGCTATAAAAGTAGTTAATTTTGTTTTCTAGAACCTCTTAAGATGCATAAAGACTGTTCCAAGGAAAAGCAAAGTGAGAAATCGGGAGGCTGTTTGACGTCTAGGGTTGCAGGCAGTCTTGATTCCACAATGGGCTGGCTTCACTGCGTTAACTCTTTGAAACTACTGTAATATTTTTCACATCTGTACCCAGATCATTCTCACTTCTGTGAGGTACTAGATGAACAGAAGTGAACCTTCAGGAGTCGATAAAAATATGCTAATATGAACTTATTTTCATCGAGTGGTATAATTGCTCTCTTCTGCTCTCTGAATAATAACACAGATAAATGCATAAGCCTGACTCTTGAAAATGGGTAATGAGTAGTTATGTTGGACCTCTGTACCACAGGAGCTAAAAGATAAATTAGGGTTGAGGTGGTTTCTAGCTTTGTTTTCGATCGGTGGTATAAGTCCCAGATTTTTGTGGATTTTTTTTTGGTTTAGAACACAGGTTAGATGAGTTAGAGTTGCTTTTTACTAGCTCTCTACAAAAAAAAAAAAAAGAAGATGAGCTTTGGCTGCAGTGGAAAAAAACATAGCCTGAATAGGCAAAGGAGTTTAGGAGAAGGGTCTGGTCTTCTAAATTATGTATGTTACATGGGATTTATGCCACTGGCTGTTTAACTTCTTCAGAACACTTTTGAAACTTGTACAAATTGGCCAACAGCTGGAAAGCTTTTTGCCCTTTCCTATCTCCACTGAAGAAATGTTTTCTCTATGTTCTTTGCTTATCTTTGCCAACCTATTTTTTTTCCTTCCCTGCTCTCTCTCCACTTTATGCCAAAGTGATGTTTTTTTTCCCCTCTGCAAACTAAATACTTACTCTAAGTTAAAAAAACAAAAAAAGTTTGTGGTTTTTTTTTTCTTCCTAGTCTGAATACTTTCATATCTCAGGGTAAGGAGAGGGTGCTGTTTGAGTTCTACTAGCAGGCAAGACATTGTTTAGCCCAGTGAGCTGAAAAAGGATCCTGCGATATGAACTTGGTCTTGTGGCTCTACTAATTAATTTATTTTAATTTCAGTTGTGAAAACATGGTAGAAGATTTTGTGCTGCCCTTGTCACTGTCAGAAGACACGTCAGTGCATGCGTCCTACTGCCAGTTAGTGACTGGTTTACTTGAGTCTGTAGAGGTAGTAATGAAGGATTTTGGAATTTGTCTGTCGTGTAGCTGGTGTCAGGATGCTGTGTCTCCCACACTGGCACACACTTGCTCCAGTAAGAACTGAAGATACCTGTCACTTTAAAGAGTTTAATTCACTGCCAGTTATTTATGGTGCAGCTGGGTTACCGCTTTCAATAGCCATGAACAGCTAATGGTGTGTCCTGCAGGAGCTGATCGTTCAGATGGGCTAACATGGTTAGAAAGGGGAACCAATCCTTTCCGTAATATGGCGTTTAATGGTCCTCAGTGACACTTTATTGGGAAATTAATGATGATTAGTTCCCTCTACCAGAACACCTGATAGAGTAGGAGGATCACGACAAGAAACAGGTTCTTGAACTGTCTTTTAGATTTTCTTTGTGACCTTTTGGGATTTCCTGTCAGTCATCTGTCTGTGAGGGTTTGTTGTTTGTTTTGTTGTTTGGTTGGGGTTTTTAATTTATTTTTTAGCGATTAGCTTTTCTTCAAAACTCCACTTTTTTTCCTTACTCTTTCTTGATGTAATGTTTATGCTTGGATATTTTGCAGTATTCTTTTTCCAACTGAATTCTAGACTTTGTGATTCTAATAGTTTCACGTTGGTTTTGGCATAAACTGTAGTATTAAGGGCCAACTATATTTTACTCCGACAAGTTTATATATCAAAGTTTAGAAAAAAAACCTGAAAAATGTAGCAACATGATTTTGGGATATGTAATCAATGGTTGCCAGTGGAAACTGATGTTACGAAATCCCATAAGGATATGGCCGTATTCCATCAAATCTTCTTGGCTTGTGACTGAAGAGAAACACAAAGGTGTATGAGTAGTCATTTAAGCACATTTCATATTTCTTGCTTCTAGAAACTTTATAAAAATGGCTGTGTACAATAACAATATTTATTAATCATTATTCTTACAAGGATATCCCGAATTTGACATGCCAGTACATGACTTTGAACTTTAATCTTACATAGAAATGGAGGTTATTTTGAAGACAGCCCTTCAGAAGGATTCCCCTATTTATGCTATGTGAATGCCTGTGTTATATTTAGACACTGAAAATACTTTTGGACTGAGTATTCTGCAGTGGGGGGGGGAGTCGCTGGAGAAGACATGAGCTGTGCTTTCTTTCAGCAGGATACTTAAAACTCCTTTCTAACGCCTGTTCCCTTTAGAGAGTCAAGGCTGAACTCTGCTGCCTCCAGCCTCCCGTCCAGAAGAGCAGGTTATAAACCCTCCTTACGCTGAGGTATGGGACAGTGGTTTGCACTGCAAAGCTAGCCTTTAGCTGAAAGAGAATACTGGAATTCTATCATAATTGAGCTGAATATCTTTCCAAACCAAAGCAAGGCAATGTCACTTCTTCATGACATCTGCCGTGTTGTAGGCTTGATTTCTTCTTTTTTTTTTCTTCTTAAGTAGTTCCAGTGTGAACTTGGGACTGAAAGTCTTGAGTCAAATTTTGTATTGTCATTATAGTCTACCAGTACCGAGAGGGAAGAGCAGAGCTGGTGCTATCTCTCAGCTGAATCACACTTCACAGGGATTGTCAACAAATTGTGGGAGTTTCTCATTCCTTACTCTGCATGGTCTTTGTAATGGCTTTATCTGTTGCTTCATCCCTGGCATCAGTTCTGTAAATAATTACCCCGTGACCCTTTGGTCCTTAGTAACTCTTTCAAAAGCACAGCTAATCATTTTATAAAAAAGGCAAACTGGTTAATTCTTGGCAAGTTTGTCTCGGAGCCTTGTCTCTGCAAATGGAAATGATGAACTTCAGCAGTAATAAACAGGTTGGATGGAATTGCAGTGCACTGGCCGCTTGGTGGGGATTGCTTCTCTTTCCCTTCCACTGATACTGTTGCCTTGTATGCATAGATGTTGCTTGAAGACAGCATCATGCGTGGTTTTGTCTGCTGTGTTTTTTTTCATCATGTACAGCAACTTACTATTCCATGATAACAGGAATTTGTATTACCACAGACTTGTCTTTGTGGTAAATTATTGAATAAAATGCACACCAGTATCACATATCGGTCTGCAGTTTGATTTCTGTTCAACCTGTTGCCATTCAGCGCTGGTTCTAGAAAGGCTGTGGGTGGAGTCGTGTCTCACTCCCATGCAGTGTAGGTACAGGTAAATTGATTTCACAGGAGTGGTGGCCATACTTAACAGCACTTCCATAGGTATGAGTGTCTTCACAACTGCAAAGGACAGATTTTACTTTCCTTCTATGCGACCAGTACATCCGTATGGCATTGCCCACTTCTGCAGTAGAACTGGGGATTATAAAATTTAATTTCCCTTTTCTTCAAAGTGTACGTAAATGTAAGCTTTCTTGCTATCCATCTCATAGCTTGTGGGCTTGCTGTGCTAAATCATTCAGCTCCTTTAAGACATGAGTGTGATCTGTTGTCAATGTCTACATTAAGCTGCAGAGGAATGTGAATATCAGGCTTCAAGTTAAAGAAATGAGATGCTTCCAACTTGCTAACCAGAGACAGAATTACAGAAAGGGCTGTACCACATGGGTTTTCTCCACTCTTTTTTTTTTTGTTTGTTTCTTGTTTCTTCTCTTGCTTCTCGCTGCATTCCAGTTAATGCTGAGTGTTAATGTTAGAGACACCTCGTCTCCTTAGACTTCTGCAAGTCCAATTATGTGATACTGAACAAGACAACATTATACGTTCAAGAGAGATTGTTTAACCATTTTTTTGTTTTACTCCACCTTCTTCTGTTCTGGTGTTTAGATACTGTATTTATGAATAAGAAAATAAACTTACATAACCTGTATATAATATTTTTCTTTGCTTGCTTTCAGTAGCACTTCAATGGCCATTACAATGACAAAGGCGTATTTGTACCACCTTGATATGCACATGCAACAAATACACCTATCTGTTGTCATACAGAAGGTGTTTTGATTTTGTGCAAGTTGTGCTTAGATCTAGGTTTCTTTCATAAACTGTGCAACTTAAATTTGGAGTAACCTTATTGTTTTTCATGTAACAACTAAAAGTCAGACTAATTTCTTTGGTTTAAATCTGAATTGCTTGTAAAGAACAGCAAAATAAGAAAATTTTAATATTAGATGTTAATGTTTGTCTCTCTCCATTTTAATATACAAAGTCTATCTAGTGAGCTAGGGAGTGTCACAAGCTTACAAGTCAGTTTTGGTCTTTGTTGCTCCAGTTGTATGCTAGAACGTTAACATAAAAGTGGATTAATCTAAGCAAGGAATAAAGGTGTTTTATTTTAAGGAAGAATTTCTTTTCAACTCATGACGAAGTAAAAGTTTCTGCAAAGCATTTTTCCCCTCTGATGTGTTTCAAAGCAACTACCTTCTCTAATAGGGTCAGTTAATAAGAATTGGGCTTTAATCTCATTAAAAGCTGATAACCTCAAGTATGAGCCCAAATAAAACTATCATCATATGTGAAGGGTGAGTATTTTGTCCAGACTTACGGGCAAGGTAGTAAAGTATGTATTAAAGCACTATTATGAAAGCTGAGTAAAGAATGGCATGCTGCAGTTTTTAGAATTTGTTACAGTGGTTTTGTGTATAAAGCTGAAACTTGCATTTTACACTCCAAAACTAATACAGTTTTACCAGCCTTCAGTGCAAAGCTGTTCGCTTAAGCAGAATTAATTACAAATAATATGTCAGAGGAAATAAGCAGCCAATCTAAACTTATCTATTATAGCACTGTTGTAACTAAAAAAGAAAAATTATACTTTTTTATGATGAAAAAATACGGAATTACAGTTTTTACAATTCCTTCCTCTGTAAATGCAAGTAGCACTTATTGGAATGCTGTGGAAGTAAATTCATCATTTTTCTCCCAGGCTCCTTTGAAAACTTTTGAAAAACACACTAGTGCTGAAGGATTCATATTGATGGCTTGAGTGGTATTTGAGGCATAAGAGTTACCCTGTTAAAAATTAATAGGAAAAAAACATGACATCCGTTGTTAATAATATCTCAGTTCTTATGTGCTATCCAGCTCCATGATAACCAGGTAATTGTTTTCAAATCTTGTTTATCAATACAATCTGCAACAGAGATGAAGGAAGAACACAGAGGGCTGCTCGTGGAGAGGGGTCCTTTTGTAGCCTTGTAATTCTGAGACACTGGTCAAAGAAGTCAGTCCCTTCAAAGAAGGTTCCCCCTGGCCCCCCTGCCTTTAGCCATAAATCTTACTTCTAAGTATTTTGACTGTTTCAGGCTAGTGTTTAAGCCCACACAGTGGGCACTGGAAAATAATCCTTTAATACAGAAAGAAAAGTACCATTAGCTCATTTCCGGCAGCTATTCCGTATTTCAGATGAGGTGCTTTGCTGTCAAAACAAATGCAGTTATTCATAGACTGTGGCTGTTATTTACATCAAGGCCTATATTCAGTAAAGATAACACATTTACTTTCTTCATGCGTGTGCCCACAATATAATCCTCCTTTGATAGAACTTGAAGGATTTTTTTTCAGGATTTTGTAGCATCCGTGTTTTAACGCATTGAGTAGTGCAGAGGCTTTCTTCCATTCAAGTTCAGAAGTTCATGTTATGATCTTGTATGAAATATCTACTTATGTAACTAAATATGCCTGGTTGTGGGTTAGGATATACAGTGTGCATGCTTTTTTAATTTTATTTTCCCTCCCTCTCTCTCTCCTGCCTTTCTCCTCCACCCTGTCACACTTGGCTCTCATTGCTTGTCAGCAGCCACACTTCCTCCATTGCGTTATCCCAGTTCATTATCCAATACCTGAATGGGATTAACTGAGCCTCACATGGGAAACAGATCATTGTACCGAACTTCAAGAAACTGGATGAATTTTTATTCTTACAGTAAGCCTGCAGATATGGGTCTCGCTTCACTTGATGCCAGTCTGGTTACTGGCATCAGTGGGGGCAGCAATGGATCTCATTCCCATAAGGAAAATGGCATATTTGCAGTTTGGAGTGGCCACCACACTGTTTACATTTTATTTGCTGCAAGTTGAGTGCTTCATGCTGATCTTTCCCCTCTCCCCAAGTAGTACATGTGATTCTTTGGGTTTTACAAACCAGACTTTTTTAAGAAAACACTTTCTTTCCTGGTCGGCCAAGAAATCCCAATATGTTGGAACCTCCGTACGTTAAATAGGTACCTCTTGACTTTTGCAATCTTTAGAGTTAGAGCTAGTGTGATGCATTTTGGAAATCTGCAGTTATAACCCAAGTTTTCGTAGTTTCTGCTAATTTGAAAGACTTTATAATCAGCCAAATATATGTATTAAAGGAAACGAAGCAGAATAGGAGATACACAAGCATGACCACTGTTTGAGTAGAAATTGTGGACACTCAGTTGTAGAAGCCATATGAAAATCAGAAGAAAGGCAGGAGCAGAAATGTCCCACCTTGATGGAAGTGCATACCTCCTGGGGTAACTATACCTTCCTGGCAGGGTCTCAGCTGGGAGCAGCATTGTGTGAATGCAGGTAGGCAGCTTCTAGTCTTCATCTAACACTGCAGCGGTAGTACCTGTGTAACGAGCTGCAAGCAGATCGTGCAGTCTCGCAAGCATTGTGGCTATTTGCTTCTTAATCTCCAAGTGCTCTCTTGTCACCGTCCCATTGCAAAATCCCAATACAGAAGTAAAACTGCGGCCAGCTCTTGAGAATAGGTATTTTTTTCATTAAAGCCAGATAGGTGGTTTGACCTTTCTTTGTCTTTGTTTTTAACAAGCTTTCGTTGCATCATTTGAAATTATAGAACAACTGGCACTAGTTTGTCCCCGTGGATGTTTAACTTGTGTGAATGCACTGGGGTGTATAATTTTACTCTGTATATGATACTTGCCTTTCTTAGAGCTATTGCTTCTGCTTTTCATGTTATCCTGTGTTTAGAACTTTTGTTTTAGTTTTACTCATGTCTGTTACATGAGAGAATAATAAAAACATGCTGTAAGAAGTTTTTCTGTGGTTTTTACAAAGCGTATCCTTCACTGTTTTTATAATGGTTTTGTATGCCTATCAATCACATTAGCAGGAAGTGTAATCTCTTAAAATCACTATAGCTCCAGGAAGTCTGGAGGAGTTGAAAGCTTTTCACAAAGGTGACTAACCGAAAGGAAAAGTAAATGGCGCTGATACTACGTTGCTACTGATTATAGCCAATGGGGTAAAATGGGGACAAAAAGTGAAAAATACTATCAAATCTTCTGAGAGGTTTTAAGTCACTTGAATATAATTGATTTAAAATAGTTGACGCTTACAATAATGGTTAGGTTTTCCTGATCTTTGATTGCTTTTGAAGGGTTTGGTGAAAATTTAACATGCAGGACCTTGTTCCTTTTCTGAAGGGTGGCACTTGGAGAACAGATGTAGTACCAGGTCTGAAAGAAGGATGTGCCAAAATACCAAAATGCAGCTTTCGCTCTCTTCTTCTGAGTGGTTTGTCCATGTAGAAAACATAACCCGTCTAGATTTTGCAATATTAACTCCTGTTATGGACATTCAATTACAGAAGAAATTGTTTTATTTTGGAAAACAAAAATAAAAATAGTGTGATTGAATCAACGGGTTATTTCAGGGAAAGTAGCTTTTATTCTAACGTAGCTTTGCCATACAGGAAGAATGGGAATGTGTTGTGAGGAGTTCCCTTGCCTGCTGAGACCAGGAGCCTTCCTTGGGCTCTGATTTCACGAACTGCTCAGCTGACCTGAGTGACTGCTGTCAATTAAGGCATAATTGCTCTTATTCTTCCTTCTCTGACCTGTGTGGTTCTCCTCTCTTCCCTGGGCCAGGTGAGCTACTGGGCTCCACCATAAGCTATTTAAACTCATTAGCCGAGCTGAAAAGGATCCTATTCTTTTACTAAGTTAGGGAGGTGAAATGGCTCAACCAGGAGAAGGTCCCAGTAGATTTCCAGAGCTGGCCTAGGACAAGCTGTGGCAATGTGCTCTGGAATTAAGGGCGGGGGGTGGGAAAGAGCAGGACCTCCCTCCCATTCCTGGCAGTGGTGAGCTCTTAGATGACACTGCCTCAGGTACAAAAGTGCATCCTTGGACAGATGCCATCCAGACACTGATCACTCTCGGCTGTGTCTAATTTGAGGTCTTGCAATAGCATAGCCAAAGGGTGAGAAGGTTGGGAATAGTTAACTGCTGCACCCTCAGCACTGCCATGGCAGAGAGGTGGAGCTACTGCAGACACCTGGTGTGGACAGACAGGCAGCATTTCCCACTCAGGAAGGAAAACTACTGGGGTCTGGCATTTTGTTTGGTGTTTGTTTGTTTTTTTTTAAACTTTAGAACACGAAGTTCTACAAGGTGTACAGGTGAGTAGTAAAACCTTCAGCTTCATTACTCGTATTCTTGTGGATTAAAACTCATCACGATGGCAACCCAGGCGTCATTTAGGTATGTTATTTTGTGCAGATGTTACTTCTATGGTGAATGCTTACAGTAACTCAAAAAGAGTCCTCCATCAGTAGTTGCATTAGAAAGACCTGTTGGATTGTTGAGGGTAATGATTGAAGTAATGGTGCTAATTTGCAGTTTGGGAAGTCGGCTCTTTCACATCTGTGATAGAGACTGTTGGACACTTGACTTAGTGAGATCCACAAAACTACTTGGTACTTGTACACCTTGACGTAGAAGAGTAATTAAGTGTCTGCCTGATAGATTAGTATCCACAAAACTCCATAGTTCTGTAGATGCACGAGAGAGGTGTTTTTACCCAGAGAGACTGGTGCTTTAGCAGGGGAGGAGGGAATAACAAAGGGTGCACTTACTAACATTTATGCACTTCAGAGTCAGTGAATACATACCCTCACAGGTATTGCAATAAAAGAGAAGAAAGAAAGGGTAGAATTTTAACTAGTCTGAATTTGAGTAATTCTTTTGGCTTTATTTAAACCTCTCTAGACATTTTAATTGGACTATTGAAAGCAAAATCTGACCTAAGTGGGATGCAGTGAAAACACACAACTTAGATAAAAAAAAAAAAAATCTGTTACAGCAAAGATGCATCCGATGGAGAATGGAAATTTTGCTGGAAAGGGAAAGCTGTGATAGAATTGGGAAAATAGAAATGCTAATGGAGATTATTTTTGACCTTTAGCCACTGTATATTGGTGTCTGGTGATGCACAGCAGTAGTAACAGTAGCAGTTGTCTTCTGCTTTGAGTGTCCTAGAGTCCTTGGCATCTGTTCATGCACACAGGTATGGGATCTCTAGATGCTTAGAGACTTTAAAAGTTCTGCATAGGACATTGTAATAGTTATAAGAATGAAATTATAATTTGACTGTCTTTACACCTGTCAGAAGTGAGAATGTTATCAGTTTTCTTACGATTTGGATTAGGGTAATACTTAAATTCCCCCAAGAATTTTTAAAGATTTAAATGCCTGAGGATGTGGTCCATGTCTTGCCAGGGACTGCATAAACAAATAGTTGAGAACAGTGGCCTTGCAGCTGAGGGCTTGTATTATGTAAGGGTTAAAAACTCCTTTCATCTGTCCAAAGATGAATTTGACTCGAAAGTTCACCAGGCTTTATGGGAATTCCACCCATAACTGGGTGGGATACAGAGACCTTGTTAGGCACAGACATATTCCTTGCCATGCTCTACCTGCATGAAACTCTCACGTGACGGCGATCAAGGGAGAGAAAGCTATTGCACAGGGAGAGTTTTCCTCCTCTAGACAGAACTCGACTAGATGGAGATGGATTGTGCCAGGCGTCCTGTTATTTTTATTCTTCCCTAAAACTAGGCTCGCACACCACTTGCAGCTTACATCAAATGCTGCGGTCTCGCGCCCAGCCCAGGGTTACATACTTCTGTTAGGTGTGCTGCTGCTCCTGCAGTGCTAGGAATGCTGGAGGGGTGCCACACGCTGTTGGTAAATACAGGCTGCAGTTTGACAGTAATTGCTTTCTTCCTGGAGTTTCAGAAATTACGTACAAAAGCAAATGAAGTGAGAGAAAGCATTCTGCTTTAAGTGCATTTCATATCAGATACTTTTTTTTTTTTAATACTCCTGTGAATGTGGTGCAGTTAAATGTATGAAGCCTGTAACAGAGGAACAAGTCACATACATGGAAGTGTCCTGAGAGTTATCTTGGCCTTAATTATTTAAAAACCTTTCTTCTCTCCTGGCCTTTAAATAAATTTAAGGAAGCAGGAGAATGCCTTATGACTGTAGCAATGAGTGCCCTTTGCCACACAAAACAGCTTCTGCCGTATGGCCTCTTCCTATGAAACACTTAGCAAATTCCTTTGCCCCCTTCACTCTGTCTTTTAAAACTACTGACAAAAAAATCTGGCCAGCCTCACCTGACTTAGGGAGACTGAAGGAAGAATTTTTCATATTTCTGGCTTCTTTTGGTTTTAGGTTTGGAAAAGATGTAAAATATTTATTTGCTTTTTGTGTACGGGTGGTTTGACCTAGTTTCACTGTAATGTCTCATAGAGGAAAAAAAATTACTGTTTTGGAAAGGCAAAAATTTTTGTCTGCGTCAGGTAATTTAAACCCCTCAGGAGATTTTTATATGGAAACTAAATGAGTTTTCTTAAAAATCAGAAGCAATTCTGAGTTATGTATCACAGTGTGAATCTGACCTAGTTCTTCATGCAGAACTGGCCGGTGAAGAAGGCTTGTTGCTAACAGGTAGTGTTACTGCTCTGGGTCACGATAAGGCTTTTTCTCCCTAAACCACTACAGTTGGGTCATCTCTGGCTTGAAGGTGTTTCAGTTTGGTGCACAGCGTTGTTCTTGGTTATACGAGATATGTGGGTTTTGCTACCTCTGTGTATATGAATGACAGTATTCTGTTTCTGAACTATGAGGGAGTGGCACCTTTTGAACCTTCTAATGTACAGGGAAGGATTTCTCGCAAGAATGCTCCATGATTTCTCCTCTCTCCCCTTGCAAGACGCAGCAGTGTTGTGGGGGAATCAAGTACCATTGCAAGAGATCATACATCCCTATCTGCTGCCTTTGCACAGGCAATAGGTTGATAAGGCGTACACATGTAGTATTGAGTGAGGTACAAGTAAGCGTGTCTTGAGCTGAGACGTAGATGGTTTATATCAGGCTCCATCTTTAAGCTGGTTTCCTGTGAAAGCTGTTAAGAGATCTTATGTTGTGCTTGGAATGATATTGTGGGTTAAAAGTTTAGTTTTATTCTGTGTCAAATCTGTTCTCATTCTTTATCCTCTTTTGCCATCTTCAGTCTTCCCTGTGTTCCCTACAGCCATTGACTTTATCCATATGGCTTCTTGAAGTCAATAATGTAAGAAATAGGATTCCAATGTCTATGATAGCAAAGGCATTGGCTTGTTGTTCAGTTTTTTCTTGGTTTACTGAAGCAGGAGACTATTAAACTTTATCAAGAATCCACTAAGACGTGGTATCTCTTCATCTTCATACTGATGAAACTGCATTTGGGATAGATGCTTTTTCAAAAAGCTGTTTTGATTTTACATGTTGTACATAGTGTTTGTCATCAAACAGTTTCAGATGAAATATTTTGCAGAATGAAGTTTAGCTTTCAAATGAGCATGCTCTCAAAGGAGTTAAAGGTTTAAAATGTAGTCAGAGTACTCTGCTGGCCTGGTCGTGCACCTGAAAATTATGTTGAGTGTGTCTGTATGCCTTAATGGCCCTGACCAGCCTCACCTGGGGCTTCCCCCCACCCTCTGCCCACAGGTCTGGGACCTCCATTTCACATCAGCCAGGGGAGGTCAGCCCTTGTCTGAGCTCTGTGGTTGGTGGTCTCCAGCCTTGTCTCCTGCTGGGTGGCCCCTGGACCTGGTTCAACTCCGACCATGCCTGGGGCTGTCAATGGACCTGTTTCTAGCACCCGGCTCTGCTTGTCTGGCTCATCTCCTGAAGGACTGTGCTGCAGTGGGTGAGGACAGTGCTCTGCTGGGGTCACCCTCGGCTCCCAGCTCATCTGCCCTCACAGGGCATCACTGCTCCTGCTGCTCCCTGGCAATGCGTGTGCTTTTGTACCACACAGTCATCAGTGCACACCCTGCCTAAGCGTTCCGAAAGACTTTCTGAGATACTTCAGAGTTTTAGAGGGGACCCTATTTCAACTTCTGATTTTGAGGTTTTACTTTTGAATTGGTATTCACATGAGGTATGGCTCACTTACAGATGAGTGGTTAGATGGGCAGCTAAATTGTGCATCTGCAAAGCCTTTTTTTTGTAGTTGTGGTTTCTGGGACATGGTTGTGATGTACTTCAGAAGGTAGAATCATTGAGCAAGAGCAAAGAACAGTTGGGGGACATTATTTTTTTTGTTTTAAATGCCTACAAAGTATGTACTTTAAACAAAGGGAATTTCTATTTAGCAGAATGTTTAAATTCCCAAGCTTATGCTCCTACTAAAAACCTTGTTTAGTTTGGCACGCTTGTTAGAGTAAGCTTAACTCACAGAGAGCAACTGATATATAAATTTGAAGTATGACAGTGGGAAGGAGAAGAAAGAATCCAAAATAATCAAAACATGAAACAAAAAGAAAAAAAGGAAAAATACCCAAGGTTTGTAAAGAGTTCAGTCTAGTTTCTTTCCAGAAAAATAAATCCTTAAATAGAAGATGTCAGTTTAAAAGATGCCACATCTGTTTCTATCACACCTGAAATATTCTTAAAAGAAATCCTTTTTTAAAAGCAGAATGAGTTCATGGTTATCTGATGAGCTTTTTATAGGCTTGCTTTAATTTCAGGGTTTTTGTTTTGTTTTAATTGTAGTGAAAATGTTAGTTTGAGGAGGGGAGTGTCGTGAATGCCTGCATAGTTTGGTTAACTTGGTTAGGGACGTTGTTGGTCCTTGGCAATCCTTTAACCAGGAAAGGAGATCCTGTAATGAAATAATCCTTCATTTGGAAGACCAAAACCCTCTATCTCTAGTCTTTAGCTTTTTTCAGTTTTCTACAAAATAACTGTGAATAAAAATGGATGCTCCTGATGCTTTTAAGATTATACAAACATAAACAAGCTAAATACCCTGTTTGCTTTAGGAACCTGTAAGCAACCAGAGCCTTTGAGATCTTACTTAGAAAGCTTACCAGAAGCTTTCTGAGTGTCAACTTAACAGAAAACCCAAGTGGAAAGTTGGTCAAACATCCAGAAGATGTGTAAACAGAAAAGTTAGACATGTGCATTGAATTGAGAATTAATAGTTGTTACAGGCTGGATCAATTGGAGCTGGTTTAAACTGTCCCAGGCTCACCATCCCAATTCATTCTTTAATTGGAAACTAATCTAAGTGTGACATTTCATGTGAAAGAGCTCGTCTTGATGTACATTTAAGTGAAATGAAAAAGTAACAAACGCTGTTACGCAAAGCGCATCTGTTAACCTGTCTGTATGTTCTCATCTTTAGAAGATGTCCTCGGTGATTGTCCTTGGCAGCGTTGAGAAAGAAGTCCTTTTATTTTACTGCTTCTTGAAAAATGGAGGAAATATTTGCCATGTTTACCTGAGCGTATGGTACAACGGAGCAATTCATTTGCAATCTGTGTCGTCATTTCTGTTATACGGGAATTGGTGGGTTTATTCCAGAGTAGCATGTTTGCACACAAGTCATCTGGGATGGCTTGTCCTGCGATAGCTGTAGTGTTCAATGTGCGGGTGAGCAAGGCCGATCACTTTTTTTTTTTTTCTTTACTAACATTGATTTCATCTTTGGGCTACTATTAACTATACAATTACTGTATAGTAATATAGGCTCATGTTCTGCGTGTAAATATGTGCAACCAAGAGTTATGCAAGATGAGATTTTTTTTTTTTAATTGAATTGGCTAGCTAAAACTCTCCGTCTGACTTAAAATAATCTGCAAAGCCAGAGACTGAATCAAAATGCTGTTCTTGATAAGATTTAGTCTTCCACACCCTTCCTTCTTTGTAATTTCCTTCCATTCTTCCCACTTTTCAACTTGTGCTGTAGTTTTGCATAGGTTGGTAGGCAAGGTAATTGCCAAGTAATTGGCTAGGGGTTAAAGCACCAGCCTGACCTGTGTGTTTTAGTACGTAGATCTGCTGCCATTCGCCTGAGTGATGTTGGAGAAGCCGGCTAATGTTTGTTTCGGTTCCTCTTCTGTGAGCCATGGGTAACGCGTCCCTGCCTCATCGGATTCTTGTGAGGATGTATTCATGTGTCTTTGATGGCTTCTGACATTACAGTGATGCAAGATACGCCAGCGGTGTCGTGCAATCATGTGAAAATAATACATTATGTCTGTACCCATGAAAGTTAGAAATGGGAGATTAAACTACAGCAGCTAATTTGATAGGTTTGTTTGCACTTCAGTCAAATAGCATGTGCTCCTTCTCAAAGTCTCTAGGCTTTTCTCTGGTACAGCTAATAGGCTATCAATGTGGTTGCACACCTAACCAGGGAGAGGTTGCTTGGGGTTTTCTGTTTGTGTGTTGTTTTTTTTTTTTTTGTTGTGTTGTTTTGTGTTGGTTTAACCCCCTAATAAATGCCAAGAGATGCTGTCTTTGGAAAATATGTGATTATGTTTCTAGCATAATGATAATCACTGTAGTCAATCCGTCTGCTTCTAATAATCTCCATAGCAACTATGTTTGATAAAAAGTGAAAATAACTGATTCATGCAGTTCTATGCCAAATGATACATGTGAGCAATGTACTATCTGTTTGAAATGTCACATCCAGCTAAATGATGCATACTCTGCTGGCAGTCCTTTCAGTTGCTTCTCTTAAGAAGCAAGGAAATGGGAGCTAGTTTTGGTTTGCAGTACTGCTTGTTAAGAGAAACAGAGTTTTAAATGCCAGCGTTAGAGTCTTTCTCCATCTCTTTCTCCACAATATTCAAACAAAACCAGGAAGGCTTAGTAGCAAGTAATTTGCTTTTTATTTCATTCCTCTCTGCATGTGGAAAGTGACATTTTAAAGCTGGTTATGCCAGTGGAAATGTGTTGTTTTGGTTGAACCTGCTCCTAACTAAATATCTTTTTTTTTTAAGGAAGTGGATCTCACAGGTGAGGATCATAGCTTCATAAATATCATTGTTTCTGTATCTCTACAGAAATATGTGGGTCTACTTTGTATTTTGGCTTAACAGTTGCATGTGTCCCTGGTAAATTTTAGGAGTAGTAATTGGAAACATCATCTAGAATATGTGTTCTCTTCCTCCCACTTGGTTTTATCCTGTTCTCTGACAGCTGCTCCTGCAGTTACTCATCCCACCTGAAAGGGTGAAATGCAGAATTGCTTTGGAGCTGCAAGTGAACAAAATGTCAGGGATTGCCTCAGAGGAGCCTTCTCTGAAACGGCTCGGATGCTTCTTGTCTTTCACATGCATACTTTGGGTTTGATTTTTCAGAGGTGCTGAGCGCCTGCATTTCCTGCTGACTGCAGCCAGCCTTTCTTCTTTCGAAATCGCACCTCTTTTAAATGCCTCTATTCCTTAGCTCTTTAAGCTAGCTTTCAAAGCTGGCCTGAGGGCACAAAAACTTAACTTGAAGATTATGTTATAGACCCCTGTGGTGGGGGTAATGGTGGGAGAGTTAGCACCTCTGGATGTGTGCCCTGTAGAGTTGCTGTTTGTACTGAGCTTCTCAAAGAGCGGCTTTGCAATTAAATCCGTGCTTTAAATTCAGCGCCAAGATAGAATTTTGAAAGATTTGTTGTATAAGGTGTTCTTTTGGGAGATGTAGTAAGTGCCTGGCCGTCCTGTGTGTGGAGGCGTTTATTTTATGGTTTTAAATGTGATTCTTTCCCTTTAAGCTTTTTTCTTTTCCACTGATCTTTAGGAACATCTTCTTTCACACTTAACTCTACTTATTTCTATGTATTTTGCAGGAATCCCTTGAAGCTCACCCTGGGAATGGACAGCTACCTCCATTTCTGGAGGAGAGTAGTGCCAATTGAAGAAGTCTTCAAGGCAAGTCGACAAGTGTGCTGATAACTCTCGGAAGAGTACAGGAAAGGGGCGACCTTCCAGGCCAACAGCCATGCCTTTCGGGCTGAAACTGCGACGGACCAGACGCTACAACGTCTTGAGCAAGAACTGCTTTGTGACAAGGATCCGTCTGCTGGACAACAATGTGATCGAGTGCACCCTCTCTGTGGAGAGCACAGGGCAGGAGTGCTTGGAAGCTGTCGCTCAGAGGCTGGAATTACGTGAGGTAAGAGTAACCCAGGAAAGACCATCTGTCACTGTATAATTTGATGCATTTTTAGCTCAGGCAAGTCTGTTTGTTTGAATCATGTTATTCTCAGAGCTGGCCAGATATGATCAGCAGCTGGAGCTTGGACAAACATATTCTGGTTGCATGAAAACTGAAGGCAAAACGGCACTCAGGGTTTTGTGCTGTTGCTCATTCATCATGGCTTTGAGAGCTCTTTGTAATACGAAGATGAAGTTTCTTCTTTTCTTAGAAAGCCATGGGTGTTACTTTCTGAGCTGGGATGCCAAGGACCAAGCTACAGTAACTTTTATCTGAATGTAGCCCTGGTTACATTAACACTGCTAGTTGAATTATGGCAGTGGGAAGGAGACCACTGGCTTTTTAACATCCGCTATCATATAAATATATTCTTGTTATTAACATACCGAAAGAGGCAACAGTTGCGTTACTAGCAGGAGCAACTAGTAACAGTTTGAGGACGGTGTTTTTTTCCTTCCTTTTGTTTAACTAAAATATTTCACATCTGAAAGGCTGCTTTTACATTCCCAATGCTTCTGAAAAGGCTGAAGAAACCCAGTCTTACTTTATTAAAGACTGAAATCCTTTATTTTCTACTTCTTGCTATAGAGTTCAGTGTTTAAGTGTTGAGGCCCTTTTAGAAATATCTCTCCAATATGCATGGCACAGATGAACTGGATTTTCTTACCTTCTGTGGACTCCTTGCACGTATCCTGCATACTTGTAGGCTTTTGCAAGTCACAAGTTGAAAAACATTGCCTGAAAGTGCTGCGTTATCATCTGACTGTTCTGGCTGACACTTTCTGTAAGATCAGCTGGAAAATCTAATAATCTTGCAGTGTCTTACTTTTGTTGGCCCATGGCCCTTTGTAATGGTGGCAACTGGAAGGTAGCATACAAATAACTAGTGAAGATGAAAACTAAACAAAACCTCCTTTTTGTACATCAATCATGATAAAGAATGAGAGAAGAATCTCATTGTGTGTGTGCAGAATAGGCAGGAGAATGTGCAGGCAGGAATAGGGCAGAGAGTCAGAATATTGCATAGTGATTTTTCATGTTTGGGGTTTTTTTTAGGTTGATTTTAGTAGCATCATCTTTCCCCTCCCCCTCTAGAGATGATGATTTCCCGGTAATTGCTTTTTGCCTCTTTTTTTTTCTTTTTTTTTTTTTTCTTTCTGTTGGTGATGCTTTAAGGTGTTCTTACAGAGAGGTTAGGTCCTTCCCTTTCCTTCCACTGCAGAAAAGAGTGAAATGAATGAAGTGATTCTTGTCATATTCTTTCGGGGCTTATCTAGTTGGTGCAGCGAAAGTCTGGGGCCTAATGACTCTCTCTGGAGGTCCACCTGCATTTGCAAACAATAGCTCTGTCAGTGGGTTAGCATTCTTTTCCACAGAGCATTTTGTGATTTCAGAACGTGTTTTGTTCCACTTTGGAACAAAGCCTGAAGTTTCAAAATTTTCCAGAGACAAGAGATTGGACAGTGGAGTAGCAAAGGAAGTTGTTTTGGTCAGTGTTCAGTTTTGTGGGGTTTTGTATTGCTTTGGTTTTTTTTCAATTTCAGAATTATTTGTGTCATGCAAAAAGAAGTATGTCAGCGCAGAAAGTTTGTGTTTCAAGATAAATATTTTAACAACACAGAAGAGAATGCTTTGATGTTGTTGGAACACTTTCCCCTTCTTTCATCACCCCCCCACACTTTTTTCTAAACAAAGTTTTGGCAACACTGAACCAATTTTGTAAAGTTCAGATTTTAACAGTGCAGTGTTTTTTGACAGAAGTTGGGTTTTTTTAGTCTCTCTGATTGATGCTGGTAGCATCCATTGCTGCTTTAAGTATTTATGACAGAAGAGAATTACTGACCTCTTTCAACTCTGAGAGGGTCTCCCTGTATCCTTTTATAAGGAATAATTTGAGCTAGCAAGCTTGGAGGTGCCTGGTGCTGGGTGCTGTCCTTTCCCTCAGACCCCAAGTTCAATTTGTCTTCTGCCCCTCTAGTCTTCCTGCCATGGTTTGTAGGGAAACAATGCTAATGCAGTCATTTGGTGACTGTCCCCTTCCTTCTCTGGGCTTACCACCCTTTTTGAACTCACTGGCCAATCAAATTCTAAAGAAGGGGTAAAAATACTTGGACAAAGCTCAAATTTCTACAGTATTTGTGCAACTGGATAGCAGAATAGAGGAGAGAAGCCAATTAAGTGTACCAAGAAGAAAATCTGTGCAAGTGTCCTTATTGGAGAGAGTCTTTATAAGTTCCCCAAATGCAGCAAAAACTTCAGCTGGAATATGCCTTTTCTTAGAAATCCTGATCAGCAAACTATGATCGACAAGTAAGGAATAAACTAAGCTTAATTAAATTCCATGCTCACAAAATAGTACTAAAATCCTGTTTGTCTCCTCCATGCAGTCTCAGGTAAGAATGTGTTCTCTTGAAAGTAAAGATCAATTTTTGTTTGATACTATAGTTTGGTCTTATGTTTAAATAAATCCTAGGTGTACCCCAACTTTTACCTTTGTGTTAGGAATACATTCGTGTTTCGATCAAGCTGATTTCTTAGAAATAAACAAAACCTGTCCAAATCCCGCCCTGCTAAAAGCAAAACTGTTTGAGATGACTGTATGTATTGTTGTGAAGGACTGTTGATCGTTATACCACACATGACTGAAAAACAGTATCTAATGGATTATGCATATTTCTATTTGATCTCTGGGGAATGCAACTCTCTCCCTGTCTGAGTCAGGGTTCAGGAATAGGTCAGTAGAAAGTGTAGCCATGTAACTACTGTAAAATCTGGTTTTATCCTTTTAAGCAAAGCTCTTGACAAAGCATCAGTTCTTCTAGTTGAACAGTTACTGGTTCCAATAAAATGAGCTTTTATGCCGTCATTATGTAAAAAGTAAGGATGAGAACAGGGGAGGAAGGGAAAGAGGAAAGACAAGGTCAGAAACATAATTTTATAATCTTGTATTTATGTGCACAGATAAAAATGTAATGGCATTTTCCCCAATGTAATGGCATTTTTCCCTTCAAGTGAGACTAAGAGAACCTGCTTGAAATAACAGACTGATCTGTACAAATCTGTTGTGAGACTTCATGTCTCTTTCTCCATTTTGTTGTCCTTAATTCACTTTATAAAATGATAAAAAGTTTAAAGAGGGAATGTTCTGACATGTTGTAAGGGGGGGTGGGTAAGAAGGTCCTTTCCAACCAAAATTATCCTTTCAAGCTGAATTTTACAATGGTACCTCTAGCCACTACCATGCTGCAAAACCCAAATCAAAGCAGGAGGATGGCAGCCAAGCATCGCAGGCAGATGCTGACCACTGTGTAGGGGTGGCCATTTACTGCCTTTCCGACCTTTTATTTTGTGCCCTAGAAGGTGTCCCCTCCTCTTAGGGCACGACTGAAAACCTGTGTTCAGCACCAGGTTGCGTCAAAGTTTGGCTTGGTTTGACTCGTCTTGCCAGCAAATCTGGGATGGGGTTCAGGCGGTGCTTGGACAAGAGACCTTCTAGGAACAATTGGCTGCTGTAAATGGTGCCTTCCCCTCTGTTCGAATGCCCCAGGATAGCAGGGTTTAATGCTTTTTGCCCGCAGGAGCTGGAACTCTGCCTCTTTCTCAAGGATAAATATTTAGTTGGCCGCTTAACCAGATGCTTTAATAATGACCAAGCCTGTCTCATTGGATCCTTTTGAATGAGATTGGCTGGTTTAGTAAGTGTCTGTCATCTCCTGTTGTTGACAATGCTACTCTTTTTGCCTGACGTGAAGGCAGGGCTAGTTCTGGACTTGGGAATATAGCTAAGTCCAGGTCGAAACTGAATATCTTACCTCCTGAACTGACAGCTATAATGTAGTCTCGTTTAAGACTTCTCAGCACAGGTTTTGTGTATGCAGTTTTCTCTTCTGGCTCACCATATTTGGAGGATTGCCTTTTCATCTAGTGTCACTGGGGCATGCAGGTATTCTGGTTCTTGTCCGCTGCTTTAGCAGAGGACCGCAATTCCTGGAGGAGTGTAGGCCTGTTTCCTTGTACCGTGTATGAAGTCATGCGTGGCAGGTAAGACAAATTTTAAAACCTTGAGAGAAAATTCATGTAAACTCTTTTCTAAGAGAGCTCTTCGTGTATTTGCAAACTAGGCAGACCAAAAGCACTAGCAACTGAAGCTCTTTCTCTGCAGAATGGATGTGTGCGCATACATTTAGCATTATGAAAAGCTTTCCTTCAGTGTGTATCACCAGTCTGTCAACTGTGGCTAGAAGGAGGATTTATTTATTTATTTATTTGTTTATTTATTTATTTTAGAAGTGAAAGCATCGTTCACTTTCTTTGCCCCTTTGACTGCTGATGTACCAGCTAGAGCAGCCCGTGTGACTTCAGAGCCTGCCAGGTGTAGATGTAGATATTTATTCCATGAAAACTGGGGTGAAGTCAGTGGTTCACTTTGTACAGACCAGCTTTTGGAATCAACCTAGTTTTCAGTCAGCTGCTTATAGAGAAGAAGATCCCATTTTTATATCCCCTCATCTAATTTGTGGGGTGTCTGTGGGGTACTGTAAATGTTTTGTAGGCTGGAGTGTATGGCAACGCGTGACTCAGGTTCTGTAAGGCCTTCTGGACAGTCATATGCCTGGTCACACCATAGTGAACTTGGTGGTCCAGCCATTTCCAGTCCCACATTCCTCCGGTTCCTGTTGAGTGAATTACTACTGTTCCTAGGCCAGAGAGTCTCTTCAGGCATTCACAGTAGTGGCTGTAGGAGTCAGTCCTTCCCCACTGTGGGTTGTAAAAAAATGCTAACGTTTTCAAGAAGGAAAGTTCCTGGCAACAGGGGGCTGATGCTCAGAGAACTGTGTTGGTTGGCTCTCCAAAGTTCATGCGTTTGTGACTTGAGCTCTGCTCTGCAGTCCCTGTGCTTCATCTGCAATTGCTTGATCCTCTCCAGGCTGCTTTCCAGGAAAACAGCCGTCTTTTAGTTGTGTGAAATGTATGCTGCATGGTCAGTCCGCTGCATCTGCTGTAGTCTAGAAGCTTAAACACTGCATTCCCTTCACTGCTTATTCCTTGGAAGTGATTCAGGATTCTGGATTCAGTACTTGAAGAGCCTTTCTACTGTAGCAAATATAAATTTTTGTTGTCCGCCTGCCCCCACTCAAAGGGGAAGGACTGTGCTCATTTGAGCTGTGTAATTGCAATACCCTTAATCCCTTGAATAAATCTTTCAGACTTCAGACTCCAAATGATCCTAGCAGCTAGATATCTTATAAGTACTTGACACTGCAAATTTGGGTCCTGGGTGATGCGAATGTTTACTTTTTACAGTAACAGGGAAGATCTGTTTTCACAGCTCTACACTGTTTCTTGCTGAGGATGAGCTACCCTGCAGTGATTTTTTCAAGAGTTTGTGCATTAAAGGATTTCCCTTATGAGGTAGTAAAATCACTGCGCTTTTTTTCCGCCTTCACATGAATTCCCTTCCTTTGCTGTCTCCACTGTCCCTCCCACCTTCATTTTAATCTTATTACTATCATGGTGAGCTCGTCAGGAAGAGCTTTTTATCCAGTGATGACTACAGAGGGAGAGTAGAAGTTTATCAGTGAGTTGGTTAGTTTTAAGTTAATCCTATGGGAGACACCAACGGCTTGATTTATTTATGCACTGGATTGATTGATTTATTGAAGATACCTTTAAATTCTAGAAGGAAACACTACCTTGATTCTCTTCCGAAAAAGAACTAGGTTGCTTCACTGTACCAAACCAAGCTTAAAGAGAAAGGACTGAGCAGTGTTCAAGCTATACTGCAGCTTTGTCAGGCTTAATTGAATCAAGTTGAACTAGTTAACCTTAGTCAAATGCTACTCTGGACATTCTCCAATGTTGAAAATACGTATGTAATGAGACCTTGAAGTAAATACACCTGCACCCCAATTCAGAGTTTTTGCCTGTGATTGTCTCTTGCATGCCCTCAGCTGTAAAATAGTTGGAGCAGTGTTGCCCCTGCCTGGCTTGTTGTCATTTCTAAGCATTTTAATTTTTCAATATTGCATTAGATGCCCTTGTATTGTATGCTAAGTCACAGTATATGCAATGGTGTTTAGAGAAGTATCCTTACCAAAGTGAGACAGGCTGTTGATGGTGGCTTTTGCAAAGTGTGATGGGGGCAATTTATCTGCTACTTTTGAAGACTTTTTATTTAAAAGCACATCTGAACATCTGGGAAAGCCAGTTGGTGAAATCTTGATGGTTGATTTATAGGCCAAACTTTTTGAATGTATTACAAGTAATTTCAAATGAAAGCTTTATAAAACAGCAAGTAGATTTTTTTTCTATTCTTTCTCTCAAGTATCTTTATTTAAAACGTGGTGCTATGTATAAAGGATTGTGACTGCCCGTGGAAGGACTGTTGTCCAGGTAAGTTAAGCTATAACAACAAAATAAGTATTTTTTTTGTTTTAGGGTTAATCTAATCTAATGGAAACTACTGGAAAATTTTCATTGGATGGGGAGTCAGCTGGATTAAACACCAAGAAAGTTTATTGAAATAAAATTAAAGAAATATGCAGATAAGATAATGATGCCATTTTCAGATCCTAAATCTGCTTGCTGTCCGCAAAAGTTTCTCTCATACTTTCTGTTTCATTCATTGCAGTGTTAGTACAGAGTGGTATTTTACCTTGAAGGCATTGCTGGAAATCTCCAGATGCTGTCAGCTGAAATACTGAGAAAGATGTTGATACGAACCTCACAGTTAGGGGCTACAGTAAGATTTCCAAGCAACTGATGGATTAGTTTCTTTGCTAAACTTGAACAATTTTTTTCGCCTTTTCTTCAGGTCTGTAGTCAATAGTACTTGTTGTTAATCGTAGTATCTATTTGCCTGCAGTAGCAGGTCAGTGTGTTTAATACAGTGGTTTAAGGGCTTTTCAATAGAATTCTTCATGATTGGCTATTCCTTGAGCTGCTTGTTACCAATTTGTACTATGTGAAGCTCTAGTTCCAAACACTGTTCCGTGTTAATTACTCTCCACCAGCAACAGTTCCATGTGGCTTATACTGGAGGTACTACAGCCATTGAGATTTACGCAGGATAAGAAATAGCTGAGGTTTTCAACCAGGTATTTCTGTAAGAGCCTACCTAGAGCAAACAACTTGTGTGTGTGATGCACATTTTGAGTGTAATACTTGTCCATCGTAAAACCTTGTGAATGCATTAAAAAAAAAAAAAAAGTAAACGTGTTCTGTAGTGGGTAAATGGTTCTGGTCTTGGTAGGTATATCTAGACGTGTGTGGGTTTGCATTCTTTTTTATAGTTGGAAGAGTCCTCCTTCTTTGCCTTCAGTGGGCCCGATCCAAAGTCTCATGAAGCCTTTCTGCCTTGATTCAGACTTAGTGTTTGCTGTCTGTTCACAAGGCACAGGTGTAAAAGAAAACAAAGACTCAGACAATTTCTGTAAATCATTTATGTTACCTGTGCCATAATGTCAGATAAAGCTCTTTAATACGCATTAGGGAGAGATGGTAAGGGGCAGATAGTACTCCATGCAGTACGTTATATTGCAATATTAATTTGTCCTTGTCTTCAAGATTGTCCTAAAAATAAAAAAGGACAGTAAAAAAGAAATCACTTTGATTTTGCATATGGAAAAAGTTACACAATGCCATCTGTTCTTATTTGCATTTGTGTCACTGATTGTGCGTGTGATCTAGCCGAAAAAGGTAAACTGACACTACTTTGTTTCTTTGTCTAGACGCACTACTTCGGCCTTTGGTTTCTCAGCAAAAGCCAGCAAACCCGCTGGGTTGAACTGGAAAAGCCTCTGAAGAAGCAGCTGGACAAATTTGCCAATGAGCCTTTGCTTTTCTTTGGGGTAATGTTCTATGTGCCCAGTGTTTCCCGACTGCAGCAGGAGGTAACAAGGTACGTAATTTCTCTCTGTTCACACTATTGTGATATAGCTCGGAGGGAACGGACAGTTGCTCTGTTTCTGGCATTCAGTATTTGCTCAGGTATCATCTGGTTCTTTCCTTTCCTGATGATTGAAATGGGGGAGAGTGAGAGAAGTCACCACTTGATTATATCTGTTTGGAAAAACTAAAAAAAAAAAAAAAGCAGTATTGGTGAATGATTATACATGACCAATTGCAGAAACAGAAAGGGAATAATAGATATGTATTTAAAAACCTGACATAAATTTTAAAAGGGACCATGGTGACCATACTTTTTTTTCTGTAACTTTCTACCGATTAAAAGGAAGCCATAGGCAAAGGACCTCTATGTACAGTTTTAGTTTATTATTCTTAAGTCTACCTGTACTTTGCTGAAAGTGAACTTTGGCATCTTTTCTGGGTTTTGCCCACCCCACTCCTGATTTCTCCCCTTACACTTCACAAAAGGATTAAAATTGTTAGGGGGTATTAGCACTTTAATTATGATCGGGGTGCACCTTTGCAAACAACTTCAGTGGGAATTACTCTTTTATTCAGAACCCTGTGCTGCAGTTGTAATAATGCAACTATTTTGAGGGGCTGTTCTTGTAAACCACATCACTGTGTGGTTTTTGCACATCTGTGCTGTATTTAAATTAAAAAAAAAAAAAAAGAGAGGGGAAAAAAGCCCACCTCACCCAAAAAGGTGGGCTAGTTTTCTTTTTAACCAAAGTTATTTATCTGGTCTAGAGCAGAGTTGCATCAGCACAACTAGAGGTAAAGCCTGGAATTAAGTGGGTGAGGGCTACAGGGTGGCAGAAGCTTTTCCACTGAAAAAAAATGTTCTGTTGCTGCAAACCTGAAATTCACCATGTGATCATCATGTCTAAAACCAATGTATAAATAGTGGAGAAAGAGTGGCTTTAATTCTAGAAGGTGTGCAAGATGTCAAGTGTTTTTTATATTGCAGATTGTGTATTTTAAAGGATTTTTTTTCTTAACACTGAACTGGAGAATTGACTTTGGTAGGGTGGGAAAGATTTGATTCTTAAAATGACAGCTGTCAAGCAGTCCCTTGACTACTGTATATGCAGAACTCTTGCCAAACAGTGTGATGAAAGTATCACAAAACTTCAAGTTTCCCTGGGAACAGACTGAACGTCGATGCTTGTCTGTATCTGTGTGTTCCTGCTTTGTACCCGTTGGGAGGGGGAAGCCTCATACCTTTTTTTTTTTGGAATTATTTAGCATGCAGTCAGAATGTCTGAAATGTTCTGGTGCTCACTTTTGTCAGCCCAATCCTGGCCTAGTTGTGTGCAAGGAAGCATTGTAGCTACTTGGATGCTATTATCTCTTCAAGCTGCAGCCTGCAGTGCTGATTGCTCATTCATGGCTCACCTGCAGAGGTGTATTTGCTCATTCGGCCCAGGTTGGTAATAACAAAACATTTCAGTGACAATTGAACTTCACAGCACTCTCAGCTGGAGTGGCTGCTGGATTGTTTTTCTTTCTGAAGTGATTGATAACTAAGCTGCAGAGTCTTACAAGTGCCTCCTACGTTTCTTTAAATGTCTGTAGCAAAACCAGCAGCTTACTAATGGATCTCAGATACAGAATGGGCTGTTAAGATTTTGTGTGTGTGTTTGTAAGAAGTGGAATTGCTTCACTGTAGATGATGTGATAGCAGCAAACCTTCAACTACAATTCTAGGTGGATGTAGTAAATCTCATGTTTGAAGCAATGAGTGGTGGGGACATGGAAGGACTCTTCTGAAACAAATGGTGGAGAAGGGCTTAGTCTAAAGTGTGATTAGATGGACAGATGGGGATTTTTTTGTAGGTTTTTTTTGGCTTTGTTTGCTCTTGGTAAACTGATTAAACATTTGGTTTGAAATTGAGACTGGCTGCTTTTAGGATTAGGTTTGATCATGATGTGATTACCTGTGATGGTGAGGTAGGCACTAGACTCACCCACTCAGTGCCTATGTATTTGACTTATATTTATGTACAAATGACAAATTTGTCTTAAATGCAAAACTCATGATCAGACACTTCATCTCCTCCTGGGATACTGCAGAACCACCACAAGCAAACCCAACCCTAAAGCAAAGGCTGAAGCTGCAAAGCTAGTGACAGCGCTGCTAGCAGTGAACCTGTTGCCTTTGTAACCTTCTCTTGGTGGAAGCATCTCCAGCCCTGAGCTTGCCTGTCCATGTTTGGTGCTTGAGGTGAAACCCATCTCTCATTCCAGGATTTTAGTTGATTGTAGACTCCAGAATTTCATGGGTTGATTCATATTCCTTGAAGATGCTGAGAATACTTCAGCAAACACTTACATGATCCACAGGTATTCAAAACCCAAGGGACTGGTTTACTGGAATGGTTTACTCTGCCTCTGATCTGTAGGATTATAGACTTTGGCTTGATAGCTGGTTTTGAGAGATTTGTCCTGAATTGAATATTCCTCCCTGCTTCCAGCAACTGCAGCCCCTCCCACTTCATGTTCTGTCGTCGCAAAGAGGGAAAATGATCCAAGGCTTTTAGGTTTTGTTGGTTGAGAGGAGTGTTACTTGTGGGGTTGTTCAGTGGCTCTGAGGCAGTGTTCCTTAATCATTTTTAATTTGAAAGACCATCTGACTCTTCCAAAACAATCTGTGGACCGTATTGTGTTCTGCTTTTGGCGATTGGGGCCAACAGGAGGAATCCTTGTACAATTAAGACAATTCATATTTAGGTGAAGCCATAATAGTTTATGTATAAAATAATAACTTCTTTATACTTTGTCATTACTGTTGGAAGTCTAAAATGCTAATTATGCCTGCAGGCTCCTGGATTTTAGCTGCCTGCAGGTGTTGGTAGTGGTCAGGAGCTCTTAATGGTTTTGCTGGTAACTTCCTGTATTGCACAAGCCAAATGTGGATGCAGAAATAAGGGTGAGTAACACTGCTCCAAGTGCTATGTCCCCCAGTGGTGAACAGATTCTATGGAACATGTCTGTATGTGACATGCTGGGAGAGGATTGGAATAGTAATCCAGTAAGAAGTCAGAGATACAATGTGAGAGTGTCAGTTGACTTGCTGAAGCTAAACACAAGTAGGAGTTCTAACCACAGAGTTGCAGAATGGTTGAGGTTGGAAGGTACCTTTGGAGATTGTCTGCTCAGAGCAGGGTCAACTAGAGGAGACTGCTCTAGGACTGTCCCCCATTGAGTTTTGAATATCTGCATGGGTGGAGAGACTCTACACCTCTTTTGGGAAACCCATTCCAGTGTTCAATCACCCTTGCAATAAAAAAGGGGGGTTATGCTTAGAAGGAATTTCTTGTATTTCAGTTTGTGCCCAAATGACCTCATGATTTCAAACGTGTGGATGGGTATTGAGTGACTGAGTGGGTGAATGGGTTACCTGGGTCAGCCATGTAACTGGTTATTGAGGACCTGTAGAGCCTCCGGCGCCTGTCGTATAAACACAAGCACAGCCATGATTAATGTGGGGTGCCTGTAGTTAATTTGTAAGAGGTATTTCTGATAATATGAGAAAGAAGGGCCTGTGGGATCCTTGGGAAAGAAAATGAAGACAAGACTGCTCTGAAGCAGTTTATTCGGCTAACAGCTCTTTGAAGTCAACCTCTGAGGCCTGAAAGGAAAAATGAGGCAAAGAGTACTCTGGGGGACACATTAATCATTTTAGTAGGTCAGATCTGACTCTGTGGCTTGCAGTTCTTCACTTCTTTTTTACAAAACTGACACTTGCTTAAAGATGCAAACATTAGTGGTCTGAGTTTTTTTTCCTCCTCAGACAAAGTTGAGCATTGGCACAGGGTAAGAAGCGCCAGCAGGACATCGTCAGTCTTGTTCGGTTAGTGATTTTGAGTGCGAATGGTGAGGCTTCTCAGGACAGCCTTGTCTCTTGACCTGTGACGGAAGCTTCCTGCAGATGTCCTAGGGCAATGTACAGTAAGCAGCTGCCAGTTGTAGAGTACCTGTCTCTTCTTTCTGGTAATGACAATGAAAGAAATGTTATTGCTATGTCTTCTTTTCAACGTAATACCATTGTACTCTTGGCATTGGGCCTTCTCCGAGGAGTGCTATTTCCTACCCTCTAGTCCTTTTATTTCCCTACTCTTTCTGCTCTGTTTCTTTTGTCTTGGGTCGAGGCTCTCGTTTGTACATATCCCCTGATCTTAATCCTGTCTCCTCCAAGATCTCGGTGACTCCAGCACCTCCCTCACCTCTAGTCCTGGCATTCTACCTGTACTGAGTCCCACAAACATCTTCCTGGGGAATTATGAATTAAAGCCCCATGATAATTTCTTAAGGTGTCAGTAGGAATTTCACCATGTTGTAATTGCTATAATTTGAAAATTTCTAGAAGAATTTGTGATAAACCAAATTAAAAAAACCCAAGCAACGAACCACACAAAAAAACCCTTCTCCAGGCTTGATGGCAGCTACAGCAGGAGCCATTTGGGTGGGAGTACGGGGGTTGGCACATTAGCAAAAGGCATTTTTCATGGGAGGCTACTTAGACAACCTCTTTTTAGTTATCCAGCTGTTCTCAGGGTGAGCCGCCATCGCAGGTGGCGATGCTGCGCATGCTTTTGGCATATTTAAAGCACCTGGGATCTGCATACTGTTTGATATAAAGCAGTCTTTGTGATGCCCTGTAGAGTAGATATTTGCATAGATTAGAAATATAAATCTGCCTTTTATTTTCTGCTAACTCCTCAGAGGGGAGACATCCTTTCAACCATTTACTTTTTTTTTTAAAAAAAGTCTTTGTATAGTGTCTAAAGTAAACAAGCTTGCTTTCACTGTGCTCTTGTTCCAAAAACAGAGAACCCACACACTCTTGTGGCTTTCTGAAAATGTGGGTGCGATACTGCTTTCTGCACAAGTATCAGACAATCCATGGCCTTTTCTTTCCCCTCACAGTTCTAAGGGAAAACTGAAGTTACGTTTTGTTCCCCGCAGTATCTCTGTCTTCACACGTGATACTGGTGTGCCTCTTGTGAAGGAATGAAAGTGTGGTCTGGTTTTCTTTTTTTCTTTCTTGGAAGAAGCTTTCAGTATCTGATTATGTGCTCTGTACGTAATAATATTCAACGGTGTTTGTGCTGTTGCAGATAGGGGCATAATCCTGCAAAATGAGAGCAGTTCCTAGTTTGGGTGTCACCAGTGGGGCTGGGTTCCCGTGGTGCTGTGCACTGGTATGCACGACTGTGTAGGGAGGGACATATTCCAGCGTCTGCACTGTGCTGCATTGGGCTTTTGCCCCAAATTCAGCTGTCAGCTCTGCATTTTTCCTGCAGAACGTGCTGTACAGCCTTCCCGTGAAAGAAAACAGAGTGTTTGGAATGGGATGACTGCACCTGCAAAGTGTGGGAATGAATGTGTTTGCAGGTGGAAAATTAGAGCCTGTGGCTGCCAGACCTCTTTTCTGGAGGGCCTGTGAAAAATCAGCCTCAAACTTACCCTTCTTTAACTAAGTGAACATTTATTTCCTCTGATGTTTTGCTGCTTTACCCTTTTCTTCACCATTTCTTCTAGCTGTTTTTTTCTGTTTGTCTTTTAAGGAAATATTTCTTCTTCACAATTCCCCACCTTTCCCTTTCTTTATTTTTCTTCAAGTGTTAGATGAAGAATTTTTAAACAGATGTTATTCTAAAACATACAGAGCTACAGACTCTTAGGACTGTATGATTTTTTTAAATCACATGAGGATAAAGTAGAGGGAAAAAAATAGCGTTTGACTGCTTCATATTTACAGGGAAAAATGTTCTGGCAAGTCTACTTTTTTTTTTTTTTTAAATAAACTCTGGACTTTTTTTTTCCCCCCTCAAAAAAGTCCTTCTCTAAATGTCTCGCCTACTTGAGCTTATCTTTGCTTTTAGTCTGCTTTGCTTCTTTTGAACAAGCTAAAGTTTCACATCCTCCTGTGTTGCTAGCTTTTAATACGAGTACAATCGGTTGGAGTTTTGTACCAGTCACTGCTGTCTTTACATGGTGCTTTTAATGGCTGTGTTAAGGCTGGATATCACATATCCTCCCGTGCCAGCCTGGTTTTGTGGCAAGCTCGGGGATGTGGAGTTCTTTTGGCTGTTAAGGTTGTAAGGTACGTGAGGCTGCTTTGCTTTTCATGCTTGGTCACACCTGCAGCTTGTGGCTGTCTCTGTGTGTACTTTTGAGTTCATGGTAGTTGATTTTAGCACTGTGGTGACCTCATTGTCCAAAATGATTATTTTGTGTATCACAGTGTGTCAGAAAAAAGCAGCAGGACTTGTACCATCTGAGTTGTTCAGGACATCCTTGACTGTGCTTGCCTGAAGTGATGGGCTGTGACAGGTTGTGTGGCCATGCTTGTTAATACACCTTTGGTACACCCATAGGATTTTTGTAATGCCAATGGTTCTTAAAAATTCAGCAATGCTAATTTTTTTCTTTTTTTTTTCTGTGAAAGTACAGAGAAATATCATGCAGGACGGAAGGAGAAGAGAGATGTGTGGTTAACTTGGATGGGTTGGCAGATGAACGAGAACTAAGGGATATATGGCGAGTAGGAAGGTGGAGTATTTAAAAAGCAAAAGGCCAGAGTTTGCTCTCTCACACCTGGAGATTTAAGTCAGGATTTAACCATTCAGTATTACTGGTGTAACTGAGCAGAAAAAAGGTTGTTTTTGAGGCAGAAGACGCATAACTGCCTTGTCCAAATTTGTCCCTTCCCAAGAACCTTCATCATCTCATGTTTAGGGTGTACTTCCCAGCACATGTTTTAAGAGCATGCCTGCTGTCTTGGAAAGATAGTATCCAGGAGCAGGCTATGTAGCTTCCAGAGAAATGAACGCAATGAGTTGCTCATTGCCCTCTTTTCTGGGAAACGTCATAACTACTGTGCGTGTGCCCATCATCTGTGCCATGCTTATGGAGCAGATCTGCTTGCACCGTGCAGGAAAGGCTGTGACACATAGCGCTGCTCTCTTGGCACTAGAAAGCTGTGTGGCTTGCCCAACTGGAAAGATGATGCACCTCTTCATTAAGAAGTGTTCTCTTCAACACAAATACGATATTAATGATCAGAGCAGTCCCATATTTTTAACTATTTCCAGTGAAAAAATTTGTTGGTTCTCTCTGCCTGATTCTTATTTTGGGCTGGATCCTTCTCCTTTCTTCTAACAGAATATTTCCAACTTTATAATTATATATATTTTATATATCTCATATTTCTGTCTTAGAGCTATAGGTCAGTGGACTGTAATTTTAAATGATTCACATGAATCAAGACAATCACTGCTAACATGGAAGTCGTATCAAATGAACAGAAAAGGACAGGATGTTCTGTCAGAACAGCAGACCTTAGAAATGGAAGATAATTTCATCCCATGAATCCTGTCAAACCTTTTGTTCTCGGTTCTGCATAATTTTTACAGGGGAATGGTGGGAAACAACTGTGAAGACGCATGGGGTGCCAGCTGACCTATATGTGGTGGTACTGATCCCTTCTTTTTTAACTGAAGAACTAATACACAGTGCTGTAGGTGGGTACTGTGTCGTGAAACACAGTAAAAGAGATAGGACAAGTACCAATGTAAATGTCTTATTCATGAGAATATTCGCAAGACATTGTGGTGGGGTCTCCCAGAGGAAGCAGCAGGAACTTTGGAGCTCAAATTTTATAAATTCACAGGAAGCAAAGAAATTTCTGCTGAAACAGAATTCTAATTTGGTTTAGTCTGAGGTTGCCAACCTGCCTGGTCCTACAGGTCCCAGTCCTGATCATGGTCCTGCTGCTGATCATCTCATGAGTGGAACTGCACCGTATTTCTCAAAGCTGGGAGAAAGGCAAGCTCTGGGATTCATTGCTAGGTGGAGGTAGTTGTGAATCCCCAGGGAGTCCAGAGTCCCCAGGGATCCCAGCTCTTTTCTGTTTGACAAGAGTGTGGATGGGTCTTGAAGTAACTTAGTAATGTCAAGCTTTATTTTTTTCCTCTTTTTTTCTCTTTCTTTTTTCCCCCTCTTTTTTCTCTGTTTACCTCTTTTTTTTTTTTTTTTTCTCTTTTTTTTTTCCCTCTGCTTCTTCTTCTTCTTTTTTTTTTCTTCCAGCTGCAGGAATTTGGAACTAAACAGCAATGCTCTCAGCCACCCCAGCTACTGTCTAGGAGCTCATGTAGCCCAGGCAGGGGAGCAGCTCTGGAACTGCTTGCAAGCTGGATGAGTCTTAAGAGCCCTGGGTGGCCACCCAGGCTTAGACAGTCTGGGGTATTTGCATTTTGGTGCTCCTTTGATGGTTTTATTGTTTTAATTATTAGACTTTTTAAATATTAGTGGCTACTGCAGCATAAAAACCACACATTAGGTTTGTAGCTTGCCTTGTAAACAAGCTGATACTTAATTAGCTTTAACGTTGTTTTTAGAGGACAGCAACAACAAATAATGTGCAGTATTTGCTTGGGTCTTCTTGTGTTCATAGTGTTGCAGCACATGTATTGTGTTAATTTTCAGTAATATTCTTGAGTTGGTTCTTTTTAGATGTGTATTTTAGTGGATGTTTAAACTTTGACTTAAAAATAAGAACTCCTTCAAGGCAAACCTAAGATTCAACATTAATTCCCTGTTTATAAAATAACTTGCTGAGGAGGGCAAACCCTTCTCCCAGCTGACTTTCCTCAGTGAATGGGGAGCTTGTTCTCTGTGTGTTGGTTATTGAAAGCTGAGCTCTTTGTGCCAGATATTTTAAGAAACTGTTGACGCTTAGATCTAATCTATTACATTATACTGTGCTTTTAGACCAGAAAGTGAATGTGTTTTCATGTGTGTGGCTGGGCAAGTACATCTGTAGCAATTCTAAAAAATAGTGTTGCATAACTATAAATACAGTGTTGGATACTTCAGCCCGCATTCTTGCTTTAGTGTGTTATGGAGGCAGTGGCTGTTATGGTTAGAAATGTTGTAAGAGGAATGTCTCGGCATTAGGCAGTATCACATTTGCATCTGATCATGAAGAAATAATACTTATTTTATGTTCTGGGGCTTAGTCACGTGTTCTTACATATCGCTGTCCTGATGAGAGTTATTTGTATGTTCAGTTTTAGTAGAAGAGATAGTTTTGGAGTACTTTAAAATTTTCATTGGGCAGCAAAATGGCAGCAAAAGTTACATTTTGAGTTCCTACTCCTCTCATGTGATAAAGATACACCATTTACACGCAGTGCCGGAGCTTCCTCTCTGGTCTTGAGTAGACCAGCTTAAATCCTTCCGTGCCAGTCATGGTGATGGAGGCATTTGCTCTTGGGAAAAGGCACTTTGTATCATTCTGTCTTCTCCACCTGGGCATGTGTGCAGTTGGAGACGCTTGCTGAACCTGTATGTTTGTTGGGTGGCCTGAGCTTGCATTGAATGCTGAGCAGCTCTTGTTGACTCCTGCTGGGGGGTGAGGAATGTGGATGGCTTTTACTGTAGTGGGGAACAAGAAATGATTCAGATTTTGGGGAAAAATTCTGCACCTAGATAGAAAGATGTAACAATTTTATTGTACATGCTTGTGATTCTTACTGAGTTTGTTAGGATTTTCCTTAAACTTTGCGGCTCTTGAAATGAGGTAAGGATAGGAATTTCAATCTGGGATTTTTTCAGATGTTCAAAACAAAACTCAAACTAGATTGGTAACACAGCAAAGAAATAAAGGCATGAGAGGTGTGACTCCAAGTACTCTATAGCTTTCAAAAACCAGAAGGAAAAAGAGCACCTAGCTTTACCAAATAAAGAAGTATCATTCTTCAACAATAACATGGCTTTGAGGGTGATTGATTCATGGCCTGTGAAACTTCAGAGATTACAGTACATCAGTGGTGCATCAATTTCAGAAGTGCAGAAGGAGACACATGGGTAGAAAATGTAGGTATGTGCAGAGGACAGAGAAGGAATCACAGAATATCTCAAGTTGGAAGGGACCCATAAGGATTATTGAGTCCAACTCCCTGCTCCTTTCAGGACTACCTAAAACTGAATCATATGACTAAAAGCGTCATCCAGATGCTCCTTGAACTCTGACAGGCTTGGTGCTGTGACCGCTTCCCTGGGGAGCCTGTTCCAGTGACCAACCATCCTCTCAGGGAAGAATGTTTTCCTAATGTCCAATCTGAACTTCCCCCGACGCAGCTTCATTCCGTTTCCTCATGTCCTGTTACTGGTCACCAGAGGAAGCGACTGTTTATGATCAGGACACGGCTGCAAACCACTGTGTTAAAAATGTGTCTTGAATTGCATAGAACAGTCAGGATTGAATGTTATTTCCAGAAAGAAGAGCTGAAGGTCTATGATACTGTTTGAACCTGGTACTTAGGACGTTTTGTGGTCCTTTAAGATGAGGAAATACGTGAAGCATTTTGCAACTTGCTTTGGAGCTCTAACCAACTTCTGGTACAGGAGAGTCTTCAGCCTTCCTGCAAGGAAATGAAAACCTTTTGAGTGGCCTATATGTTTATTTTGTGATATCTGACAGTTGAAATGGTGCTGAGGCTCAAAATCTGGCCTTCTGTTTTTATCTGTGAAGAGCTTCCTTTGTGTATGAAGCTGCGTGTTTGGATGAGTCACACCTGCTGCTTCTTGTTCCTCAGCCTGTGAGGAAGCTTTCTTCACTGCTGTTGGCAATAAACACTTGTGTTATGTGGATCACTGGGATAACTTGGAGCATCAGTCCTCTTCTATTTAAATCCTGCCCTTCTTGGCCTTTGGCTTTTCCCTGTTAGATTTCCCAGTGTCACACACACGTAAAGCTTAGCTGTATTGTTTATAGTACCCATTTCGTCTGTGTGTGTGTTTATGGAAAGCCTATTGGAAGTCTGCTTATATTATTTGAACGTGTCCCCCTGTTCTTGTTTTGTTTGTAACAGGTTATCTTGTATAGTGCTGAAAAGTGATTTTAAATCTTGCTGTAATTGGCAGTAGAACAACCTCATGAAAACTGCAACTTATTTACGTTTTGGAATGAAGTAGAAAGTTGTGTCCTGCTTTCTTTGAACTGCAAACTGTCTTAAGGTGAGAGGGTGAGCGTATGAATATCAAGCTTCTGCTTATACAGCTGGGGGATTTGTCAGAAGAAGTTGTATTTAACAACATGGCCCAGCTAGATCTACTCACACTTGAAGACTCTACAAGAAACCTTCAGATAGGTATTTATTCTCAAGGACGGTCAGGCTTAAGATAGGATATAGAGATACAAAATAACAATCAGAAATAATATTGTGTAGACTTGAAATTCAAGTCTAATATTTCCTGATGGACGGGAGCATGTTGCCATCAGCATGATGGACAGGGGGTTCCCTGCCACCTTCATTGCCTTCCCTCTGAAGCAAATCTGAGCTTCGGTCGGGAGGTTTCTGTAAACTTAGTGAAGAAGCTTCTGCTGCGGTGGCTGTTGCCATGACTCTTCATAGGATAAGTTTTGATGGATTTTGTTCCCTGAAGGTATTATTGTCATCTTAAACTGGACAGACACAACTAAAAGCAAGTAGAGGGATTTTTTCCTTTCCTGTAAGGCAGAATTGCTCCTTTCATTTAGACTTCACGATGTTTGGCATTGCAAGAAGAGAAAAGATAATTTGAACTGAATTAACTGTCATTAATTTTGGGGGTCAAATACCTATTTCTTGGTGTACATGTGCCAGGAGTTAAGTTCTGTAAAGCTAAGATACCTTTTTAAAAAAATCTCTTTTCTCTTTGTTTCATTTACTAGTGGCATCAGGAAGACATTACAGTAGTTGATGAGGTTCTCCTGTATCTTTAAAAAAAATGAAACAGCAGCCAGGGCAGGAGGATGTAGTTCCTTGGCTTTGCTATGCAGCGGTTACAACATTAAAAAGCTTGCAAGGACAATATTGTTTTCAAATGGGAAAGTTACCACCTGCTGGAAAACTGGCAGCGTTTAAGGGCATCTGTTGCGCTGTCTTTTCAGTGTTTCTAGTGGTCTCAAACTGCATCAAAGGGCTTGATTCTGGGCTGCTAGGTGGTGTTAGTTGTGTCTCCGGTTGGGATTGGCCACAGGTAAGAATATTTGGGTTCTGGAAGCACTTGGTAAGTGTGATAGTGGATGCAGTTTGGTTTTGTGGGTGTGTTGTTACATGACATCAGTATAAATGTTGTATATACAGGGATCCTTCTGAACTGGTAGGTTGCCCAGAGCAGAGGACTTGGTTTGCAGCAGTATGGAAGAGATGCAAGCAGCAATTTGCTAGCCCAAAAATAGCCCATATTTTAATAAACTTTTATGAAAATAAACAAACTTATGGAGTTGTAGTATCAAACAAGTGACATGCTGGTACTAGAACTGTTTCCTTTTGCTTCCTTAATTGAGAAGAAGAAAGACAAAAAGAAAATAAACTCTTGTTGCCCATAAACTAGAAAGAATATTTGCATAAAGTCAGACAGTTTCAAAGTAAAGGCCAAAAGATGCTTGGTTACTTATGAAAGAGGAACAGCTTATCTCCGCTTCGCTTGCGATTTGCCAACTAAGGCCCTGCCCAACTTTCCAGAGCTTGGTTCTGGGCTGTTACATTAGGGTCTTCCTAAGTGAAGCTTTTTTTGGAGAAGGCATTGTGCATGTTTATGAATGTATTTGTCAATTTTTTAGACAAATGAAAGGAGGGAGTTATTTCAGTGAATATCTGTTTCTAATTTCTCACTGGTGGCTGTCAGGAGTTTGAGAGTTATTCTGAAAATTATTGAATACATAATGTCTGTTCTTTTCCTCTTCTGTGAAATTTTGGTATTATAATAGGTATCGAGATAGTTACGGTCATAGGGTGATTTTGCTTTCTCCAGAAAAAAAAAAAGTTCTCTTCAATTTTTTGGTTTACAGGAGAAAGGATAAGAAAAGTAGAAAGATGGAAAACAGTTGTCATCCCTAGCTGCTTGAGTCGTAGAAGTGCCTGTCAGCCTTTATGCATCTCCTTAAATGAAGATGAAAAGGATTATTCCTCGTCTAATGTAGAACTGTGCCGCTCACTGCCTTTGTCATTTAGACTATTGCAAAGTACTTGACTGCCTTTTTTTCCCCTTAAGGTGTAGCAGCAATGTATATCATTGCAGAATTAGATTCCCCGTTCATTAAGGAGCATGGTGCGCACAGTGAATATTATGGTGTACCTCATAGATTGGTATGCTGCTTCTGACTTGTCTCCTGGTGTAGTTTAAGGCACTGTTTTTGACAGAGGAATATGTTACCTTGATTAGGCCTAGTATTCTCCTGTTTATCTTCTCATGTGATGCAGTCACAGTGACCAGCAGTTTCTCCTTAAGGAAGGGCAGACTGCTATGGGATATACCACTTAAAGTCTTCACAAGACAGATCCTACCTCGCTCATGTAGTTTCTCCGGTTGAAGCCTCAAGAGTAAAGATTGCTCTAGTCTTCCTGTGTAATCAGTAAGAAGAAATGGGCATGTCCACAGCATGATTCAGGATTCCTCTGTTGAGCATTGCTTTGTGCAGGTGATTCACTCTCTCTTTTCTACTGCATGTTTTGAAAAGGGAACTGCGGCTCACTGGTCTTCTATTTAGAAGTCCCAGATAGATGTTTGAAATTTGGCTACAGCGTCAGAAGGAGGGTCAAGCCAGTAGCAGCAACTTGTGAGCAAACAGACCCGTGCTTTTTGATTGGGGTTTCTAACTGCCTTTTAAATTTTGAGAATTCAATAGGCAGTAGAAATCTTGGTTACAGTAGCACTGCCAGTCTTCAGTTACGTTTATTGAATTTTGATGGTTGCACTGCAGGCTGGAGCAAATTTTTTCACTTCTCTTATAGCTGAGACACAAACCACGAAAACTAGTTCTAAACATAACCTTTTTCAGGGAGCTGAGTACCTTTAATATTTTTTGCCTTGCTGGCAGGGTATAAAGCTGAAGGAGCTGCAGTTGGATGTCAGTACAATCCTGAAGTCTCTCAATGTGTTTAAAAGAAGCATTTGTGTGGAGGCCCTTATGCAGCTGAAAATCTCAACAAGAATTTGGCAGAAATCTCAGTGTCGGAAGATGGCAGATTCCTGTGCAGTGAGATGTTTACTGGTTCACTGTTTTATCTTTGGCAGCTGCTTTTGCACTTGATATCTTCAGCTGTTTTTGAAGCTTTTACAAAGAGTAATTATTCATTGCATGAAATGGATCTACTTTACCCACCCAACAGGGCACTGATTCACATACATATTTCTTTGGCAACATCCCGTTGTTATCAGAGCTGTGTTCACTTTTGCAGGGTTACGTTCACTGGGATGTTAGAACTTCCTGGGCCATGGTTTTATTGCATGATTTGCTGATGCCTAGGGTGACTGTTTTCAGTGATCCCTGTGAAAACACTAGGGTCACCAAGCTCTTTGGGAGGTAGAAACAACCTGAGTTTTCCTGTTTTCTGCTGGCAGTGAGTTCTAATGTAGGTACTTCAACAATCCTTTCACAGGAATATGAGCTTATTTTACTGATGGCCTATAGATAGGTGGCAACTTCATCATGTCACACTTCAAGCAATGTTTTCTTATTATCAGGGCAGACTGCTGTAAAAGGCAGTAGTGAATGGACTGGATTTTAGCTTCCTACAAGGTAAAATTCCACTAAATCAATAAAGCTTTCACAGACCTTGAGTATGTGAGGTTGGGATACTACCTAAAGGTTCTACTGATCAGATTTTTTGAATCAGTTCCATAAATTCATGAACAAGGTTTCACTGCAGGCTACTGGAGCATTTATTTTTTTTCTTAAAGTTCAGGTTAAGCACACATTCCGTAAGTTTGAACATGTTCGTGTCCTCTTTGAATAAAGTAACACCTGAATACACTTGCATGCTGCTCTGCACCCACAAACCAATCATTTTGTGTTGTGCTTCTGGATGCTTATATATGCACACACCAGTTGTCCACTGGTATGTGTGTTCACTCTGTTCAGCTTCTGTGTCAGTGCACAGTGGTACCTTTAACCAGAAAAGGCTGGTGGACTTAACATCATGCCAGAGTTTAGAGCCCTGCTGGAGGAGAATATTTAAAATATATATTGAAAAATGAGATGGGATTTATGTGGTGTAGATGATGTTTTATGACTTCAACTGGCATAATGGAGGCGGGGGGAGCATGGGGCAATCAGAACTCTTAATGTTTATGTCCAAAGACTAGTTTAGAGTTATGCCTGTACTTAACCCATTTTTGAAAAAGAGTTATCTATTTATTTGCAGTGTTGCAGAGTATAAGCTAGAGTATACATATGTTCTAGTTAACTCACCACATTTTTTTAGCATGATATTCTAACCTGCTTGGCCATTAACCTGGCTGGCTACCAGGAGAATTTTCAAACTGTTGACCTATATTGCTTCCATATGTAACTTAAACCACCTTTTCCCACGGTAGAGACAGCTTGAAGGTTAGCTGCGTTTTCTTTTCAGGGCAGGGAACAGCATATTTTGAACGGAGTCAACACATACAAGTAGAGGAAGTTAATCTAAGCTGCTATTAACTTTTTGGGGTCTAATATAATTTTTGCTGAAATCTTTCCTGGTTCCAAATCAGGAAATACCAACAGGATTTTTTGTGCTCCTCTTCCCCATGAAGTTTAGTAGTCTTCAGCATATATAGCCATGGCTCATTTTTTCATTTTTGCATCTCTGTGAGGATGGATCTTCACAGCTGACATTACTTTTACGCTATCTAAGGATGTGGGGGCATGAGTTGCTGTCTGTGCATGGGACCTGATGTTTTGAAGATGTGACTAATTAAGTGGGAAATGACATGTAGGCTGCATGCCATGTCATATTATTGAGCACCTATATACAGCTGGAGCCTATTTGTCGTTGGAGCCCCTATTTGTTGTTGGAGCCCATGTTTTGTGTCACGCAACAAAGGAGGGGTGATGGCCAGTAGAACCGCTCTGCAAACTGATAGAGTGGTATTCTGCAGTGTTGTCCCTCTGATTTTTTCTGTTGAGCCAGGTGGTGGCTCTGCAAGCAAAAGCCCTTCACCAGAGCAATAGCTGCCTCTGGCACACACAGCCCAGGGTGAGGAGAAGGAGCCCTGGGACCCTGTATGAGAACGGGGGAGAACGCATTAGTAGGAAAGTGAAGGTGGAGGCTGCATTTGTGTGAGACCTTGTGGGTTTGCACTCAGAAAAAAAACCCTGTTGAGTACTGATAGGTTGTTTTTTTCTTGCAGATGGCACAAAAAAAGCTTAAGGAAATTTAGCAAGAGGGATTTTTCTCATAGGCTCTGATATCCATTTGACCTGTGGACCCTACTGAGGAAGAAGTGATCTGGGTTTAGTTCCAGTGGTACCACCATTATGGGAAGTTGCATCCTGCCTCAGGCTCCTGTTTTGTCACTGTGATTTTTTTTTTCCTCTTTTTTTTTTTTTTTT
>VZSZ01010037.1:1243114-1328398 GCA_013398815.1 Ibidorhyncha struthersii
TGGCGATAGGGTGGGAGAATGAGAATACTGATCGTCCTCTACAGCATTTAAGCTCTATGTATGAAAAGCAGTATGTGGCATTGCTGCAATTCACCTGACTCAGTTCTACTATTTTTTTTTTTTTAAATCATCAAAAGAGAAAGTAAAGCTAATAAGAAAAAATAAAGTCTCCTCTTCAGATCTCTGTAGCCAAATTCAAGTGTTTTGCTCAGTTCAGGAGACATGAGCACATAGTTGAGCACGTATTTAAGCGTTTAGCTTAAAACCCAAACCAGATGGATACGTGGCTTTTTTTCAAAGACGTGTTGCTAACAAACTCTTCACTCCCAAATGTTTTATTCTAGTGTTTCTGTGTAATATTTCTGCTTGCACTGAATGTTGTTTTTCAGCTGAAAACGCTAAAATACATATCTCTGAGCATTACATAATTTTGATTGTTCTGCTTTACTTTCGCAATCCTACTCTAGCCTTTATAAGGATGAATGCTCTGGTGGTGTCACCAGGGCCTGGCTTTGCTGGACTCCATCTCGCAGAGAACAAACGTAGCCTTTGCTGAGAGAGAGGGCTTGGAAGACAAGAGAATATGGCTACCCCATTTTTTTACTCTAAAAGGCATGTTGGAGTTTTGTGCTGTATAATTCTTTAGGTATTTGGATTGACTCTGATAAAATTATAGGTGGTTGTAAGGGAGTTTAATGTGCTTATAAATTGTCGTGGGGCTCCCTATAATTTGTTATAATTAATTCAAGAGTTCAAGGGCAGAAAATCAGGATCAGGTTGTGGCATGCCTTAGTTTCTTGCTAAAGCATGCCATTACTGGCCTCTTTATTTAAGGTTTAACTTTGTATTTGTGGGTTTATTTGAACTTGGAGTATCAAAAAAAGTATAATACACTCTTAACAAAAAATACAAGTACAGAGGATGGACCTGTTGTGGTTGAGGGGGGTTCCTTTTTAAATATAGATAAATTGGTGGATACTGTAAAGCTGCCTCTGCTGGCTAAGACTCTGGTGGAAGGAGTGCGTGTTTTGGAAGGCTTGTATCATGTCTGCGGGCCACAACAAGGCCTGGGTGCGCGTCCATGCTTGTGGCCCATCAGAAATGGCAGGAAAAGAAAAAGTCTCGTGGAGCACTTCTTTACAATCCAAGCTCAGTCTTTTGCTGCCAACGAGAATGCCAAGTGTGATGCTGTTATCTCGTGTCTTAACTGCTAAGGGTTTCACTACCCATCCATTTAACACTGGACACCAAAAAGCCACACTTTGATACCAGGCTGTACTGGAAGCAGCTGCTTATATGCGAGAGTTTACCTTCCTAAACAGTCCCATGTCTGTTTGCAATACATACATTCTCTTCTTTTTGAATGCTCAATTTTGCTGCAGAAATTTGACTTCTTTAACTGATTCATACCAGGAAAAAAGCTTATTGCTCCTAAAGTGCTCATAGTTTGCATTTACATTTGAAATCTTCTGCCAGCTGTGTAAACAATTGGTGGAGGTGGAGATCTGAAACTCTAATACACTGTCCTTTTGGGGAATGTGTGCAAACGAACAACCTTTCAATAGTAAACTGATGAAATAAAGGCAGTAAACAACAACTAAGCAGTGCAAAAGTCTGACCAGACTGTTTTTAGTTGCGCAAAGGTTTTCTAGTATCCTTAGCCAGGAGTTGACTCTGTAGCTGGACCTTAACCTTTGGAAGACATTGGCCTTTGGTAAGAACTTCGCTGGTCAGATGTGGTAGCTTACCTTTCATTGTGTGCCTCATTGCACCTCACAGAGCTAGCCAGCTGTTGAGACTATGGATTCTTCGTCCTTATGCTCACAAGTTGCATATCAAAACAAGAGGAAAGTGGCCGTCACTGTGAAATTAGCCTATTTTAGCCAAATCCCCTTTTCTCCCCTCCAGCTGTAAACTGTTTTTAAAGAGAGAGATTGAGTGATGTCGAAGTAGGTGATATGAACTGTGTTTTGATCTGTCCTCCCTTTTCATTCCTATGTGTTAAAATTATGCTAACCCAGCATTGTTCTGTCTCATTAGGAAGGGGAAAAGGAATGACAAAAATCTTTCCATGTATTTTATTTATTTTCCTTTTAGTTTCAGTCATGTTTTCCATCCAGCTGCTGGAGGAAACCAGGACATAGACAGTTGGATGCTGCTTTTGAACAGCCTCATTTCTCAGTTACCTGACGCTAACCTTGACCTACCTTATAAGGTTGTTATGATCAAGGAATTCCTACCCTAGAAACTGTTATGACTGTGTTTATACTATTAGCATTGACAGTTTGAGCTTCTGAAGGAATTTCCTCCTGCATGTGTGACAAAGGCTCTTTCGTCTCCTTCCCTCTTTTTTTCTGGCAAGTCTGCTGATCTTTCTGGAGGTCTGTGACAGGGTGTGGTAGACTTGTTCTCAATAATACCCTTCCAAAAATACTACCCTTTAGTAGTGGAAGCACAGCCGTTGCTTTTTATATTCTACCACAAATCCCAGATAAATGGCTATTGTCTAGTACTGCAAAACATCAGACTTTTGCTGCGAGAGAAGTTGATGAAATTCCAGAGGAGCAGGCTGGAAATGTTCTGTTTATCAACACCATCTAAGTTCTTTACAATGGCAAAGAAAAGGCCTTAGCGCTGCATTACTGACAATGACATCATCAGTGTATGCACCTCTTTTTTTTAAAATGCCTTTAGATTAAGATGTGCTGATTGAATCCTTGCGTCTAAAATGTGTTTCAGCATGCTCAAGCCCAGAAATCATAACATCATCTTTGCCAATATACTTAACGTTGTATCTGAAAAGACCAGTCTTGTCTGCCTGCCTGCCTCCTTTTCTTGCCATATAAAATCCAGTCCAAGTTTGCAGTCAGTTTTGTTGCAGTATATTGAGTGACCCACGTGAAATAAGCAGCATCCAGTAAGTAGCACTCTGAATTGAGACTTGGGAACAAAATGTAGGTCTTCCAAATCTGCCTTGGTTTCCTGCCCAAGTTTACTCGAGTAACTTCACCAGCCATGTGCCTCAGATACTCTTATTTATAAAAATAGGCTAATGATCATTAATACTATTTAAAGCATGTTTTTCTTAGAAAAGCAACCAGTAAGAGTTAAGTTTTATTATCATTGTCTCAAATATGTAATAAATAAATAAAAAGAACCTGTTGGTCATTATCAATTAGTTCTTTTGATTGCCCATTGAATAGCTGCGTCATTGGCTCATCTAAATCAAAGGCTGAGAAAATATGAAAGACTTTAAAATAAAAAATTAGTTTCTCTTTAAAGCATAGCATACAGGTATCTGTGGAATCCTCTTGCTAAATAGTATCAGAGCCAAGATCGTGACAGATTTTAAGGTGTGAGGTGAACAATAGACACATCCATAGCAAAGCTAATGCTTAAAATAATTTTAGTAAATGATAAAGGCCTCTGTTCTGGAGAAACTGCTTCCCCTGTGGGCAGATTATTGCGTAAGTGTACATTGCAGCGTCTCTGCTTAGAAGTATATTACCATACTAAGGTAAACCCAAATGAGCTGAGTCGGACTGTTGTTGTGATTCAATGGGACTTTTATTGTGTTCCTAATTTTAGAAGATCATATTGTACTCTAATTGCAATTTTTTTGAAGTTGGAAAAGAGCTGAAAGTCTTGAGCTAAATCACTTGTGGGCTAATCTGTTTCTCCTTTGAGTCTTAAAGACTTCTTATTTTGGAGATATGAAATGGTAAAGCAGTTCTCTCTTTCTCCAGACAAGAAGTTAAACTACATAGCTATGCAGTTATCCACTAGATAGGCTCGACGCCAAAAAGGTACCTAATGAGTTATAAAAAAGTTAGTCATGCCAGCAATTGCATCATTAGAAACAATTTTAAAGGCATTGTACCTCTTGGGTAACTAATACATGTTTTGTAGTGCTTTGTGTATTTTCAGATACAGTTTCAATACCAATAAATATTTACCTTGAGTGTAATGTATTTATTCATGCTGGCTTGAAATTTCCAGCAAAACATGCTGACTGATAAAAAGAAAGTTTTTAAAAAGTATTTCCTGCTGCACTAGAGATAATGTGTATATTCCAAACCCTTCCTGTCCCTGATGAAGAAAGAACGAGAGTAAAACTAGGGAAAAATAACATTTTCAAACAGTATTAATCCTTATTATCTTGATCCTGTCACCCTTCTGTATAAATATATAGATGTATGTATGTGTATGAAATAGATATTTAGATTGCAAGTCCCTGGGGCAATAAGCATTTTTTTGTTCTGTTCTTGTACATTTCCTAGCAGAGTTGGATGCTGCTTGATTACTAAGGCTACCGGGTCTGACAAGATTGAGTAATTGTTAAGGAAGTATTTGCCTTGTGGTTCTTTGGAAGTCACTGGCAGGAACATTGTGAAGATGCAGTGCACCAGTGCGATTACTCTGCAAAACTAACCCATATTCTTACTTTTGTAAACAATCCTTCACTTTCTCTACAAAGATCTCACTTCCAATATTGATGAGGCCAGGTTCTGCATGGGTTATGGTATCTGACACATTGGTTGTTGAAGAGAACAGAAATCAGTAAAATTATTTTATGCATATGTAAAACAGCAACAGGTTATACATCAGATAAACAGTGGTGATGGAAGGGTACAATGAATTCAGTGACACTATACAAACACCCACGTTCTTTTTTGAGGTGACGGGAGAACAAACGTGAATCCCGATCTTGGGAGGTCTATACAGAATTGTATGGGCAAATGGAGTTTCTCTACGTTTACACAGCTGTAGCCAAGTCTGAATCTGGGTGTTGCAATTAAATTTTAAACCAGTACCCTTATCTCCTGCTTACTGATACTATTTGGTGGTTTTTTTTTCCCCTGATGAAGTATGGATTGCTAAAATGCAGAAATGTTGATTCTAGAATTCAGATGTTGTCCAGTTGCAGCTTATTTACTTTAGAAAAAGTGTGCTTTTTGATGCAATAGATGCAAATATACTTTGAATGTTTTCTGTGTTGGCTAAATAGAGTTGTGGGAAATGATATGCTTATAATTATGGCTTTGTTCAGACTTGTTGTCCACTCCCATTCCCCTTGGAATTAGCTACAGGCTGGCAAACTGTAGTAGCCTTTATTATATTGAATACACAACGGCTCTGCTGAAAATGTTTAACCCAAAATGAGCAACGAAGGTGAAAGATTTCAGCTCTCTGCCCACTTGGCTATAGTGGTGTCTCTTCTGCCCTGCATTCTCCTAGTATGCCGGAATGGCTCTGTGATTAAAGCTTTGTAACTCTTAGTTTTGAATTTCTTGCCTTTTATTATTTGGGGGTGCAGATTGCAAACTTCTCTTTTTGTTCAGTTTCCATATGCTTTCTCAACTAAACCACCTAATAGGAGGCTTATAAAATGCATATTTTTATCTGCTGTTCTGGAACAGCTTTCCTCAGTGAATCTATAGCTGAATCATTTTTAAAATGTCTGATTTCCCCCAAATTATAGATCTACTTTTGCAGTCCAAGCAAACAAAGAGCAGCCTCAGCTAGCGTAGTGACATAATAACAGCATTTAACATAATTTCAGATGGAGGAGCCTCAAATCCTTGACAGAATATGGGCCAATTTCTCCTCTCCGTTGGCTGGGCAGAGAGCCTGACCACAGTTTTGCAGCACGGCTGAGCCATGAATCTGTGGCTGGCAGAGCTATTATAATCTTCTAGCAGAGCTTCCTCCAGGGTATGCTCCTCCTCTTCCTTGGCAGTGGAATTAGCCACTCCAGTTCGTGCCTTATGTGGCCACAGTGAAAGGAGATGTCAGAGGACGCCTTAGGTGGGTGACCCTCGTCACCGTCAGTCCATGGGTAAAGACGAAGCTGGTACAGACCATAGGTTTCTGCCTCAGTCGTCTTCAGTTTATCTTGCTACTTCCATTGAAAAAGGTGTCAGAGCCATAGCAGGTGATTGCTTTTCAGTGCGTTTGTGAAAGGTGATAACTTTCTCCTTGAGGTTTTTGCTGATGGATACTCTAGTTAATGTCAGACAGCTAATTAGATAAATCTTTCAAACACTTACTGCATGTCCATCTACAATATATAATAAATGCTAAAATTGCAACTAAAACCCTACATCACTGTTTCTTTTGAAAGTCTTGGTTGTAATATTTGATACTACAGTAACTGCCTTGACATCGTATTTTTGACAATGCTTACCTAAATAATCCTTTCTATGGTTTGTGGGCACTGTGGTTGAAATAATGGCTCCGCTAAGGCTGGTGACATTCTTCACTTCTGTAACGCTAGGACATCACTATAAGATTTTACATTATTTTAACTTTCCTGTAGTCTCTTAACTTTTCATTTGTTTTAACAGTAGCTCCAACTTTATGGCAGATGTGGATTTTACTTTTGTTCTGTTAGACTAGGATATGTAACTCATGCGTATGTGTAGCATTGACATAAATAGCCTGCTTGTGGGATTACAAGTCTCGAAGACCAGATTCAGCAAACACTTGCTCACCTGCATACTTGATAAAGCAGCTTATGTCAAGCTTGTATGAAAGCGTGTGTGTTTTCAGAATTGGGATTTAGTCATTGCAAAGAAGTGGAAACAAGCTGATTTGTCTCTTGGACCGAACAAGTGTGAAACCTGGGGCTGAAGCACAGGGCTCAAACTGAGAAGCTGTATGCTTTTTACACTGCCTCTCTCAATCAAATTTCAAAATCCCCTGAAGTTTTAATCTTCATTAGGCTGTGTGAAAGCCAAAGCTAAGCATTTTAAATGAGATTATATTTTTCCTGTTTGAAAATTTTCTTCTGCCTTTTGTGGGGGAGAGGGGAAGAGAAAGCCTAAAACCAGTAACCCAACAATTACTTTTTAAGCACACACAAAAATTGTGAACTCCAAAGGGAACTTCTCAGACACGAAGAATATGTGCAGAGACCTTCCCTCAGAGGATTTCTCTGCCCTACTGTGCTTGTAGCCTCTAAGCACCCTGCCACCTTGAGAGTACTGGTCTGGTCAGAGCATTGGTGCTGTCTAGTGGCAAGTTACTGCAGCTCACATCGCTGACAGAAGAGTTAACTGAAGAAAAATGTAAAACGCTGCATTTGATTAATGGCCTGCAAAGCATGGCTTGTGTTATGCTGGGTTTGAAGCACGTAGGTATTTTCTAATGCCTCCACACTCAAAAATGGTAATATTTTTGAGTATAGTTAAGGCAGTGCAGTCCGTGTAACATGGGTTACAGTGGTTCTCCTTTCCAAGAAGGAAAGGTTAATTGCATTGGTACTGGGAAGGTGACTTACACGCACACACACGTGTCTGAAATCATTAAAACAAGACCAGAACAGTTTCTTTGCTATTCCCAAAGGTGCAAAGGTAAGGTCAGATGTGGTGTGCTGGTTGCAGATGAGTCCGGTTAGGGGTTTACTGCCCCCAGCCTTTCTGACTGCTCTTTGCTGTCCACCTTGCAGAGGCTGCAGTCTCTGAGACCAGCTACCACGCTTGTGCTTTCTAACTCGGTTTATCTCCAGCAATTGTTTTAAATCCATGCCATTTTGAGGGGCTGCCCTTTGTGTTAGGGGGGTGAGCTGAAGGGAGCAGTGACCTCCTAACCTGGTTCAGCTGCAGCCAGACCAGCACATCCGGTCACAGCCTGAGAAACCCCTTTGTTGGTTTTTGGGGTTGCGTCACCCAGGTACATCTTTACTGTCAGCATGTCTGGGGGTTGGGTGCGTGAGGCTGAGTGCACACATGGACTGTTGCTACACTGGCCTCAGACCTCATGAGTTGTTGCGTGTTGGCTGAGAAGGAATTGTGTTTCAACTCAGTTGGAGCAGATTACATATGTCTGCACCAAAAGCTTAAGCTGATGGACATGAGATCATTATATCACTATAACTCAACTGTATTTGATTATTGGCACATCAATGGTTGATATGGTGTCCTTGCAACTGTGCTATAATTTCTTCAGCTGCCTGTCTTGCCCCTGTCTGGTTTTACTGCCCGTGCCACACAGGTAGCTCAAGGGAACGTGCATTGGTGCCTGCAGAATAAAAAGTTGTGGCCTGTTAGCAAAGCTGTCGCCACTGGACTTTAACCTGATAAGCTGGAGGGACTGGTACATACCCCTGCTGCTTTGGCCAGCTCTGCTGTGGGTCCGGTCCAGTTCAGTGGATGGGAGGGATGCACAGATGGGGATAGTAACTTGTTCAGCTTTTTGTGGAAAGCTTCTTGTTTGTCGTTATCTGCTCTATTGCAAGTGTAAGGTGAAAGGTGTGAGTCGTGTCACCATGGTTAAAACTAACATAGTTTTTCCTGTGATTAGTTACTGTGGATCAGCAAGTGCATGATATTAGAAGCTGGTTTTGCTTGATTTGTGTGTCTAAGTCATCTTTACAGATGAGAAATGTGAATTTAAAAAATAATTCTGTATGGGCCATAGTTAAAGTTATGACAGTAGGCCAAAGTATATTGCTGAAATTCTGTTTCTTCTATCAAAATGGAGACACTGGAGCAAAAACAATAGAAGAAATGTGGAACACTGTCTTTGTATTGGTGATTACATGATCTGCAGTAACCTCTACAAAATTCATGGAGGAGGTAATCCCAGCAGATGTCCCTCTTCTATGTGGTCTAGGGAACACAAATTAGAACTTTTTATTTTCCTTTTCATCCACCTGGAAGCATTGCACATGTAGGGATCATATTGGTTTCTTTTGGTAATATGGAACTTCTGAAGCCAGGCACAGACTGCTGTTTGACAGCCTGTTTGTGGTGAGTTTTTCTTGCTTTCAGCAGTCTTTTGTCCTGTATATGTTCTAATTTGTGCTCCTTTTTTTTTTTTTTGGTGTAGGTATCAGTATTACCTACAAGTGAAAAAGGATGTTCTTGATGGCCGATTACTTCCTTCATTGGAGCAGGGAATTCGACTAGCTGGTTTGGCAGTGCAAGGTAAGATGACATGACCTGATAGCCCTTTTCCAACGTTAGCTTTTTTTGGTTTGTTCTACATGTTGGCTGGGCACTAACTAAGGTCTTGTATGACTCCTACTCACAATAGCTGGGTTTTCTGTTGATTTAAAAGTGCATAAGTGGACTGCTGCTGATGAAACGCTCGCACCCTCAGGGAGGGACTGATGGACCACATCAGTGTTCAACTTTCCTATTTCCAAAATCCATGTTAGCGAATCTGAACAAAACTCCAGTTCTTCCAACACTAGCCACGGAGTACTTTGCAGAATGAATCTGCTTCACGTTCTCCAGTTTGAAATGCAATTACATCAAAGAGCATAGCAGCAGCTTTAATTTTGCCTTTAATTAAAAACTCGTTTTGCTGTATAGTGTTATCTGAAGTATGAAAGAACATGTGACCATAATTGTTATGTGAGTTATAACTTATTAATAAACTACTACTTACGATGTGATTTTTATTCTGAGCCTCCCAAGGACATTAATGAAAGTGGGATGGGATCCCGTAATGTATATGGGCAGAGGAGGAAGCCCTGTAGTTGGAGAAAGTGTGTTTCAGTCCATCCATGACTGACTATGAGAACCTCAGGTAGAGTTTCAGCAATCATACTCTGGGCCTGTCCTCTGATGAGAGGGAAGGGGGAAGTATATATATAAATTGCAAACATGCAGATCTGATTCTTGAAAATTAAAGGTTCAATGGAGAGTAATGCTAATATGATCTTCCTTAGGGCAGTAGAAATTCCATTTTAGTATCTTATTTCTTGGTTAAAAATTGAAGACAAACTGTTTCCTGTCAAACCTTGACATGTTTTATTAATAAAGGAAAATATACATGTAAGATTCCATGCTGAATCTTGCAATTTAAGTAAATTAATTTTTTTCCAGTGTGTGAGTTAGGGCTCAATAGATACTGATAGCAGTTTCACTGGTTCTGTGTTTTTGGAGCATTTTTGCTAACTTTGAGGGTGAGTCAGTCTTTGTAATCAGTTTGAAGTAATCACTTTTATTCTGAATTCTCTACATAATCTATTATATTTCAAAGGCCACTGCATCAGAATACTGTGCCTAATCTTGTTCACTTTTTTCCTGACCTTGTGTTACTCCCTTTGTCCTTTGCACGTGATGCAACTGAAGATATTTGAAATACTTATTTCTTTTAAACTTACAGACTCTGTTTCATGTCCATTTTGATTTCTTTCTGTTTATGTTAAAACATAACTCTGAGGAGAAAACAAAATGAAACTGCATTTTTTGGCATCCTGCAATACACGAAATTGTCTAGAAGCTTTGAAAGAATGTTTAGCTAATATGATTTATGGTGGGAATTTCCAGCTTCTATAATATGAGGATCTTGTAGATGGTGTTTGATCCAGTTCAATTAATATAAAATAAAAACCTCCTGGCAAGTTATTCTTTTGATATAAGCTGTTGTGTATTTAGCAGATAGATAAATATAGGCTTTGGGTTTCTTTTTTTGTTGCTGATTTTACGTAGTTAAGCCTTTAGAAAACATTTTGAAAACTCCATGGTTTCAAGGACATTTAGACAAGAATCTTCAGCCCAACATATGAGTGAATGTGATCATAGAGATGAGTACCTCTTGAAGACATGTAGAAGTAGAAAAACAAGTAGGAAGGTGTGGGCCAGTCAGTTTAACTGAGACAGTGCCTGTACTGTTATATTGGCTGCAGAAGGTTAAGACCTCCCTGTCCTCCCCCCAGCCATCTTGGTTGTTGACAATTTTTAATGGAATCAGCGAGTGGATTTTAACCTCCCAGGCTGTAAAATTAAGCATCTTTTGTACAGCTGTGTGGAATTGTAGCAGAGGTAGGTTAAGGTTGGAAATGCTGGGGAAGTAAAAAGTGTGCACCATTTTTGAAGAGGCTGAGCAATCCCAGTCTCGTTAGATGGTGGTATTACTTCATGGAGGCTACAGAAAAAGAAACTCTTGCACTCCTGATGGTTAAGCATTGCAAATGGTCATAATATTAGGGATCAAAGGAGAGAAATTACTTGTTGGCTATTATTTGATCTCTAATAATAACACTTATTTTCAGACCTCCCTGTTAAAAGCTAAAGTACAAGCAGAAATCTTTGTGCTGGGTTGTGGCTTCAGAGAGAACTCGCCCACTTGAAATTAAGCATCTGTGCAAAGGTTGAGTGTGGTCTTAACATGTGTGGAAAGTGCTACAATGAGTAATTGTGTTATTTTTTCCAGCGGATTTTGGAGACTATAATCAGTTTCAATCTCATGACTTCCTCCGAGAATATGTCTTGTTCCCTATGGTGAGTTCCTTATCCCCCTCTTTTGTGGTCTTTTATGAATAATTTCTCCATGCCTCAGAGATGGCTTTGTTGATAACGAAGTAAAAGTACCAGTGCTGAACTATTAAGAGTGGAAATAAACTTTGCTCCCTAAAACCTGCAATATACTTGATTATATCTGAGTGAGTATATGCTATGGAAATTTAGCCCTTTCTCAGTTCCTGTTAAGCCTCCACTAGGAATATGTGGCAACAAAAGAAATGTACTACTCTGAATCAAAAAAGAATTTGCAGCTATTTAGATGGTGTATATTAGCAGTACTGCAGTATTAGTAACATGGCATCACAAGGAGATACGAGGGCTGCTGATATAGTAAATGTTGTGTCACGGGAAAAATCATGCAGCCTTTCCTCAAGAGAATGTGAATTTATATCAACTGACTCTTAGACAGAAGTGAAGCATGATTCAGATCTTCTCAAAATGTTCTCCAGAGACTGTGCTGTAAATTTGTTTTAAATTTACATAGGGAACTAGCAAATAATTTGAATGCTGAGGGAAGTGGTTTAGGTCACTAATGATGCTAGAAACTCCCGTGACAAAGCCAAGCAGTTGTGATCCATGACATTGAGCCTCTCTGGGAGGATGGATTAGAGGCAAAAAAAAAAAAAAAAAAGCCTGTCGAGGTTAAGGCTGGATTTATTTTAGATGAGCAAGTCCATCAGCACAAGTCTTGAGTGTAAGCTTCATAAACCATAAAAGATCTTGGAATTCTTTCGAACTGGAAAAAAAAATTTGGAAGTGGGGTGGGGTTCCCGTGCGCTGAGTGTGGCTGCGTAAATGTTAAGGCATCTGGTTTCCTTCTGCAATTAGTGGAGCGGTAGAGGGAGAATGATTCATCTCACGGTAATTTGAAGGCTTCAAAAAGGCACTTCCAGAAGCATTTCATCCCATTTACTGGCGCTCTTTGTACAGGAACTGCAGCAGATAGTCCATTTTCAAGTCCAAAAAGGTAACAGCTGCACAGTGTCTTGAAATGAAAGTGCAATTTTGAGCTGGTAGAGCGAGCTCAATACCACCTGAAAAAAGAGACTCATCAGGAAGAAGGGGAATTAATGAATGTATAGATATCTGAATATGCCTTGTATAGCTAGAATGCGGCTTCAGTATTGACTTTTTACTAAGAAACTTCTGTTGGCCTGACTAGTGGAGTAGGGTTTCTTTGGTAGGCCACCTTGATGATCTTGCGTATAGTTGATGGCTTAGGAATTCATGTACAATAGCCGAAGTGGGAACGAAGATGGTGGCAAACATAGAGAAATGTGTTGTCAGGCTGTCGCTTTGTAAATTATTGAACTGCTGAAAAATAACTGATATTATTTTTCTATTAAGAAAAATATTAGGGGAGGGTTTAGGTCTCTAGATGAGCCTTCAGGTGGTTAACGTCTGTGTGGTTCAGTAGTTTAGTCTTTGGGGCTATCTCCTAGAACCTCCATGTGTGAGTCAGCTGCCTACATGGTATTGTGGTCTTGTTTTTCACGTGCTCACTTTGTGGTATCTTGCCTTTCATCCATGCTAAATTTAACAAAATCAGCAAAGTGTCTCCTTCCTACAGTCTTCACAAACCTACTCTTAAATCAACTGTTTCTCTAGACATTTCTTTAACTACTTGTCTCTGCTCTTCTGGGGAGAAGTGGGTAACGTAATAGTAAATACTTCACTGCAAGTTCAGTGACAGTTGCTACGTGCTGCAGATATAAATGAGTCCTGAAGCAAGTGGGAGGATTTGGGTGAATCTCCAGCATAGAAAGAGCCTCCAACGAGAACGTTGCTATAAATTCATTAGTGAAGTGATTTGGTGGATGAGGGAGGGGCCGCTACATTTGTACTGTTTGATCTTGTGAGGCTACAATGTGTGTCAAATGGCATTTCTTCAGCAGGGAAAAGAACAAAGTTATGTACACAGTACACCCCACAGGTGTGTAGCTGTGCATAGGCATGTACCATGCCATTTTTCATTAGCACGCTACCACTTTCACATTTTTTTGTGGCAGAAGCAAATATCAGAGGGAGGGCCCCATTGAGCAAGAAACAGGCAGTGTATTTAAGTATATTACATGCAGCCTTAAGGCTTTTTAAAATAAAAATAAGAACTTTGAGGTTTTGCAAGAAAGTTTTCAGCTTCCTTTTTTTTTTGCCTTGAATTTATGAGTAGACTTCCTTTATTAACTTGCTCCCAATTATTTCAGAATTGTTTTTACCACACATTATTAAATTTGCTGAAGATAAAAGTTTCTGTAGGTTGCAGGACAGAAAATAACCATGACTAGGTTTTCCATGGTCTGTGCATTATTTTGGCTGTTTTAAAAGGTATATATGAATTTGTAGACTTCCAGCTCTTTTTAAAGACTTGTTTGGTCCTTATCCAGGAAAAGATCCCTTATCTGCGCTCTATACTCTGTTCTCTATTTTGGAATAATAAGCACCTTACCCCTATTTTTAACAGTAAGTTTCTACTCTCCCCCCCCAAAAAAGGTATAAAACCCCCAGACTCTTGTGTTCTCCTTGCAGATTTTCAGCATCCCATGCTCTGAATTCTCAATGCAGTTGGTGATAGTTTCTCTCTCTTTAGCTACCTGGAAGAGCGTGAACAGGGAACAATCTTGAAACATCTGCCATCGTAATTCCTATCTTGCATTTTGTCATCTCTCTCTTTGGATGGGTTTTTCATGCTTCTTTGTCTTTTTACAGGATTGGACCCAGGATGAAACTGTCTTGGAGGAGCTGACTCAAAAGGTTGCTCAGGAGCACCGAACTCACAGGTGAGCTGGACCTATTAAGGTTCATATTATGAGTTTTTTTTTTTTTATTGTCATCATCCTCCTGGGACTTCCCTTCCTCCCCATTCTTTTCTGGCAGGGGTAAACTAGCCTATCTTCATGTTACTATTACGCTGTGTCTCACTGGATTTTTAATTAGCGTGTTACAGAGGATTATCTGCCTCTTGTGAACACAAAACGGCCGAGGAACTTAATCCCAAATAAATGAGCATTTGCACCATAAGGTTTAATGAGCATGTGTAACACTACTTGCACTATGTAGTAGACTCCTTTGTCATCTTGGTTTCACTTAAATCCTGATGGTGAAAGACCCTGTGACTTGCTCGGAGGTGGTCCGAGGATCTGTCTGAGGATTTTCTCTCACTCAAGACAGAGGGGGATACACACACTCTCAATGTAATGGAAATGAAAAACAACAGGAGTTGGGTTTTAAATCTAGTTGTGGAAAAGATACAATATGCTATTACTAGTTAATGAGCTAGGAGTGTATGTATTACTGCTTCAGTGCAAATACCTTCTTTGTAAGCAGGCATCTTTCGTGTCATGTAGATGTTTTGGTGGTGGAAGTATTCAAACCTCTAGAGTGCTGTTCTTAGAGAAATGGCAGTGCCTATACGTCATTGGAAATAATCTTTTGTGTTATATTACGAATTTGCATTTAAGGCTTTAGTACATGAAATGCAACAGGAATGTTATGTGAAGGGTGCAGCACTCCCATTACATGACAGAAAATGGTTGTAAACGGGCAAATACCAATTTCTGAGTCTGAGGCCATTCTCAGTCTGAGTTTAAATGCAAGCTTGAGCCTTTGATGCAACCAGCTTCGAAGCTGGCCATGAACAGGCCTGATGGTTCTCTCTGCCATGGGCTGCTTGTGTGATCTTTCAGACTTGAAAGGAAAGATCTCCCTCCCCTGCTGTGCTCTTTAGTGGTATTTCTGCAATACAAAGAACAAATACTTATCCTCACTTGAGCAGGTAGACCTTATTCCACCTCCTTTCTCTCCCTCTTTATCCCAAGTATCTGGCTGGTTGCTATATTTCTGTTTGTAAGCTGTGGTAAGGAGGAGCAAAGAGGAGAAACGTTAATAGTGGCCTTCTTTTGGAGCAACCTGCAATCTATTCTGACCTGCTTTTGAGAACTGAAATGTTTGAATTCCTGAGCTGTGACAGCAGCATGTGTAGACACGTGTGTAAAAGTTTTCAGGTGATTTGTTCTCTATTACGAAAGAGAATCTGCTCAACATTTGATTTAGTGCCTGTGGTTTTGAACAGCCAACACGAAAATGTAGGTCTTCCCCTCTAAGTAATTTTAAGCAACTTCAGTGGATTTGTATACGATTTATGCAAATTAGGACTCAAATGGCCATCATGTGGCCCAAATTGGCCATCCAGAACTAAACATAACCTAATGCAATGGCCTGATGTTTTAATAAAGCCTGGAAAATACTTGATGTGTGCAGAAGAAACTGAGTAATGGGATCAGTTCAGTTTCTTCCTCCTGTAATTTGAACTGTGCTTTGTACCTTACCTTAGCAACATTTAGTAAAATTCCTCCCCTTGCTGATTTTGATCCTAATGTTGAAAGTTAGTTTTGTGTTGTGCATTTCTAGGCAGCATCTCCAATTCTAAAGTGGTTTGTGAATATCCCATTTTTTCACTAGTATTTCTTGTGTGCGTATAATACTGAACCACTTGCTGCCTTTTGTTACTCTAATTGCAGTGGCATTACAGCAGCAGAAGCTGAGCTTATGTACATCAATGAAGTGGAACGCCTTGATGGGTTTGGACAGGAAACTTTCCCTGTGAAGGTATGTTAGTGTATATTGTAAAAGAACCTCTGAATCAAACAATGCAGGAGTCTGCAGCAACCCTTGGAACGCGTGCAAGTCGTGTTTGTCCAAAACAGACAGGACTTGTTTCACTGTTTTGGAGGGTGAAATGACTGCTGCTAGTTTGAATGGATGTTGCAACATGAGAGTATCTCAGGCCTGTTGTGTTACTTCTCTTCCACCAAAATCCTTGTCATAGAAGAGATTGCTATGTGCTCGGGCCTGCTCACTTGGGAAGCAGAGATGCTCCTTGCTTTTCTTTGAGTGCTGTCTGAGGGAGAGTGGCTGGGGCAAATGAAGCTCAACTCTGGTCTCCTTTAACAGGATGGGAAGATAAGACCTTTTCATATCTTTCTAAGTTGCTATTTACCAAGCATTAACTTTACCTTTCCTTGTTTACTTGCATGTGCATGCAGGTTCTCCACACACTTAAAATTGAGGGGAGATTTCAAGGTTTGTTTTGCACTTGTAGTCGCTTTGCCTTTGCTGGAAGCCCCTGCCGTGAACAGTCTGGCTGGCCGTATGGAGCACATGCCACCATGATAAGGTTGTGCTGAGAAACGGAAAACTGATGTTACCAACGTGACCCATCTCTCTTTCCTAAGCAATCCAGCCACTGTAAGTGGTGGACTGCTAGCAGCTTTTCGGCTAGTTAAAGCTGACTTGGAATTTAAAAACAAACCAGACAAATAAAACCCCACACCAAACAAAAAAGCTTTCTGCTGAAGTAAAAATTGATCCTTTGGGGATCAAAATTTGCCTGCAGGGGAGGAGCTGAATGGCAAAAAAAAACCCCTGCCCAACAAGAAAAATTGTGGAATGTTTATTGGCAATGAATGAAATCAGTGTTTTCTTCAAATTAATTCAAATTAATGCTGCATGCTGCTGGAGAGGATTTCTGTGTTGGAATTGTCGTTAGATATTATTGCATGTCAGTAAGATAAGTATGAACATCAGACTGGGTGCTCTGCAAAATTGCAGGAAGGTGTTACCCTTGTATCAGAGCAGCATGCTGGCCTTGTAGACAAATAGAATTGCATTCAAAGGGGAAAATGAAAGATTTCTCATTTTCCCTGTTAGAAAATGCTATTAGAAATATGTTTCTCTTTCTTTCTGTATAGGTATTTGTGTGTACACACACACGCGCATACATGTGTACAAATACATACATTTTCCCCGGTATTTTCCCAATCTCTTTGCCTTCTAAAGCTGCCTCTGGGACAAGGCAGAGGAATGTGTTTTCTTCTCATCAGACTAAAGTGAAGACTGTCAGCCGTAGGACCTCTGCTGTGACTGGTGGTATATATGTGGAAGAATGCTAGTGTATGCAGCACTGAGAATCGATGCATAGGCTGGGGCTTGAAAATTGGCATCCATCGTTTGTTTGCAAAAGGCCTAACACTTTAGTAGTTAGAAATAGGTGCAGATACTCCATTGTTGCCTTCTGGGGATCAAGTACAGCAAGGCCAGGAGAGCAGCTCTAATCTAATCTACTAAAGTGCAGGGACACCTGATGGTTTCTAGAATTTGCTCGTGTGTAGTGCATTATTTTCTCCCATATCCTTTCTTCTAGCCATTCTTTTTAACCACGCTGTTTGTGTTAACATGATTTTTACTTACCACTTTAAAGTGTGAATCAATTACTACATATGCAGCTGAGGGGGACTTGGTTTTGTTGATAAATGTAGAAAAACCTTTGTCAACAGCATTAAGCTTCTGTGGCAAAAAAAGAAAAAGCACTTTTAAGAAAACAACTCGTTGCAAAATGGAACAGGAGCACATGATTTGAACAGGAGCCTACAAGCAGACATGAGCAGGGACAAAACCAATAGAACTTCTGAAAAACAATGCAAGAACAGTGGACGTTATGCGGTGCCTGCAGATGAATATTTAACCCGATAATTGAAAAACAATGGAGGATGTATCTGTATAGAGATACAAGTCCTTTCTAGAGTGACATGCTGTGAACTTCTACACAGAGTACTTAAAGGAGGAACTGTGAAGGGTATAGCTTTTGAGAGGGATTCCATCTCCAGGTGTGGTTTTCTGAAATCTCAACATGTTTTAACAGGTGACTGGAGAAATGTTGTGAACGTGAAAGAGGACTATTGCTTTTGGTAGTCATATGGGCTCTAGGTAGCTATAGTCACAATACGAATGTGGGGTATTATACAATGAATGCCAGCTTGTGGTGTGTGTGTGGTCTGATAAAGGAGAACCTTGGGCTCGTTTAGCCTTCATCTGTTCTCACTAATCAACAGAATGAATCCCGTTAAGTGCTACTGCTTTGAAATAATGAAAATCAGAATCTGATCAAGCAGCAAAACACAGATTAATCAACAGTTAGTCCTGGCAATCATCCTGAAGAATGGCTTCTGTCTGGTAGTTCAGCATACATTCATATGCAGGTATTGGCCATTTTTTTTATTAAACTAAATATATATCCTTTCTCTGCAGGATAATCATGGAAATGACATACACCTCAGTATTTTCTTCATGGGAATCTTCATAAAAAACAGAATTGGAAGGAAAGCAGTCATTTATAGGTAAAAACTAGGGTCTTCTGTATTTAAAGAGAGTTTCTCTTCAGAGCTCCGCGTGTGGGTGTTTGTTTCCTTACTTACATATGTGACTTCAATAGCGCCAATCCTCCAGCTAAGGAGTAGTCACCTTGCTGTTTTCAGGATTGGCCTTTTGGCTGTAAGAGATGTGATAAAGAATAATTTCTGATGTCTGTGAATGGGTTTAACGGCAAGAAAGATGTAGTTGTCTGTCATGCGTCTTGTTCTACTTACAAGGCTTTGATCCCTTTTCTTTTCTTGCCTTTATGTCTGCTTCTTTGATGCTTCTGAATGGAAATCTGGTAAACCTCGTGGTTGGCAGCCATTTTCAGATGTCTGAAAATCTGGTTGCCATATTTAGGTGCCCCACTAAAAAAAGCTGAACTTTCTCATTCTGTAATTTTGAAAATCCTGGCTGTGTCACTTGTTTATTTGTTCTACTGTTTATTTTTGTTATTAAGAATCACTTAAGCTTTTCCATTAACTTTCTTTCCTGGGTTTTGTTGCTTCTTATAAAAGTTTGTTCTGTATGAAGACATTGCTAGAAATCTCCATGATTCCAGGGAGGCTAGGGTTTCACTCGTTCCTCTTTGCTGCTGTTCTGGTGGGTATTTCCATTACTGACAGTGTTAACTTGAAGTGGATTTTTCCTAGTCCCTGTTATTAGAATAAGACATTTGCACAGCCAAAAATTGTGTTTTGTGGGGAACACTGATTTTTAGTCAGTAGCTAAGGCTTCTATCAGACTTAAGCTGGAATGTTGGGGGGGTTTGCCTTAAAAGGGCTTTCAGTGGTCATCTTCAAAAACATTAAGGCTCCCTTTTCCACATAGCTGATGTTTTGCGTATTTAATTTTGAGAAGAAATTAGATAATACTTTAACTATGCCAGGTGACTGAAGCAAGAAACTTCTTTACATGTAGAAGTGGTAGTTGGTGCTGGGATCCTTGCTCTTTGGAAATATGCACTTCAAGCATCCTGCCATGACATGAAGAGGAATGCATGCTGCAAACAGAACAAACAAGTCCTTTCCATCCCCATGGATTGCATGCAATGTACGCAAATGTCTGTCAGCTATTCATAAGAAGATTATAACTCTGATCTTGGGTAACCTGACAATTACTTGAAAAAAAGAAGATTGCAAACATAAAACCAAAGTATTAACATGGTATGCATACTCTGCATAACCGTGTTGTCAACTTAACCTTCTTTAGAAAGAATTGGCACTAGAGGAAAGTTGGAAACAGCATTTGGAGAGGAATGGCACTATTAAAAAAAAAAAAACAACCAACAACTCTATTACATGTGGCTAAAATCAATCAGTTAAAAAATGCCACAGTTCAGTATAATGTTTATCATTAATATATTTTCAATGCATCTTCTATTGTGAGTCTTCAACTTTGTGTTTTTAAAGAGAGCTTCTAAGGCTCCTGCTTTGGGTTAAGAGCTGAATATCTCCTTCTCCTTTAATCAGACTGTGATTATCCTTATTCTTTTCATATTTTCCTGACCATGTTTCTTCACCCAACAGCTACCAAAAAGCTTTCCCGTAAAATGAGACTAATGTTGACTAAGGGATTCTTAATGTGTTTGTGAAATGTTTGAATGTATGTGTTGGCAAACTCTACTGCATTTTTTTACTCCTCAGGTGGAATGACATTGGGAATATAGCACATAACAAGTCTTCGATTGTTCTAGAGTTGATCAACAAAGAAGAGAATGTGCTCTTTCACACAGTAAGAAAAAGATCTAATCAGTGTCATCAAGAAAGCTGCTTATATAAAAAATAAACCTTTAAAATTCCACTTTCCCAAAGGTGCTCACTCACCATAAACCCTCTTCCTCTTAAAGATCACATTTTACTTTATGCAAAGAGTGAAATTAACTTCATTTAGATACCAACATTTGTATTCTTTTCCAAGCATGCCTAAGTATACCGTGCTGGGAAGTCTGCAAAAAACTGAAGTGTTTGCTGGATGAAGCATCCACAGTGCCACACTGTCTTTTGTGCTGGCATAAATATAGCGGCATAAGCAGTTGCAGAAACTGGGCAGAAGCTACCATGCATGCACATACTAGAACTCAGAGGGCTGCACTGCTGTTCTGTGCAATTTAAAAATCACTCCGTATCTCCCTGAACCAAGGCCAGTATAGAAACTGGACCAGCAAGCTTGAGCCTTTTCTTTTTTTTTTTTTTTTTTTTTTTTTTTGTCCCTCCTTCCCTCCCACTGTGACTTAGCAGTGAAGTGGCAGCATGTAAAGGCATGCCACTGTATTTCAGTAATTCAATGTCTTGAATGCTCTTGAGGGCACTAGACATGTTCTTGGCAGCCAGATTCTGTACATGACGGACCTTACCAAGCATTACTGCAATTGGATTTTTAAAACTCTTTGTTACTTCTTGGTAAGAATAACAAAATGAATGATTAGAGTTATATATATATTTTTTTCCCCTATGTTTTCTTATGTTTAAAGGATGATCTTGAAAATGCCAAATATATTTCACGGCTGTTTGCAGCAAGACACAAGTTTTACAAACAGAACAAAATCTGCACAGAGTGAGTACTCTTTCTTCCGAGTTGTTTTCTGACACCCTGCTTTGGAATTGCTCTGAGTTTTGGCGTGTCTGGTTTTGTTTGTTTTTTTTTCTAGTCACTTGTGGCGTTCTTTTGCCCTTTCCCTTTTTTTTTCTTGTTTTGTTTTAATCACCAGCAATAACAGACAATTGAGAATGAAATTTCATTCTGAGCCTTGTGAGGCTTGTTGCTCTCCAAGTAGCCAAATCTGACAGAGAATCTTAAATTGAAGCCCTTGGTCTCTGTTGTTCATAAGCCCAGTGTATTAGTATAAACAGGAGTGAAAGGTGACATGTGTTAACATGCCAAAAGTGAACTGCAGTAGCATTTTGAAGATGCATTACCCATCTAGCAGCGAAGGTTGGTGGAAAACACAGGTTGTCATCTTCTAATTTGAGCAATGTAATTTATCTGCTTCTTATGTGCACCGAACAAGGGGAGAGACATCTGGGAATGTTAACCTGCATAGCCAGACTAGCACGACACAGCAGAGACTGTAAATCTGAACCCAAATTCTCCTTTACGCTCTACTTTGAGCACTTATACAGCAGCTGGCCTTGAGCTGGTCCTCTCACACAAGTGGATTCATCCTAACTGGAGGAGGAATTCATGAGGCTTTCGCAGAAATTTTAGTTTGAGTTAGAATTTGCTTTGAGAAGTTTAGAGTTTTGAGAAATTTTCATGATGTGCAGGGTTTGTATAGCAATAAAAACATGAATCCCATGCAAAACTTATCAGCTTATCTGGAAATATATGAAGAAGTTCACCTCTATGAACAGCTCTAGTTAGAGCTGGACATCCCATCTGTTTAGCTGGGTAATGCCATCTGTCGGAAAATAAAGCCAAAATGATGAAGGGAAGATTGGAAGGTCTAGCTTTCTAATATTATATATGCACACAATATATTAACATACAGTGAGTTGGAGTATTGGAGAGACCAGTGAGATGAACTGCATAGAGTCATTTTCACGTATAGAAAAGACATATTGATTAGATTTCACATGGCATTTACAATTCTTAGGGGGTGAGTGGAAGACCAGAAAAGACATTTCTTAGCAGCATATAATGCATTTCAGTACTCCAATACTAAATTTTAATTGTTTTGGAGGAATTGAGTTCAAAGGAAGCACCTGATTGTCTCCCCTGTGACAGTCAAGAAAGAAAGCAAAATACCGTAGTCTGTCATCTTGGAATATTTCCCCTTTGAAGCTGTATATCGGGGTCAACAGAGAGGACTGTTTTATTACTGTTGATAATCCAGACTGCAGAAGCAATAGCCATAAGTATGTGGGTATTACGAACTGGGTGTACGTAGTGGCTTCATATACAACCCTATAAATACTTGGACTAATAAAAATAGGGAACGTCATGAGGTTACTGAGTGAAATAACTGGAATTTAAATGTATTTTTGCCATTAGAACAGCTCTTCTTCTTACCACAGTCTCATGCGGTATCAGGTTCTGTGTCAGAGCCACAGATATTGATGACAGTGTATGCCAATGTGTGTTTTCTAGCCAAATAATTTTCCTGCCCTCTGTTAAAATGATAGTTGTTTGTTTTGCTGCGTGCATTTCCTCTAATCGCACATAACATCATTCACCAGATCAGAAACTGTAAGAGGACAAATTCCACCTTTCCTCTCTTCACGTAAGCACTATATTTCTGCCTCCTTCAACTTGTTTCTTTCCCTTCCTCATTTTTTTTTTTCCTCCTACACTCCCTGTTCCTTCCACCGCACCTGGCTACTCTAACACTGTATGTGCCTCTGCTAGTATTATCTAACCAGTTGCTTTTTTCCCCCCTCCTGATGTGCGCACATTGCTTTGGAGTGATTGCTATGAATTTCATAAAATTATCATTGTTTTAATGTTCACCTTAAGTCACCTGAGACTGTGCCTTTGTGCCATGTTCAGTTTTTATTGCTTAAGAGACTTGTTTGTTTGATTCATTTTTAAACCAGAGTTTTTCTTTCTTGTGTTTCCAAGTAAGCCAAATAGGATAATGAACAAAAGGCATGTATATTTTGGAGCCGGAATACTTTATGTATTTAGAGAAGGACCTGAATTATTTTTGTTTCATTTATTCACATTTTAAAAATCTCATTAATAAGCAATATTTTGCTTTTCCCATTCATTCTTGAATCAGAATTGAAATATTGTAGTTTCTAGTATTTCTCTTTATTTTTTCTTCCACAGACAATCAAGTTCTCCTCCTCCTATCCGACGACGGCCCACTTGGAGTAGGTCATCCTTGGTATGTGCCATGCTGGGGTCTCTAAGAATGTCTATACCATTTCTAATGGGATGGGGCATTGTGTAAGATGAAATACTTTCTAAATTTCAAATAAGCACATTAACTCATTTGTTGTAGGCAATATGATTGGAACGAGTTTCAAGGGTGTGGCTGCCCAGGTTGATTAATTTAACTGGATAATATCACCACTGAGTATTAAAAATTGCAGTCTTCAAGGCATTATATTTTCTATTTGCCCTGCAGAAACTGAGCATCTTTTCTACTGGATTGAGTTTATATTCTCTATATAAAGAAACTAATCCTCTAGAATTTGAAGTGTCTTGTGCTGTATACATCAAAACCTAGTCATTACATAATTTTACAGCTGCTCCTTTTGCGCTTCTTCCATTCCTTATGTTTTTGTAAAAAGTGTACTTACGGTTTATTAACTTCTTGAGCTAAGAGCCTATTTTCTATGTGAAGTTACTGTGATTTTAAGTAAAACTGTTATAATCAATACAGGATTGTGATTCAGAGTTTTTCTTAATCTGTATTTGTTCCAATTTAACTAATCTCCAGAAATACTGTAAATCAGACAAAACTAAATAATTTTTGTCTGAAATCTTTACGAGAAACAGCTGTGGGAATCTTTTTTCCCGATCAGCTCTAAGGACACTTTTTTGGATCCAATTTTAACACCTAATAGCTCAGTTTTTCTTACAGTAATTCAGAACCCCTTGAATAAGAGTGGCAACAGCACTGCTGGTCCCTTAGGCAGAGGGCAGTATTATCTGTATGCAGGTTGCCAGTTTTCATTTGTGGTACAGTTTATGCCTGCTTTGCAGGCCTTCCCAGAGTAGTAACTCCATTAGCCCATTGCCGTGAAGCAGAAGGCTAACGTAGGCAGGAGTGTTTTCTTGACACATCCTCCACAGTGATGCATCCACACAGTGATATTCCAGAATTAATGTTAAGCAGGTACTGATATTAGGATAGCTTTATCTTTGCAAATTTCAGCATAGGCTGTTTTCCTGTGTGCATATATATAGTCCATCCCATCTAAAAGTTGCATTCTGTTTCCCAGCCGTTGTCAGGAAGCCTGTTGTAGCTCGCCCCAGATTTCTTTGTCCTTTCATTCTTAGCATGTTTCTAAGGTGTCACGATGCAATACACAGGCTGTGTACTACATTGTCTGAGGCATATTTACAGTGTTTTTGGTATCTGCTAGTTTGGTCCCTGGAGATGACTGTGAAAACTGAAGGTGAAGACATGATATGTGCTTTGCGTTCTTATGCTGTGGCCTCAGATATATCACAAGGCGAAAAAGAGAGCTGCCTTCTATATTAGATATGAAAAATGGAAATCTACTTTTTCAAAGGAAAAAAAAATCCTGCTGCCTCTTTATGTTTTGAACATAAGCATGCAACGTCTTAAAAAACCCAAAGTCTCAGGAAGATCAAGAGGAGGAATGTGTGCTCATCAATTAAAAAGTGAACTGGGCTGCTAACCGTTCACGTTGAACTTTCAACTGCTTTTTCCATAGTTGTTTTGTTAACTTGTTGGAACAGTTCTCTTTGAGGAGGGAAAAAAAACCCCAACCTTCCTGACTGTTGTCTGCACTGTGCATACCTTTATACACCTACCTATTCATTTGTCTTGTAGGGTAATAAATCAGTAGGCATAAATGGGAAGTGAAGTGGGACCTTTGGGGTGAGGCTCTGCCACTTCACTGAGGATCATGTTCATTACTTTCAGGTTAAGACCCTTTATATGGTTTTGGCATCGTGGTGAACCTGTATTTTATTATTACTTTAAAGCCATTTTATGCCGTTTCTTTTTCCTGTCAGGCCACCCAATGATGCTGGTTTTCCAGCAAAACCTCCTCAGTGTAGGAGACCTTAATATGATGATACGTTTAATTAGCTGATTAAAAAAAAACACAAAACCAAGTGATCCTTAAGTCGGACATTGATGTTCTGCAGACCTCAGTCTTCTCCTGTTTCATCAGAAGAGGCAGATGGGCCTTCAAAAAAACCAAACCAAAACCTCGCAACAGAATAATCCCGAATTTCTTGCAGATACCTTCCATTAACATCTATCACAAAGATGACTGTCTGATCTAGATCTATACATTCCCAGTAGAAATAACTTCTTCCTTGCACTTATAGTCTGCCCCCCCCATTTGTTAGGCTTTCCAACGTCTTGGTTTGTTCTAGGCTAAGCTCTGCTACTCGGGCTGTCAGCAGTGGGGTCCTTTGCCCGGATTGTTCAGTGAGAGTAGGGGTTTATAGCCTTGAGAGTAATTGTTGTAGCAGAAATATTTTCTGTTATCTTCCAGCTCTGGCTTAACACAACCATTTTATATGCAAGAATTTATATGTGTGCTCAGTTTCTTTGATTTTCATTCCCTCTCTCCATTTGCATAGAAAATGTAAATTTAACCCCTTCCCCACCCCCTCTTCAGTAGCTAACTTGCGTGGTGTTAATTTTGTGCATGTGCATGCAAAGGTAAATTACTTGGTGTTTCTTTTTTGCCTTGGGCATCCACAGTATTCCTTAATAGTTTGAACTACTTGAATCAGCCTAGATGAAAAGCCCTTATTCCGCTGTTAAGGAAGCAGAATTTGGGCTTGTCTCTCTATTCACGAGGCAAGAGTGTCTTCCTTCTCTTTCTGCTTACTTCGTATATCAAAGTATGTTTCATAACTTTTCTCAGTGACTCGAGACAGGACATTACAGTGCAAGTGGTAGAATGTGATTGCAAAACGCATCGGTTTACCAATGGACAAAGCTGGTGAATGAAACATCAGCTGTGATTTATATTTCTGTAAATGATCCTGCTGATTTAATGCCGAATTATCCCCTGTGATACTTGTGTTAAAAGCTTCTTGCAGTGCAGATTGTTGGAGGAAGGCTTCAATTCATTATCTAGGGAATCCGACATTCATGTAATTTGCAGAGTTATTTTAAGTCCAGATGTGCTCCTTTTGCTTGTATAACAGTGTCCTAGGTCCTTGAAATTGTTCCATCTCCTGTTTTTGTCCTGATTGGGTGTTTGTTGTGTTCTGTTTTAATTCTTCAAGGGTAAAGGCTTTGAATAAACTTCTGAAAAGTTCTGAGCAAGCTGGGAGTCTGGATGTTGTTTTCTGAAGTGGTTGAGCTCAAAGGAGACTTAACTGGTCAGCTTTGGGCTCCATAACAAAATTTAGCAAACAATTTACAAAATGTTATTTTCTGTTCTATAAAGAAATGCCAAGCCATGTGTCTTTGGCTGAATAAGAAAGAGCAGTGTTCAGTGGAAAGGGCATAGCACCATTTTTCCTGTTTCAGCCTCAAAAATTGTAGCAAAGAAAGTTCCTAATGCCTTTTTTCCCTTGTGCTTTTATTTCAGCCAAGACAACACCCATTTATACTGCCTCCTATGCATGTCCAGTGTGGAGAACACTACACTGAAACACATAATTCACAAGGTACTTAGAGCATATATTTTTCCTTTAATGGACTTCAATTTTATGTGTATGCAAAGAAGCTCCTACCCCTTGTATCTAGATTTCTAATGCCATCATGGTCAAATGGGAGTTGCTGCTGGAGGAGAGCTAGCAGTTTTATGGTTAATGTTGCAGTAAGTCTTCTGTTTAAAGTCCAATTTCAGTTTTCAAATTCCTCTAAAATGTCTGTGCGTGATTATATGGACCTTAAACTTGGCATTCCTGTTCAGTGAGCTGAAAAAATAATTTCTAAAGGAAATATGATGGCTGCACTCAAAGGCATTGCCAGCTGGGGCCAGGGAGCGAAATGGAGTGAGGGAAAAGGAGGCAGCAAATATCTTTTACTGTAGGAGAAATCATAGTTTCCTGGTCACACAACTGTATATTTAGATAATCTTTCCTGCTGATTTTTCACCAACATCTGCCTGGATTGTTAGTCTTACAGACTTAAGGAGGGTCAACTATTTTTCCCCCGCTTTTGACAAATAAATTCTCTAAGAGGTTGTACCAGGTTATTTTGGTCAAGGCTGGGAATGGAGCGCAGCCCCTAAACACCTTGAGTCTCACACCCTTAACCACACCACCTTTTGGAATACATGTAGCCAGGTCTGTTAGGCTATGTTCTTTGCAGTTCATGAGAGGTGCAGTTGAAGTGCTCTCATCGGCAGAGGAGCTCTTAGTCATATCTGCTAGTGTTTTAGAGTTGTGGTGGTCTGACTAATTTTAAGGTACAACTTGATAAGTTTTGAGAGGAGCCATTCAGTATAGATCCTTGCATACAGTAGAAGATTTGACTTAGTGGCTACTCCTGTTTTACTGTGGAGCTGAGGCTCTGAAGTGGGATATTCTCAATTTTAGAAGAATTGTAAAGTTTCCATAGTTTTTCCACAGACTTCTCTGTATTGTTGAAAAACTAACTGATTTCTGAGTTTTGGGAGCTGCTACTCTTTTCTTCAGAGATTTTCAGCACTGTCTTGCAGTAAAGTTGTGATCGAGGACATAATCTTTATAATCTTGATTCCCTTGCAAATATCCTTTGCTGAAGAATTTAATATTCTTTTGCACATCTGTAGAGTTGTGGTTCTGTTTTCTTTCATTGGGTTCGCCTCCCCGCCCCCGAGTCTTGCTCACCCTGCTGTGTTATACTCAAGATCCTCAAAACTATTAGTTAGTCTGAAGTAGGGTTTCCAGTTTCACAGTCCTCTGCTACTTTGAATCACAGACAGCAGAGAATCATCAGAAAAGATGAGAGAATGTTTAGGATTACCATAGGCTAGCAGCACTGGATTTTTAAGGTGGCCTTCCAGGATGCTGAGGGAGGAGATGCCCCGTTATTCTTCCTTGCCACCCCAGGCAACAACACTTCTTCTCTTTCCCCTTTCATGTCTCCCACGAGGATCTGAACTACATATTTTGCTAACTGTTGGGAGTGTTTATGGGAGTAGCTTTGTTCTATTTCAGTGACCCAAGGATGTTCCCAAGACCAAATGTTCCCTGCAGTTGTTGTACACTAAGCTATCTCTGTAATCGTTGGTGCAGACTGTATTTGAAGTTTTGTTAACATCAAATGAGTCCTTGTATGTTAAAATTGTCCATGTCTATCTCTGCTCTACACAGATAGCATTTTCCATGGAAATGAAGAAACTTTCTACTGTAGGTCTCAGACCAGTTTGGACAGGTGTCCAGTGGACTTCAGCTATTTGAATGGTAACGGACCCAACGGAAGCGTATGCAGTGCCCACAGCATGAACTCCCTCAATCGCTCACAGAACTTCATCCAGGCATCTCCAATGTCCTCAAATCTGAGCATCCCTGGAAGCGACATCATGAGAGCAGATTACATCCCCAGCCACAGACATAGTGCAATCATAGTACCGTCTTACCGGCCAACTCCAGATTATGAAACTGTCATGAGGCAAATGAAGAGGGGGGTGATCCAGATGGATAGCCAAAGTCAGTCTTTGAGGAATCTCAATATTGGAAATACACATGCTTATAACCAGCCGGAAGACCTAGTTTATAGTCAGCCTGAGATTCAAGAGAGACATCCTTACACGATTACGTATGGGCCCCAGGGTGGCAGCTATAACAAGCCTGTCGCCCCGTCTGACCAAATGAATCCTAATAATGCTGTGCAAAATAAGACAGCAGCCAGTGCCATATCCCACACTGTCAGCACACCAGAACTGGCTAACATGCAGCTGCAGAGCAGCCAGAGTTACAACACTGCTCACATGTTAAAGAACTATCTCTTCAGACCCCCACCTCCATACCCGCGCCCGCGTCCCGCCACTAGCACGCCAGACCTGGCAAGCCACCGGCACAAGTATGTCAGTGGGAGCAGTCCTGACTTAGTCACTCGCAAAGTCCAGCTCTCAGTAAAGACCTTCCAAGAGGACAGCTCCCCAGTTGTCCGTCAGTCACTGCAGGAGGTCAGCGAGCCCCTCATGGCGGTGAAGCATCATGCAGCTGTGAACAAGCGCCATAGTTTGGAGGTTATCAGCAATATGGTACGTGGTATAGAAGCCATGGCATTAAAAACCTTAAATGCCCCTCTGCCGCGCAGGAACACTTTGCGGGAGCAGGTGCAGCCAGAAGAGTCGGTTCAGATGGGGCATGAAGTTCAGCAGGTTCCTCATTATCATCACAAAAAGACATTCTCTGATGCCACGATGCTGATACACAGCAGCGAAAGCGAAGAGGAAGAAGAAACCCCAGAATCTGTGTCGCAAATAACAGCCCTTCATGAGAACATGGAGTATAGCGCTCAGCTGCAAGCTGCCTTGGCTAGAATACCAAATAAACCCCCTCCAGAGTATCCTGGGCCTCGTAAAAGTGTCAGCAATGGAGCCCTGAGGCAGGACCATGTTAGCATTTCTGTGGCTGTCGCCAGGGCCAAGGCCATGAGGCCAGGGCCTTCCAAAGCCATTAGTGTCTCTCGAACTGATCAAATGGCAATAAACGGGTCTTCACTCGGGCCCTCTATCTCAGAACCTGACCTCACGAGCGTGAAGGAGAGGGTCAAGAAAGAGCCTGTCAAAGAAAGGCCTGTGTCTGAAATGTTTTCTATTGAGGACAGCATTATAGAAAGAGAAATCATGATGAGGGTAAGTGCCTTCCTCTGTTGCAGTGGCTTCTTGGAAATCAGTAATCACACAAGTGAGTTTCCATACCAGGAAACTGTGGGGAACACGTGGGTGGGAAGATGTTGATTTGCTTAAAGTTAGGAAATGTGATATTAAGTGCCACATACAATTTGGTTTCAAAGGTCTGTATGGCCACCAAAGGGGCTGATCCCGTGCCCTGCTATTGGGCTTGTCTGCTTCCTCCGCTGTGGTTATTCGGCTGCTGGCCAGATCTGCGTCTGATCCAGCTGATGATGCCACCACCCGGGTAGCAGGGCCAGCCCAAGGTGGGTGGCAGAGCACGCAGCTGGGTGATGAGGAGGCTGACCGCAACCCCCCCTCCCCTCAATGCCTGCTCCCCTTCTGCCTGCGCGGATCTATAACCCCTGTGGATTTGAGGGCAGGATGAGTCTGAAACGTGTTTGCTGAGATGGGCGGGTGATTGTGTTTTGGCACTGGCATTTTATTCCTTCCTTGCAGGGATGTTAAGTATCGCATAATATATAAAATAATGGAAATGCTTGTTTTTTTCAAATGATTTCTTTGCCTTTCCTGTCACTTTATGTAACATAGTTAACGGAATAAAACACTGGTGGCTGTAGAATATGGATTGCTAGTTTTGCCAATAACTAAATGAGTGACTGGATATCTAATTACAGAAGTGGCAGATGTAAAGGCTGGGAGGTTGCGGATCTGGATTGTTTATTTTTTTTAAAATGTACTCTAGTATGAGAAATAGGTACTTTGAAACTTATAATGATTTTGGAATTAAAAGGTATCTAAAGGCTTCAGAGGTGCTGCAAGCGATAGTCGAAATTTGAGGGGTGCTTTCCATTCAGTGACTTAGGTATGCACTTACTGTAATGCTTTGGGACATGCAACTGCAGTCACAGAAAGCAGAGTGTGTGCTGTGGTTCTTTTTTTTTCAGAATCGAGGTCTGAAACAAAAATGATTCCTGAAACAAGTTAATGTAGCGCCTAAGCGGTCCAGAGCAGAGAAGTTTTTAATGTACTAGGTCAGTAACTAGGTAGATTTAAGTACTACTGTATGTTCAAAAAAAATTTCTAAACATATGTGTGGTGCTTTTTGTTTGTTGGCGATCCTTACACTGATGCTATGGTTAGAAATCAAACTTGGGTCGCTAAGTTTTATCATGGAGACTGAATTTACTCCTTGCAGAATCTTAAACTTCAAACGTAAGATAGATACTTGACTATAAAACATAATCTTTCATGAATAAATATGGTAGACATCAGTGTAACAACAAGCATAGATATGCTCCTTTGATCTTCTGAATAAAAGAAAACATACTGAGAAGCAGGAACCCCAAAAAATTTAGGATGGAAATGAAGGTAAGGAGAGAGCTTAGAGATGTTTGAGTACTCTTCCTCTGAATATTCATTCAGATCAACCTTTGGTCAAAAGGTGCTGCTGTTGTTGTTTTGAAAGTAAAGGGAGTGGTGTTAGCATTAAGCTTTTAAGGTGATTTCAGCCTAGATCAGCAATCTTAACATATGCAGACCTTCCTTTTGTCACAGGAATCACATGTTGTATTAATGGTGATTTGATGATCTTGATCTTTTAAACACAGACTTTTCTCTTTTACCTTGCAAGTAGTAGTAATAATAAAATCCCCGGACAAAGAAAAGATACTTGCGTTCTCCTGCTTTCTGGACATAAGAAAAGAAAGCAGAGTGGTTTTGGATTTTTGTTCTGCTTTTTTGCTTGTTTTTTACTTAGTGCTCTGGAGGAACCCAGTGGTGAGGAAAACGCTCACGGGCTTTTGAAAAATCAAGCCATTTACGTACGTCTGAGGGCATTCAGGTTTAGTAGTGTGTTTCCAGGAGCTGAGCTTGGCCTGTGTGGTGACCACAGCTTCCATATGCATGCTGAGAGCCAGGCTTCCTCTGTGCTCATCTCTCCTTCCAAATCCAGCAGAAAGAACTGTTAAGGAAATGGAATACAATATCCACAATTGGGCTTCTTCTAGAGATGGTCTGTCTTCTTGCTTGATGTTTCAGCTCCCAGTGGCATAAGGAGGGCAGCAGGATGAATTTAAAATTCATATTTGGGTTCTGTGTGTCACAGCATAACATGATGCATGAGTGCGATAAACGATATCCCTCCCTGGCTGCTGTTATGTTCAGTTTCTGGGATTGGTGAGCTCAGTTTTTAGTGTGAAATATATCATGGGTGCTATTTGAATCACCATAATAGCTGAGTGCATCAGAAGACTTCTTGTTTCAAGTATTACCATCACAGAAGAGGAAGGAACAACTGTTCTGTGTTTTACTGTTTGTTGTAATAGATTGAAATTATTGCTTTTTAAAAGATGCCCCAGGTATCTTGGCTGCAGTAGCGCTGCTTTAACGTAACAGGGTGATGCTTTGTGTGTCCTACATTCAGAATAATGTTTGCAGAAAAAAGCTCGAGATTGTATTTGTATGTCTTTTGATGGCATGTAAACTGTATTATACGCTGGGATTGCTTCTTTGAAATTAAAATTCTGTGCTCATGTAGGAGCAGGCCTTTGAGGAATAACAGGAAGAATAGAGGTTGTATTTGAATTTACGATGCTAATGGTGATCATCTGCATTCCTTGGCCAGAGAGTTGCAGATTTTGGAGATTAAAAAAACATTCCAGCATTTTACTGGCATTATAAATAATCACACAGAGATGAAAACGTGCCTTTTCTTGCCAAAAGAATCTAGAAAAGCAGAAGATGGCAGGCCTGGAGGCCCAGAAGAGGCCCTTGATGTTGGCAGCACTGAACGGACTCTCAGTTGCTCGGGTTCCAGTGCCGGAGGACAGCCAGGATGAAGTCGCCAAGGTGCCAATGGATGAGAGGGTAAGATGGAGGCTCATGAAATGTTGCTCGTTCCCTTTGTTCCCAGCAGCTTGAAGTTTCTAGAATACTAAAATTTGATTTAAAATGTGGAAAAAAAAATATCTTACAAGTTTTCAGAGCTATTAGTGAAAAAGGTCTGTGGCTAACACTAATGTGTCTTCAGATGCTGACACAGTGTTAGGCGTCTTGAACATTTACTGAAGTTGGTTAAAACTGAGGCTGTTCACCATTCGATGTGACCGTAAAGTGTCATACAATATCAAGCTGTAAATCTAACATTTTGGACATTTTTCACTTGATTAGGCAGTCTTTCTACAGTGATCATCCATAGATACCATCTTGCGTGTTCTGATATAACTAAGGAGTTTAATTAACGTCTCTAACAGGATTAAATTTAAAAAAAAAAAAAGTTGTTTGCCTCCTGATGTTTGCGCATGCGGGTGTGTGCATGTATATGGAATTTCAGAAATTAAAAACATTTGCTGCCATTAAGATTTGCAAAATATCTTTCTGGCTTTCTGGTTGGAAATTTGCAGCCTTGTATTGTCTGGTATGCAGACGACAGAACTTAACTTCTGCCCGTACGTTTGTGGGGTTTTGTTCAATCACAGAAATTGCATGTGTGCAAGTTTGGGAGTATTTTGAAAATGTAGACCACATCACACTTCTCGCAGTGTGATCTTCTTCCTAAAAAGATACTTATAAAAATATTTTAAATTTATCTGTTGCGGTGAAATCACATACAAATTCGTACTGAACCAGGATTGTATTTAATATGGCTTTGCTTTTTATGGCATCAGTCTTAAAAAATGTGGAGGTGGCATGTAAAAACGTAAAATTTGTTTGCAGTGTGGTGACCGTATTCAGCAGAAATAAGTGTGTTCGTGTTTCCTCAGATAACTGCAACTGAAAAAAGAAGCAAGTGAAAGAATGCTATGGCTATTTATAGAAATTCAAAGAACCAGTGGATGGGGTCTAGTGGTAAATGTTCTTCCAGGAGGAATTAATGGATTGGTGTTCCTTTTTGTTAAACCTTAGTGCAAAATCTTGAAGAGGAAGTTGGAAGAGGGGATGGTGTTTACAGAATATGAGCAGATTCCGAAGAAAAAGGCAGATGGGATCTTCACCACTGCTGCCTTGCCTGAAAACACTGAGCGCAACCGCATCAGGGAGGTCGTTCCTTATGAGGAGAACAGAGTAGAGCTGGTGCCGACCAAAGAAAATAATACAGGCTACATCAATGCTTCACACATAAAGGTAAAAGTTTTCTTGAACGTTGCTTTGCAAATGAAGGTATGTTAAAGGTTTGTTTGCTGTTTTGGATGCACAGCAGCATTTTCTGTAACTCTAGAAATTCTGAAAAGGTAGCCTAGTCAAAATGCATCATTGTACCTTTGTGTCAGCATGGGCATCTCTAAAGTCACCTATCAACTAACATGCATGAGTTGATTTATTTGCTAGAGGCTGGCAAGTCATTTTAGAGAGACATCCTTACTTTTTTATGCCCACCTCTGGCAGGTGGCTGTGCAATGTCTCTATTGGTTAATGTAGAAAGAAATGCCATGTTTCTGAAACCTCATGAAAATGCATTAGATTACCTCCAATGCGATACAGTTGTCATGACCCTGTACCTGAGAGAAAGAGCAGCTAAGTGCAGGACAAGGCGACATAACTCTTAGAGGGGAATATATTCAGAGTTTCCACCAGTGGAAGTTTTCAAGAGAGACAAACAGCTGCAGGCAAACTTTGTCTACTTGGTCAGTACGTGTTCTGATTTAGCAGTCCCAATAGCCTTGTGGGCTGCTGCGGGACTGCAACAACCCATGCAGAATGAATCCCTGCAACTGACTGGTGCAGCCTGAAAACAATATTGCACAAGGTTTGACTGAAATATTTTTTCCATTTACTAGCATATAGGATAAGAATTTTAAAAAGGGTGTAGCTTCATGTATGCAGTTCCATGTCCAAAGAAAAAGTATGTAGATATGAGTAATGCATGTTCACATAGATACTGCAATTACATATATAAATAACATATTTCTTCCTTTTATCATGAGTTGAGTGATTTTAAAAAAAAGAAAAAAGTATGCACTGATGAAGAGAACACCTTACTAATGAGATCCCTGTGTCTCTGATTGGATACTGCATTCAACTTCTGTGTTTCAGAATAAGTTTTTATCAAGGTACTTCAGAATTCTTCTTGTAATTCAATGTAGAAATAACTTAAGATATGGTCTGACTCTGTTGCTTACAAACGTGGCCAGTTTTAATAGTGAACTATCCTGCAGTGGCTGCAGATGCTTATTTTTCTTTAAGTTTCCAGTACTATTTGCAAAGTCCTTTGTTGGTGTTTACCCTGAGAGAAGTAACAGCACTCCTCTCCCTCAGATGACAGATTCTCTTGTCAGAGAGGGCTGTCTGCTTTTTCTCATTGTCAAAATCCAAATTAAAAAATAATAATTCAAAAATAATAAATAACACATCCTGTTAAATTAATATTTTCCTTCAGTAAAAGCCTTTTAAAAGTTTAAAGAGACTTGCTGGCCTCCTGGGTTGTGATTTACAGTGTTAAATCCTGCCGATTCAAAACAATTTCTGAACCAGGATCCTGGCAGCTTATCACTTTTCTACATAGTCTGGTAGGTAGCAGATACTGAGTTTTTGCATAATCAGATGTTGCTATGATGATGGATTTCTGAGCCCAAAATTTTTCCTCTACTTTGTTAGAAGGCCAAAAAAAAGAGATTCCTAACATAAATTATGCCCACAAAGCAATACTAGGCAGGAAAGAATTTTCTCTGGCCAGTTTTGAGTCCACATTTTACCTTGTGTGTCAATGTTGGACACTCATGCGTCTCACATTCACAGAGCGCCCAGGAACACACACAAATGTTTTAGCACATGATGGCGGTCCTTGCCAGTATTTTCCTCTCGCACTCGTAGTGGCGCGTACGGAAGCCAAGCAGATGTGCTTTTGCTTAGAAGGTGAAATTGCATCTGCGAAATTTACCTCAGTAGCACAGTGTGTGTGTGTTTGCAGTCCAATATTCAATTTTTAATATCCTGCAGTCAGGGCATTAGAATGCAGTAAACATTCCAGGCATCCCTTTCCCTCCAGACTATTTATGGTCTTTTCATATCATGTGCCAGGAGGCTGGATATTTGGACGAGAAGTCAGTAGACAAAGAAAACTCCTATATCATCCTGATAAGATCCATGGCTGGAGGATTCCAGCACAATCTGCGAGCCCCACGGTTTTACAGTATTTCTCTGCTTAAGTTTGTTCTCTTTGCCGGAGAGTCAAATTGTAATTAAATTTACAGATTAGGCAAAAAAGTTCTTAAGGCCACTTCATCTGACTGTTTGGGTCAGCTCGGTCTTAATTTAAAAAGCTCAGTAATACTACAGCAGCGCTCAGGACTGCAGACGAGCACGGAAGTGTAAGACCAGTCCAAGTGCAAGATGCCAGTTGGTGCTGTGCGCTTTATATTCATTCCCACCTAGTACAAGAACTTGGGGAGTTTACCTGCGTTGGTCTTGCGGATTTTAACCACCATTCACAGAAGAATGCTGCATGGTAGGAAATAAGAAAATGAGCTGGCGTACAGGGATGAAAACCGTTTTCAGTGCAGTGAAACATTTGCTGTCGTACAAACGCTGCTAGTTACAGGTGTAAAAACCCGAGTAACTCAGCTTAATGAACAGCTGTTTGAATAACAAATAAATTGATTCTGTTTCTGAAAATGTATTCAAAGACCTGTACCTCAAACATAGTATATGCTTAAAGCTGTCAGAGTTATTGATTGTTCCTTGTAGCGTTGTCCGCCAGCACCTTGATATTTATGGATGTGTCAGCATTTCTGTTGTAAATCTTTTTCTCTGGGATTTACAACTTTGTTGTGGGAAGTGGCTCTGGGCTAACATGTGGAATTAAGAGGTCTTAGCCTCAGAAGGAAAAATACTTTAATTTTTCCAAATAATTGGTTCATCTGGGTTTGCTTTTTGCTGGTAAGCACATTTTAAAATAAAATCTAGTAGCTCTAGAAGTGGTTTGGCTTTTTACCTAAATGTTGAAAAATTTTTTTTTTTATAAACCTTTCCTGATGTTTAGCAAATAATCTGTCATAAAGTAATAATTTTTTACACACAAATTACTATTTTTTTTTTTAACTGCTTAAGTATGAAGATCTGCCTCAGTCAGGTAAATGATGCAGTGTTTTATACTAGTTAACTCCAAGGTACTGCTGGGTCTGTTTGGGGCAGTACATAATTTAGTGTGTAAATCTGTGTGTTAGTGCTTTAAAAATAATTTCATTATGTGTTGTCATGCAAATACATAAATATTTCTATAAGATGTGGTTGGTAATCCAGTTATGTATTGGGAAATAGACGTACATGAATACAGCTTTAGATAATTTTATATTTCACATGGTGTTTGAAAGCCATTTAATGTACTGGATTTACTTTATACTAGGAACTGAAAAACTCGAGATGAGTGAGGAAGAGTAACTTAAAATGAAGCCCTCCATGATCTCATCACCAGCTGGCAACAGGCCTGTCTGAGCTCTGTGTTACGTACAGTGTGGTGACATAACTGCATCCTCTGGGGACAGTTTGGCCACATCTTCAACAGTGATCAGTGTAGTAAGAGTCTGTTTAAGAAATTAATTTTTTGCCTGAGCGAAAAATAATTGAGGGAGGTCCTAAACAGCAGAGGTCTTTAGCATTCCTCATGCAAAAAGCCACTTGCATTCAGGCTTTCTACACTACTGTGTCTTCATTTGCAACAGTGCAGTGCCTTTTTAATGCGTATAGACACTTCCTCTGGTGCTCAGTTTTTCTTTCATCACAGGTCTGTCACCAAACCCAGGGAAGTCAGTCAACTGCTTACTTTATACTTAAGCCATATCAGAAACAGGGCCTCCAAAAAAATATATTTTTTTTTATCTGTGTGATCCAGGTGCAATGGCAAGAAAAATAGATGACATTTTTCTCAATGCATTATGTTTATGGGCATCAAGAAGGGACTTGGAAGCGCCAAAGACTGTTTTGTCAGATTTGCTCTTATCAAAAGGACGTTTCTTGTTCAAAATTTTGAACAAAAGTGGAAGAACAAAGAAGTAAAGGTTTCATTATGGTCTCTTTTGTTTAACGGGCAATTCTGGCATAGACACTGCTGAAAATTTGGGCACTGACTGTAAATTTATTTTTTTTTCCTTACTCCCAGGTTACTGTAGGTGGAGAGGAGTGGCACTACATTGCTACCCAAGGGCCTCTGCCACACACGTGCCATGACTTCTGGCAGATGGTGTGGGAACAAGGGGTGAATGTTATAGCCATGGTCACAGCTGAAGAGGTACGTAAAATTACAGAATACAGTTTTTTCTGATGTGAGCAAATCTCCTGTTACCATCACTTCCCACTCCAGTAACCTGTTTTTTCTATCAACAACCCTTTTTCCTCTTACTCTGTTTGAAAATATGCTTGTACTGCTATAATACTATATACTTCGTAACTTTCTGATACTCAGTTTGGCAAGTACTAAAGCCAAACAAGCAGAACCCCCTCTTCCCTCTGCTTCACTTCAGTTTGGCCAAAGCAAACAAAGATGTTTCCATTGGAATGTGAGAGCGCTGAACTGCTCCTGGTTAAAATGACACAGACTTCCACCCCATCCAAGGCCAGTTCTGCATGCCGTCACTCTTATCAGCTGAAAAGAGACCAGAAGCTGTTGTTTCTTTAGAAGTGTTCATGTAAAAAAAAAAAAAAAAACAACCCAAAACTTTTTATTCTTATGCCAAGCAAAACAGTTTTTTTTCTATTGTAATCCAAGAACTATGTGCTATGTTATAAAAACTGGCACACGTTGCTACCTAACACTGCATTCCGCTTTATGCCTGGTTGCTTTTAGCAAACACAGGGAGTGCCATAGCACATCAAGTCACTGTCCAGGCCCCAAGACTGATCAACAACTTGTACTTAGAAGTTGCTGAAGAGAATCTCCTTCCATTTAAAGGAAAGGCTTCCCCAGAAGGAGAATAATTACCAAGGTGTTGTAGGCAGTAGCTGACTTCTGCCATGAGACAAGAGTTAGTTCTTCAAACATTTTTACACTTAGAAATATTATATGGCTCAGTTTTAATGATATTTTCTTTACTTTGTGGGATGCTCCTTGCTCTTCCAGTAATTTGAAATAAGGATACTTGGCTTCTCTGCAGAATTTTATGCCCTCTGTTTGTAGAGAATTATAATTGCAGGAACTAATGGCTATTTTTTTGTTTGATTGTTTTTTGATTATTAAGGAGGGTGGAAGAAGTAAGAGTCATCGTTATTGGCCTAAACTAGGCTCTAAGCACAGCTCAGCCACTTACGGGAAGTTCAAGGTGACAACTAAGTTCCGCACAGACTCCGGCTGCTATGCAACTACTGGTCTGAAGGTCAAGCATCTTCTCTCTGGACAAGAGAGGACAGTGTGGCATTTGCAGTATACTGACTGGCCAGACCATGGGTGTCCAGAAGAAGTCCAAGGCTTTTTATGTAAGATTTCTTTAACTTGCATGGATTCAGTTCATTGCGTGTAGTTAGAGCTGGGATTTATATTAAATGGTTATTGCTCTGGCATACAAAGGCCTCAACTAGGTTGTACTTTGCTGTGATTCAAAGAAAAAAAAGCAGGATTCAACAGGTAGGAGCGAAGGTGATTGAGGATTTTGTCCCTGAAAGACCTGACATAACAGGAGGAAAAATCAGAGGCAGCAGCAGTGCTAAAGAACTCGAGAAATTTTAAATAATAGGATACCTCTGCTGGCTGATCTGTCAGTATAAGTTATTGCCACTTCCCAACTACCTAATGAGTGTAGGAGGTATGAGGCTGCACGCAAATGTGATTAGAGAGGTCTGGGTGAGAGGTTCAGATGTTGGTGAAATATGGTACAACTCCTCCAGTTTCGTAGGAGGCCCTTATGGCTGACAGCCAGCATTTAGCAGTGCAGAGGCGCTGGGCTTCTTGCAAAAGAGCAGAGGGCTACATCACATACGCAGTAAGTCTGAACTCGCTGCCACTCTTCTAACCACGTGTACCCAGGCAATGCTAAGGGCCTTTCCAAATAAATATTGTCCTGGTTCATGCATTTCTGAAAATACAGCCATTATATTCATCTGTAATGAATTAATAGCACTTCCTGCTTCTTACCAAGTAATAAACACTACCATATTAAGTAATAGGAATTCAGCCATTATTTAACTAAAGCTACATCTCTGGCACTACAGGAGAGCATGATGCAGTGATCTTTGTTACCACTGAAGGAGTCTGTACACGGTGTACTGATGCGTTGGAGAGGCCTGCACTCTTAATTCCTGAAAGCTTTGCAGCTGCAGCAGCATAGCTCCGTCACAGCTAAGTCCTCTCTCAGCAAAGTCCATTAGCTCCACTTCAGTCTTGACACAGCTACAGTCCTTTAGTGATCCACTCTCCTTTGTGTGATATAAGCTTGATGTAAATAACATGTTCTTCTTTTCCCAGTTCTGTCATCAGGGCAGAAAATAAAAATGGCATTTCAGCTTTGGCAAAGGAGTGCCATGGGATCTGCCTTTAAAGCAAAGCTATTGCCCAGTTCCTAGGCAGTTTTTTTGTACTTGTTTCTCCTACCAACCCATGTAGCTGTGGTTGGGCATGGCAGTAATTGGAACCCGATTCTCCCCATTTCCTCTCTCATTGTTTGCCACCACGTACAGTCCCATTTTGCTGTGTGCGTTAAAAGGCAGCTTTTCTGATGTCAGTAGGCCTCCGGCCACAGCCGGCTGGTGACGAAAGGGCTGCTCAGGCCACAGTGCCATGACGCCAAGAGGCAGGGCAAGAGTTCAGCTCGGATCTCGCTTCCCACTCTGACTGGTGGGAAGCAAAGTGTCTAAGAGTTATGCATCTGGATATATCTTTCTAGGTGAGGTCCATCATCTTTGTCATGCATCTAGACTATGCTGAAAGGATGTTTAGAGGTCAGAGTCAGAGCTGTATTTTTATGGTGTGTTTATCTAACCAGGTGAGCTTCCAGTATGTAAGGTTCGCTGTGCGGTTTGACAGCCGAATGCATTGAACAGCGCTAGGATAGCCACACAAGACAACTGTTCTTGATTCATGCACTGTTTCTAGAAATGGCTTCAGGGAAAACCAAGACAGTGAGCTCTCCCAGAAGGGCTTGTAGCTGTTGAGAAACAACCCTGAGCAGAGGGGTGGGTGAGATTTTGTCTCACTCTAGAAGGGAGAAGGGAGGGAGGGGGAAAGAGGGCAGATGGATGCTCGCTTCCCATCTGATATTGGCTTTGACAGGCAGTACTTTCAATGGGACTTAGCTGTTGTTTTGATCCCAGCCTGTTAATAGCAGGAATTGCTGTAAGTAATGTCTAGAATCATCTGCTTAGGGGACCTGGAGATTTGCAGAGGGGAAAACAGAATTTAATTTTTTAAAAGAACTATTTAATTTAAAGGAGTAGACTCCCAAGTAATAATTGACACCCAGCTGGTACTTGCTGGATTCAGTGCTGTTCAGTGCACCCTGGCCAAGATAATTAGTATGTTGTAAAAAAATGTAAATTGCCACTTTGACAAAGAATGACTTTTCCATATTCTTTTTTTCCCCAGTTTTTACATTTAGACATACAGATATCTGCAACCTTGTCTGCATTTTATCTTGCAGCTTATTTGGAGGAGATACAGTCGGTGCGTCGCCATACCAACAGTGTGTTGGACAGCAGCAACAACTGCAACCCCCCTATCGTGGTTCACTGCAGCGCAGGGGTAGGAAGGACCGGAGTGGTTATCCTAACTGAGCTGATGATTGGGTGCTTGGAGCATAATGAAGTAAGTCAGCTTCTGTCTCAAGGCAAACCCCGGGCTCCTTTCTTGACTAACCAGCTCAATTTCTGAGGTTAAAATTAAAAGGCGTTGAAGTGCTTGCTTTCTGTTACCTTTGTGAGACAAGGGCTTTAAATGCAACAGGCAGAGATTTCCCATGGCAGGTTACTTTTTGTAGCTTTCTGTTGAATTGATATTATGCATTTTTTATTAGTATTATTGTAATACATTCAAAATTAGGGCTTTTTTCTCTCTTTTAAGAATTTAGTCTAATTCATACCTGTATTTAATTAACAGTCTAGAGACAGTGTGTTTACAAGGACTACATCAGAGAGGCTAGAGAATAATGTCAGATTCCTTGCTCTTTTAACTAAAGTTTTCTGCTCTCTAAATTCGCTCCTTGGACTGCCTTCTCTCTCTTTTATTGTCCCTAATCTTACCTGGAACAAAACTTAACTGTGTCTTAAGAAAAAGGTGTATGTTGAGGAAGAGGGCTTTAGGATCTGCAGCCAATATTACAAGACTAGTCACACAGTCTGGAGTTCAGAACAAGAGCACCAGGAGAGTAACCACGTGTAGCAACTTGGTTTTTGTCTGTGTCCTGTGTCACTGGGGAACTGTCCAGGAAGAACATCACATCTTGAATAACAATGTGCCACACAGTTTCATCACGACAGCTATGGAAACCGGGGATTTCTGTTGTTAAAGAAACTGCTCAAAACCCAAACCCTCTTGTGGAGATAAGAACGCAGCAAGAGTAGCAAATAGACATATATCATCTGGCCCTCCTGTTAATCATCCACTGGATGAGTTGCTTGAAATTCAGGAAAGACTGAATGACGTACGCACCTGAAATGCTCACCTATTTCCTGTGTTACCACAGAGGAGTTATAGATTGGAGCCGTTCTGTGCAAGGCACTATGCAAAGTGCAGCTTTCTGGCTCATTCAAAAATGTGAGCCCTTAAGCAGGCAAGTACCAGTGCCCTTTCCTCTTCATCACTTTTTAAAAAAGTTGATGCAAGAAGTCATTTTTTTTGGTTCTCTACTCTGTTATCCCCCTCCAGCAGCTCATCATTCTGTAGCTAGAAGATCACCTAGAGATCCTGGGCTCAGTTCAGCTGAGATGAACCTCCTCCAACTTTATTTGGGCCTCACTAGAGGTGAAGCTGGCCTGTAGATGTGCGTCACAATTTTCACTTTTTTCCTTTCCTTTTTATTTGGGAGTGGAGTAGGTGGGGGAGGAAGGGGAAGGAGGAGGTGGCCTGGACAGAAAGGACCCACAGGTATGTGATTTGGGAATCCTGCAGCCTTCCTGTGCCGGCTGCTGTTCAATAACTGCTCCTGTGTTGGGCAATAGCTCTGACTTTTAAGCCTGCTTGACTTCTTTCCTTACACACTGCCATCTGGAAGTGACGGCTTCTGTTGTTCCCACAGCAGCCAGGAAATCTGGATAGTTACTAGATAGTTACAAGAGCCATACTTGAAACAGTCGTGAGCATCAGTGTGGCTGTGTCTACTTTATAGTAACCTCTACATGCTAATGGGGTGCCAGGAACAAACACTAACAGTTGTGCAACACCTCCGTTTGTCTGCGGTTTACAGCATTCATCTACTTGGCAAAGAGTAGCTGAGTGGCAAGTGAAGATAAAGGCGGTACCTCCAACATCTGAGCGTGGTGGTGAGCCTTGACGTTCAGAAGAATTCTCATCAACTTCACTAGGAGCTGATGGTAGTGCTCAATAATAAGGGACTTCTCTGATGTCACTTAATTAAAGCGTTCTTTTGTCTTGATTAATAGTGGAAATCATCATTAATATTAAAGACAATTTTCCTTAAGGGCTTTGTTGCTCCAGATTGTGCTAAGTTAATATTTTTGGTTTGTTAAAACCTAATTAAAAAAAAAATTAAAAATCTTAACATTTTGTTATTAAGCAGTATTTTTTCAGTTTGTGACAGATACTGCATTTGGCACAGAGGGGGTTCCTTTTCATGCAGCAGTTTTACTGGTTTATTTAGAAGTAGTATTAATTGGGTGTTTTTCTGAAATAAAAGGACTTACTACTTAAAATGCTTGTAGTCTTACGAATTGGTTCATTTCCTCGGAAGTGTCGTAGTAAGTAAGTACATGTATTAATGTTAACATTTTAGTGGTGAAGGAAAAAAAAAAGGCAGGGAGGTTGAAAATCCTGATACAGACCATCTTGGAAAGTCTGCAGCAGTGCTGGAACTAAAACCGGAACTTTTGATTCTGATGTTTCAGGTTTAGGTAAAAAGCCATGTTTAATCAAATTTGATACAGCTTCAGTCACTGTGGCTTCGGGGCAATTGCTGGTTGAATCTAAAGCTGTGTAGCTCATTGCAGGGATATAGTTTCAGTAACTTACTATGTAGCAAGTAATATGTCACATCATTACATCCTTATTGCTGTAGACACATAGAACAAGAAAGTAATTGAGATCCTGCTCTACCGACTTCTAGTTTGGACTTAGCACTGGGACATTAACTCATGATTGCAGCTGCGGCATGTTTTCATAGGGGAGATCTTTTAGTTTGGAGTCAGAAGTGAGTAGCGTTTTGTTTGTTCTTTTTGCAAATGTAGCCTTAGCAAAGATTACGTGTCTTTTTTGACATGTGCGTTGTGATGAAGGTGAGTTTGAAGATCCTGCTTGCCTGGAGTAACATGCTAAATTGAGTACAAATAGTGAGGTCGAATAGGCAGGATGGGCTTTTCTTTCATTCCTGAGGTAAGTCAAAGCCTAATCCGTTTTGAGGAGGTGCACGGATCACTGTGTGCCCAGTAAAAATCAACGAGCTGTCAAGTACTGAACTGCTGAGAGGGGGACGTGGTTGTGCAGGTCAAAGCTGGCCTGCATTTTTGTTGTGGTTGTTCAGGTGAGATCAGGTTCCGCGTGACTCTGCTCACCGAGGACCGCGTGGCTTTCGTAAGCATCCGAGTCCACGAGGAGTCTTTCTCAGAGTTAGCCCAGTTAACTGGAAAGAGCTTACGTTTTCTTTTGCACCCGTCTGAAAATAATATGACATTACTCATCACAAATCTTTACGCTTGTTGACTCTCTGGAGGTGTCCTTTTATAACGGCTTGTTGGGGTGTGTGGCACAATACTTAGCCTTGTTTTCAGAAAGTGATAGCCTATGAGTTAGGGCTTGTTTACACAGAGTGGAGATTCTGAGTTGTATATATATGGACAGAAATGGATACGCCGCGTGATTTTTATTTTAAACTTTCCAGAAAACTTCCAGTGTGCGTGCAAGCAGACTCCATGTTCAGTTGCGCCTCCAAGGGTTAGCAGCAATCATAGTTTGTTTCTCTGTCCATATGTCCAGGCATTGTGCATGCAACAGTTCTCATCTCAGCCAAAAGACTAGCCAAGTTCTTTTTTGTTTCTGGAATGGCAAACTGGCATTACCAAGTGCAGTTTGTGTTGCCTGACAGAGTAACTGTTCTTCAGTTTTATGTCTTGAACTGCTTAAGAGCTTCCTCAAAAAAATAGCATGTATTTTAGTGCTTGCATTTGCTGCTGCCATAGAAAATTTGCATCCCTCATCTTGAGTCATATTACACACTCCTTGAATTTGAGCCTGGCAGGCTGAGCGCTTCACGGCTCGGTGACTTCTGAATAGCGCCTCGTGTATCTGTTGTAACAGATAAAACACAATAAATGCTGGAGATATGATGGTAATACCTAACGAAATTTGCAGTTATTGCTAACGCTTTAGTGGCCAGCTCAGCCCAAACCACGACAACCTTGTGGGCCTCTGTTTCCCACAACTCATTCATTTTTTGATTCGGACCATTATGGGTGCCTGTGCCCCAGTGTGCTCAATGAGTTAAGGGATGTTCTTTTACAGTGGATCTCCTGATCCATCCCCACTTACGGTGCCTTAGTTCCTGTTGCAGGGCATTTTCAGGGCACATAAGTGAATTTCTTTTGGATGAAACTAAGCTGGAAGATGCCTTCTTGGAGAACACCTAATGTGTCCCAGCTGTTAGTGGACATTCAGTAGATGGCAACGGACCAATGCTGGCCTGAAGTCTGCAGAACGTGTTGTCAATACTGGGTCCTTGTTTCACCTCACAGATGCATTTCTTCTGGAGCATTGTTTACTAGCATAGACTTGGCTGTGGGAGGTCAGGTGTCAGAGTTTCTGGATCTTTTGATGACAGTCAGTTCCCTTCTCTTTTAGTGGAAGAGTCAGTATATTCGCCTGCACTTTAATTTTGTCTAAAGAACCTTTGTACTGATCCTGATGCCTGCTTGCCATTTGAAAAATCTCTCAGATCCTCCCTCTAGGAATGAGTTTGACCATGGATCAGAGTGCAGTATGCAAGCGGCCACAGGGCCTGTTGATGCACTCAGTGGTAGCGTCTGAACTGAGCTATATAATCTTGGCTGTTTAAGTTTTGCGCTAGACCTTCATATGATATATGTAGCCTTTAACCTGAGATAATACAATATATTTCATTTATTTTTACTGAGTTGAAAATAGGTATGCTGAAAGAAAAAAATTCCAAAGAGAAGCTTTGTTATGTATTCTGTTGATGATCCGCTGAGAGGTAATCAGTGGGATGCAACTGGAAGACAAGCCTTTGGTCATCTGCCCATTTACATCAGTCCAGAAATTCCCATAAGCTTTAGTGGGGAAAGCATTGGCTGTGCAGTAACCTGTGTATACTACTGTAATACTCCTTGAAACTGAAGTTGGTGGAAAAAAATAATTGTAGTTTCACTACAGTTGGTTATAATTCATTGCATTCTATAACTACAGTACAGTTCTCTGTGTCAGATAACTGATATTTGAGACATGATTTAATGAACCTATGCCCTTACACTTTTTTTTTTTTTCCTTTGCTTTACAGAAAGTGGATGTTCATGTGATGCTGAGGCACCTGCGGGAGCAGAGAATGTTTATGATCCAGACCATAGCCCAGTACAAGTTTGTCTATCAAGTGCTCATCCAGTTCCTGCAAAACTCCAGACTTATTTAATCTTTTCAAACATCCCAGACCCAGCTTTGTGGATCTGGCTGAACCTTACTGATGAACAAGGGGAACTGCCTTGACAACACTGTGTGCATATATTGCACTTTTTAAAGTTGTCTTGAAAGTAAGGAATGATCGTTCTTTACTAGAGTCTCCCGTGGATTATTTTATACAAGATATAATTTATTTTTCGTGGAATAACTTGTGAATTACTTTAATAACTTGTAAAACTTATAGTGACCTTCAAATTGAACCACATTTGACATGACCGGTCTGCATTGTAACATGTCCATAAGGAAAGCAATCCTTTGTAAAGGTAGTTTACTGGCTTTTATTCTGCTACACAGCTTTTGAAATGAAAAGTTACTTAGCAGTGGGTTTTTTCTCACATAAGAACATTTTGGACTGTGGTATGTGGCTTCCATGGTAAAAACAAGACCTGCCAGATGTCAGCTACGGCTCTGGACAAGTGGAAGCTGAGGGGGGACAGTCCTGGGGCAGGGAGACCTCAGCCTCTGCACGTGCAGCAGAGCACATTATAGAGGGCTCAAACACAGGCCATTGTGATGGCAGAGAGTTTTGGGTGCTAAACTGTTCGTATTCCACAAGAATTACAGTTTTAGATTAGTCCTTGAAAAAAGCAATATTGGATCTTTTAAATGAGGCCTTTGCTACTGCCTGCAGTCCTTGAAGGGATTCGTAAGAGTTGAAGCAGTGCAGGGTGAAGCGCAGTGACCTGGAGCAGGTTGGAGTCAGTGAATGAGTCTTAACTGTGGTGGGCCGTGGGTTGAACAGCAGAGGAATTTCAACTAAATGCAGCTAAAAAAGCTCAAATCAAGCAGCTTCTCATGAATTACACTGACATTTTATTGCCTTGAGGCTCACCCCCTGTAGAAAAGGAATCTCATTTAAGTTAGGCATCTCCAGTTGTCTTAGTTTCCCCTGTGAAAAACTTGTCTTCAGCAGTGTTATCATTTTACTTTCTAGTTATTTGAACTTTGTCAAAGTGATCAATATAGTCTTTCCTCCATATCTGAGTTCTCCAAACAGTGACCCCTGAGAGCTTTAGCTCAAGAGTCTGCGTTGATTCTTCCCCCATCGCTGTCTTGGGGTTTCTGAATATATGGAGCAGTCTTCCTTTCAGTATTGGCAAACCTCACTCTGTTAGGGCGGTTTTTGCATTAAATTGCATGGATCATCTCTCTCTTTTGTCCGGTCACTTTGGATTCTCCCTCCTATCTATTAGTACTATTTTATCCTGGTAGTGTTCAGAGATTCCAGTTGGGATTAGGAGGAAGTTGTATAAACACATAAAGGAGAAACTGTCCTTGCCTGAAGTTTACAACCAGAACAGAAAAGGGAAACAAACCTCCTCCGCTGCGTAACCAGGGCACACGTTCTTAACTGGCGTGCCCGAGGCCAACAATGACATCTATGACAGAGCTAAGAAAAAAAATCCACGTGTCCTGTAAGTATCTCAGCAGTTAGACCTGTCCTCCTCTCTCTTCCTCATCCTCAGTCCCTCGGTATTGCCTAGCTGTTTTGCACAACTTAGTACCTATTCCTTTCCCCAAACTGTTTTATTTCACTGGAGCAAATACGTTGTGGATTACATTGGAGTGCATGCATGGGAGAGGAGCCTTGGAGATCTCTGGCCTCAGCCCCGCTTACCCCATGACTAACTTGAAAGTCGGACAGGCTTGCCCAGGGTCACGTCCAGTTTCAAAAATCTCCAAGGGTGGAGATTTCGCAGCTTCTCAGGGCACCTGATGCAATGCAGTTACTCTGTTGTGGTAAAATTATCTTTCGTGGTATCCTTTTCCCAGATGCATTTCATCTTTTAGTCCCATCACTGCTTTCCCATTGCATCCCCACCGCTGAGCCCCTCGTCAGTGTAGGAAGGCCTAAGCCTACAGGCACTCTCAGCTTCACCGCTGAAGGGACCTACACACCGACCCTTCCCTAAAATCAGTGGGAGCTTCAGCTATGGCTCTCTACCAGAATGTTTTCTTGAATTTATTTAAAACAGCACTGTGACTATTTGGTACTCTGCAACGCGGGCCTAACGAGGTGACAAGGATCCTGGTGGAGACTTCTAGCTACCAACAAATGGTCAGGAATTATTTAGCTGTAAATATCTTGACCGTGTTCCTTTTAGAGATCAGTTGAGTTTTCAGTCAACTTCAGTTTTCCTCCAATTTCTTCTGCCGATGCCAGCATATCTCTTGTTAAATTAGCAGCAACCATTTGAAGTCTTTTCAGCAGCATCTGCATGATAATTACACAGAGATGCTTTATATCTGGGAAACAAGCCAAGGAATAAACCTTGAAGCAAAGTGTATTAAATTAGTTATCTCGTTATAGCTTTTTGAATAATTTCCTAATGATGAATTAAGTTTGAACTCAGAGCTGTCAAGTCCCATTGCTCCACTCGGCTATGAGAAGTAGAAAATCGGGAGGGAAAAGAATCTGTTCCTATGTCTTATTATTCAGCTCTTCTTGGCTGAAATGTATTCTTCTGTTTCTACAGTGAGCACGGGGAAGTTACAGCGTAAGAGAACGTAAAGAACTCTGTTTGTAAGGAAGAAAATTAAGCAAATGTTTTTTATGCAAAGATGCATCATAGGTGTCTTAGAAAAATATTAATTACAAAATGGCACCAAAAATCCTTTCCAAATTAAGTCAGTGCCTATTAATGAGCCAAATAAGAGGCCACATAGTAAACAGTCATTTCCAATTAACGCCTAATGTGGCTGGTATGGTAGATAGAGGCCAACTTGACTCACCTTTTCCCTTTCATTGTCAAAGAATGGTAATTCTAAACTTTTCCTTTCATATGACTTCAATGTATTTTTTCCTGCTAGATTTTATCTTGACTAGATCTGCTAATATCATAAGCGAACCGGGCTGGTACGTGTCTTCAGAGGTTCCCTTCCACCCCAGCTTGCAACCAAACCTCAGCGTGCCGATGTTTTGTGATTGAAATGTGATCTCGTTTTGTAGGGGAAAAACTGAACCTTCTGACTTTGAACCTGTTGTCGTTTTATCAGGCCTGAATTGCTTGGGCAGTATTTCCTAACCTTTAGGGAGTGACAGGAAAATGTATTTTACATCCAATTTCATTAGTCATAGCAGGAATGAACACACGAGACTTAAAGCAACAGTGCTGATTCGTTTCTACCCTGCAGGCTTTAACAGCAGAGTCCCTCAGTAGAAAAGGAGGACAGTTTGGGGTTGCACTCTGTTGTGCTGCATGTTGTTTAACATCAAAGCGTGACAGCGGGTAGGTTCTAAGAGACTGCTTTCATCCATTTGGAGTAAAGTTTGCACTGAAAATCTCACAAAGATGCATCAGTGGTCAATGAATGGAGCTGCACCTTAAAGTTGGACACAAGCAGTCGTCTTTCAAGGTGCCCACGTTGCAGTCTGGCATGTTTAGTTTATGCTCCGTGACTCTTTCTAAGAGAGAACTTGGAGTGGATGAGTAAGTCTGACTTGGGAATCCATTGTGTATGTTTTCTGTTTTGTGTACTCTTCATCTGTACTTAACACCGCTTTTTTTTTTTCCTTTACCAGTGATAGTGTTGATGTTGTTGGCATCACATTTTTGGTTAAAGTTACGGTCCGAGCATTTCATGCCTAACGTTGTCCAATCAGGGATGGGAGAGATGATGGCCGAGTTCTGACGCTGCTCAGTGCTGAGGGCATCCTGTATCCGTCCTTCCATCCTCCAAAGGCTGCACTGGAGGATGGTGGACGTTAGCTGCTCAGGTCCTACTTGTTCCAGCTCCTCCACAGGCCTGCTTTGGAGCCACTTGTCCTTGATTACCTGTGTAAAGATGAAGCTTGTTCCCCCAAACTTTCTCCTGTATAGGTATATAGGGACCCTAATGCTCAGCCTCATTGGAAATACCTTTTCCCTAAACCAGTTTCAGCTGTCAGGAGACGCATCTATGAGAACTTATTCAACCTACCGCTCATGCAGTCCTTTATAAAATATATATTGAAGGACATTTCTGGTCCACTTATTTAAATCAGCTGCCTCAAATACAAATATTATTAACTATTTGCATGATTTCAGGAGCCTTTTTTTAAAAAAAATTACTTTCTTGTAAACAGACAAATGCAAATGGAAAAACACAGGTTGGAAAGGAATGAGTAAGTCTCAGTGCTTCAATAGAGGTGGTCATTTTAAGCTATTACATTATTTATTTTTTTTATCCAATACCTGCTATGTCTGTGTAGCCCACAAATGACCCTGCAGTAAATGCTGATGGGCAATCTCACACTTGGCTATAGCACACAAAGCTATTGGGAAAATCAGCAGCTACTGACCATGCTGCATTCTCAACAGCTGACGTCCCACTGGTCTCCTGGGAGGAGATGACTGAATTAGCTGCTGTCAGTCTCGCTAAGTTTGTGAACCATGTGCTCAGAAGGCGGGAGCATCAGTATGGCTGAAATCTGCTGTAGCAGCTTTCGTGCATCACTGAGAGAGGTCAGAGTTAAGTTTTGCTGCTTATCTTTATGGAAAAGAATGCTTTACATGCAGAGAGCTGGGTGGCACCCACTGCGTGAAATAAAGGATGCATCATGCAAATGCCCAGAACTGACCTTGAAAGGGAAGTGCTGCATGAAAACATCATTTGGCCACCCCTCGATAAAAATGGATATAAATCTGCTGATGTAGAGTCCAAGTCATATGGAGTTTGGAGATGGGGTTTGATGCCAACAAGAGTTGCAAGTACAGAACCCCAAAGGCAATTGTCCCCAGCTTGTTCTTAGCCTTCTGGAGAGGTTTTCTTGTAGAATCTGGTGGTGGGGGAACTACAGATGCCATCCAAGTCTTTAGAGAAGAGGACGTTATACATGCCGCTGCATGCAGCTTTGGCTTGCAGGGACTGGGATTTGAGGAAGGGAACAGCTGGCTGCTTGGGCAGCAACAACAGAACATGGAGGTCTTAACCATAGAAAAACTATTGTTAGATTGTGAAACAAAACATTTAGTTCACAGGTAAAAAATAGCAATGTTTATATAAATATTTAAAGTAAATAATTTTTGTCAGTGTTTTTAGAGTATCTTAGACTACAGTTCCCTTGGTTCCTCTCAGCTGGTGTTTCTTTGAAGCTTTGATGCCTGTGCTTTCTGTGCGCCCTCACTGAGAGTTTCCCACATGCCACAACAGCAGGACTTGGCATTTGGAGGGTGAACTGGAAGTCAGCAGTAAAATAGCAGCTTTCCCTGAAGAGTCCCAGCACTATTTAACAGCAAGGGAAAGATGAATACTTCAGGTGACCCCCGAAATGAATATAGACCTTAATGATTTTACTCTTCCAAATCACCTGGGTAAGGACTCAGTGGTTTTGGACACTTGGCTCCATGTATTTCAGAGGCAGTGTTCCCTGATGAGGCAGGCAGGAATAAAAGAGGAGGGCTTCCTACAAAGTACTTCCACAGCAGGCTGGAGGTCACCCCCTGTCTTGGCCAGTGGCTGGTAGTTGACACTTCAGGAAGACATGAATGTGCGTAGAAGAGAGTGCTCAGCCCTTCTAGCACACCTGGCAACCAGGCCTTTAGGGGCTCCCTGAGCAGGAGGTTGTATCCTGCTTACAGTGATTACTAACTATTGATGGATCCATCTTCCATGAATTGCATTACCTTTTCTTTAAAACCCACTTATTCCTCTGGCCTTCACGATGTCCTGTGTTGGCGAGTTCCACAACTTAATTACACATTACATCTATAAGAACTTCATTTTTTGTGTATGTTAAATAAAAGTATTTTCTTGCTGCTACTCAGTCTTTGAAAGAAAACAAAACTTTAGTGCCAGGAACATTGTTAATAGGATGTTTATCCTGTTGAGATTGCTCCATATGGAAAACATGTTTTCCTCATTAGTAAACTACCTTTCTTTGGCTATTTTACAAAGGAAAAAAGTTTACACATGCAGATGACTGTAATATTCCCATATATAATTGTGTGGGCCATGTGTTAAACGAAATAATGTGTTTAAGTTAGTTTTATGTCACTGGATTTTCCTGTCCTGTTTTACTTCAGTATTTTGATGCTTCCCATCTTATTTGTTCTGTAATTCTGTACATGACAGTTTAGCACAAAACAGTGATCTGAATCTCACAACCTCATTGTATGTACACATTTTGTAGAGAAATGAGACATCAGTTATATGCCCCTCCTGCCCCCAACTCCCTCCTGTTAGGGCTGAATGGCAGAACTATCTATGCTATTGAAAGCCTTTGAAAAAAAAAATCTATGCATGCTATTTTATATTCTAATGTATTATTCGTATCAGTACATAAGCTTATGCTTGTCAGTTTTATCTTGTGTATAGAACTGATTACTTTGGACAGTATTTTTGCACTGTTTCTTTTCTTTCTCTTTTTATAAAGTTCTATTCAGCATTAATTGATTGCAATAATTTTTTACCCTTTTCACTGCCTTTGTGTAAATAGTTTCTTATATGCTTTTGCAAATATGAGAGTGTCTTCGGTCACTAAGGTTTTTTTGGTAAGGCTGTCCTTCGTATTCACAGTATACAATAAACCATTTTTTTCAAGGAAAACTAGACTTGTGTTCTGCGCTGTACTCAGCTGGTGCCCTCTTCCTAGGTTTGGCTGTAGTTAAGTGGCCTTGGTTTTCTGGAATCATAAGATCTGGTGCAGTTTTATGTACTCCAGCAACAATTGCTGGCTCAAGAGCAATGAAAGCTTTCAGCAAAATATGCTGACAAACCCCTGTTCTCTAGCAGTTTTATTTTCAGAGCAGCGCACTTACAAGAAAGAAAGTATGAAGCTGCTAAACAATGGTGATGTGTTTTCACTTTCATCGTACTTTATAAGTTGGGAAAGCAGTAAGGAACGATCCTGTAGTTTTACCATGCAATGCATTTCAACTTTGGTGTTGGAAGTATGCAGCCATGTTCTCCTTCCTCTTCCTCCTCCCATCCTTAAGAGCAATCTCCTGTCACTGGGTTTAAATTGAGAACCCCCCTGTCATATATGGACAGAGGAAGCACAGTCCTGGAATTTTTCCTCAGAAAAGGTTCTTGCTCATCTGTTAAAAGTAATTGTTAATATAGTAATAGCAGAATAGTTTTAATCCACTGGAAGCAAAGGTATGGCTATAAGGAAATACGAGCTCTCCACCACAATAAATTCATCCTAACTTGTAAAGGGGATTAAAAACCCAGAAGTTGCACAGATCCTGTCTTGTGCAAAAGCCTTCAAGCTCTGAGGTAGGTACCAGCACTCCTTGTACAACACATGTTGAGCTCTACATCTTTACAGCGATGAATCCCCACCAGCCAGGAGCAGTGATGGGTCCTGCAGATTCCCTGGCTGAGGGACGGTGGTGGCTTTCCTGCACAGCTCCCAGAATTCAACATCCCCCATTTCCCCTTTCCCTCAGCTAAGCCACTGCAAACAAAAATGATTTGTGGAAAGAGGAATTGGATGCTAAACTACACCAAAAAAAAGTACAGCTTTTACTAATTAATTTGTCAGATTAAATGAAATTACATAGGCAACAGCAGATGTCACAAAACTATTGCAATCCTGTAAGTGTACAAGTGGAGGGGTCAAGACCACTTTATTTACTTTACACAAGTAAGATAACACATTAAAATCCATAAAGAAAAAATGGCCATTTTTGCATGAGTTGTCAAAAGGCATAACATTTAAGAAACCATAAAAAAAAAAAAAAAAGGCAATTGTAGATGTGTGGAAGCTAGGAACGTTTTACAAGGCCTAAGTGTGTTTGTCATGCCAATTATAGGACAGAACTGTGTTCATACTCTACCGCTTTTCAAAGCGCTCCTGAAGGTTTCCATAACAAGGCTTTTTAAATAAAGGTTTTGAAGGATTGCATAGATTCAAAGGCTCAGTGGTCCTCTAATTCCTTTTTGATCTCTGAAATGTATGGATGATCTTTCCCGTGTGCTACTTCCATGATAGCAATTGCCTATGAAAAGAAAAAAATATTCACACAATTGATTCATATATAACACCAGGCTATAAATACTCTCTTTAGAGGTTTGAAACAGTCTGACACCTCTAGCTACTTTTTGTCCCCTTGTAGTCATAAACCCAGTAGGAAATAAAATGAAATTCAAAACTAAGTAATAAAGGTTTTACATTCAGAGAATACACCTTTCATCTTAAAGGATCCTGAAGCACCTTTCAAAATTATATTCCTGACAAAACTACTTTGAATGCAACCAGCTCCAGGACAGAAAACTGCACGTGGGGTAGGTAATATTCTGGCAGAGGACTTAACCAGCATCAGACAGAGCTCTGTTCCTACCACTTTACCCTTCAGCTGTCAGACTGACATGCTGGCCTATTGCAGAAGTTACGTTAAGGCATTTCAGACTTAATTCTGTAAAGCCTCTGCCAGTTCCAGGGGCTACCATTGCTTTATGAAGGAAGCAATTGCCTCGGCAACCACTGAGGCAAAAGCGAGATCTTGTCAGATTCAGACAGACACTGTTGTGCCCACTCCCTGCCGTTTCACCTACAGCCTGCTCTGCTCTTAAGAGTGAAGGTTTCAGGCAGCCAAACCCACTGACTTGCACTTTGCTGCCACTATCCACACTGCACGGGAGAGTGGGTGTAGAGGCAAGATTTCCATTCCAGCAAAGAACAGCAGTGGCCACAAATGATGCAATAAAAGGCACCAGTAGAGAGGAGCAAAAGAAGCAGGTTTGGAATAAGTCTGAGAATATTTCAAGACCACAGTGCTAAGATAAAGCAAGGAATTGCAGCATTGGAACATTTAGTCATTTTCTTCTCGGGAAACTTTTATGGAATTATGTTCCTGTATTTGTTAAGTCAGTACAAGAGCCTTCAGTTCCACCTCAGGAGCAGTGAGAAATTACTCCGTTCCCCCTCCTGCCCAAAAGAAGAAAGGAAGGCCTTCTGGACAAGCTGCTTGCAAACTGACAGAGAACAATGGCTTTGTTTTTCCACTAAATCCCAAACATCAGGGGCTGGGATAACTTTGGGCAGTTCCTGTAGGCAGCTTTTGGAAGTGAGTCATTAGAAAATGTTTGTGTTAGGAAGCTAACTATGCCAACAAATCTACCTACAGTTCCCAGCCCCCCATCCCATGTTCCTACTGGCACAAATTCCAGTTTTAGTCAAAGCTTTAACACCCCAGTGAAGGAAAACCTATGCTAATTTTAAACGACGTAACAGTTAAATTTTAGAGAGTACATTCTTGCAGTATCTTTCACCATGGCTGGATGGCTCTGTTATTGCTGGCTAAATACTTGCCAGCATCGAAAAAGGAAGAAAAAAAAATCGTGACATTCCACACCAAGTCATTGTATGCTGCAGTAGTCATTGATGCTTAAGAAACCAAAATAAACTTCTGTGCAACAACAGGGGAAGAAAGTCAAAAAACATGGTGCAGACTAACAAAAAAATATAAGAATAAAAACTTAAAGAATAAGGAACAGACCAATAAAAAGGGGTGAAGAAAACTGTAACACTAAATGCTGTATTTGCCAATTTCAGCATTACCAGATGCATTGAATTCCCTTCAGCTATTTAAAAATCAATTGGTTCCAGAACAAATAACCACCAAAAGCATGCCTAGTTTAACTTGGATATAGAAATCACAGACTTCAATGAAACACTGCGTGCCTTTGTAAGAGCCAAGCATTTTTTTCTCTCCTTACCTAGCAAGTGAGGAGAAGCTGGAGTTCTGCTTCATTGATGCTAGCACAGCTCTAGCTGGGTGCAGAACGTATAGCGAATGGTTAAGCATAATGCTCACTCCAGCTGCTGCAGCAGAAGTCCACTGTGTAAGACCCCTTGAATGTGAGAATAGACCTATACTGCATCTTTGGAAAAATCAAAACTGAGCCAAAAATCCAGTAACCAAACACATTAACACATGGTGCATTTCCTACCAAGCCAGGCTTACTGACAGGGAAGCACGTAGTGTTTCAATGATCCCATGCCTGAACTGGTATTATTAATCAAGAAACCAGGAAATAAATACCCTCTTCAGGGCTTTAACTCCAGCTGGTCTGTTCTCCAGCGCCATATACAGTCTCCCTAATTTCAGCCACATGGAGGCAACATTCAGCGAGTAGGAGGGATAATGTTTACTGCAAGAGAGAAAGAAATTCAGCTTTATCAAACCTGGCAGTTTCATAGCATTTTCCCAGCCCCCAGTCCCCTCTCAGGGGGCAAGAAGCTGCCTCTCGTTGCCCCTGCCCATTCAGCACTCATCCCCTCTGCCATGACTGCCAAGAGTCTGTGCCAATTGTGTCTGGGATGGGGATGCCTGTCAATTGGGAATTGAACTGAAACTACCATATGCCTCTGAACAGCTGTCAGATGGCAATGACTTTCTGCCACTAGTTTTAATCTAGCCAGCTACAGAAAGAGACTGCATTGTTACGAGTTTTTGGAGCCACCCTACACCCACAGAAGTAACTCTGCCTGTTCCACAATAGCCAGTCTTTAACGGAAAGCGAGGGGCCCTCAGCAGCGTGTCCAGCACACATGCCATTCTGTACTCGCACACACTGAGCTAGCAGAGTCCGGTTCAGCACAGCTGACCTGGAATGCCAGGCTCGGAGCCAGAGGAGCTGGGCAAGTCCCAGGGAAGATAAATAGTACTGAGCCCCCAGGGGGGGAATGTTGGCTCTTTCTTTGTATCGCTGCTCTCTGCCAAGTGATCTGTGACTTTACGTTGGCATCTGCTCCAAAGGGAGAGGTTTACTTGCACTCCCCCCAGCTGGCAAGAAAGTCACGTCTCAAGATGAGAATCTGCTTGGGAGATTCATGGCAGGATCAGATACAGCGTGTAACTGGCTGGCTCTAATGAGCGAGATCACTACTGTAAAAACACAGAAAAATTTACCGGAGTTCATTTTTTTCCTGCAGAGGCTGAGTGCTGCTTTTGCCCCACACAGGGCTTCAGGCAACACATTCTCCCACGCCTCCAGCTCTAGGGCAGTGGAGATCCTGGACATCAGGGCACCCACAGCCTCCGAGCGCAGGAGCTGAGCTCAGCTCCAGCTCCCCCTGCTGCTCAGCCCCAGCTCTGGGACACGGCTCTGCTCTCCTGCAACCATTAGCACTGTGCTACTGGGGAGAGAAATGATGGGAGAGGGGCAGGAGGCTGACAGCAACAGTGGGTTTTGCCTCCGTTTACCTTATACAAAATATTGACCGCAGATGCAATTCGAAGCTCTGCTTTAGTAAAGTATTAGGATATTAAAAAAAAACCCCAACCAACAGTATTTATCTAGCTAAGCAGAACTAGCACAGTACCCAAGGTGGTACAAACTTATTTTGAGAACTCAACACAAAGATTTCAGAGTCACCTTCTGCTGTATATTGCAGACCACACTTTGACAGCAACAAAATCTGTCCCAGCATTTAAATATTCCTTTTTGAGTAGTGATGTCATGGCTAGCGTGTTTATTCAATATGTACTGAGAGAAGTGATGTCTGCCCAAACATGTCTTAATTATTCAGATTACTGAATTAGAGCACTAAAAAAATTAAAGTCTCGTATTTACCTGTATGGTCTGATAATTTTTTGCCCATAACGTAGTGCACCTTCCCAGTCCTGCACATAGAGACAGACGCCCATGGCCTGGTACATCATATGTAACATATAAACATTACTGTCTTCAAACACTGCACCCATCTTGTCCAGGCTGAGTTCACAGATCTCCAGTAATTCACTAGGAGGTATGAAGAAGTCAAGGAACCCAATAAATAAATGGGTCCGTAATTAAACAACTACCTGGTAATGCCAAAGAAGAATTGACTTAAACTTGTTCAGAATGGTTCTGAGAAGTCCTCTTTCCCCACAAATGGCATCAAAGCATCTATGCTACAACCCCAGAGCTACTCTGAGAGATATTCTATACTCAGAGGTATTCTGCTCATGAGATTATTCCCCCTCCTACTCAGATATTCTACCAAACTAGCTTTCAGATTTAAAAAGAAACAAAAAAAAGCATCTTTCCTGAGTCATCACCACACCAGCAATGTGTCAGAAGAAGGAGGAGTGAAATTCCCCAACGCAGTGGGTACTGAATCAGGCATGAGATAGCCCGGTCTGCTTCTGGCCCAATGAATCTTGCATTTTTGTCCACATCACGCCACTGTTACAACAGGTAGGCTTGTGACCATCAGCAATAGCTGCAGCCTCACACGCAGTCTCTCAAAACCAGGCAATATTACAGTAGTCTCACACATGCACACACCTATGCTCGCTCTAGTCTCTGGCTTGTTGTGCGGAGACAGCCATATGCTGCACTCTTAGAAACAGAACCGCACAGGAAGGAACAAAACACAGGGTCTCACAATCCCACAACACCTGCAAGGTTAAACTGCCCCTTGTCTCCAGGGACAACCACAAAGAGGACAGAGGTATGTTTAACTTCTAATGGCCATAGTATTTCTCCTGCGGGTAATTCCGAAGCAATCCAGCAGGTAAGATTTTTAGGTCAAGGTTTTAGGGTGAGACAAAGGATATATTTATAGTGTTTGGCTCGCCTGAATTCCTCAATCACGTTCCTGGCATATTTGATCATGTCCCGTACCGTCTCTGCTGATGGAGAATCATTCAGCTTGCGGATTTCCAGTTTCTCTTTATCCTGAAGGAAACACAACGGACATTATAAATGCAGGTTCCAAGCCCTACAAATAAAGACGCACCTGCTAAACAAAATTACTCTAATAAAAAGACACAGATGTGAACTTAAGCTCTTCAAAGAATGTAAAAAACAAAGGTAGAAATGTGCACCTGCAATTTTTCTCTAAAGCCTTGGCTGGGAATCCTAGAATCCTCTCTACCTTCCAGCTCATCTGCCATTCTCTACTTTCATGAAGTCCCTTTCTTTTGAAAGATGCAAGAGCTTTTCGATTTTGTGATGAAAGCAGTTTTACATAGGAAATTTCACTGCTTCCAAGGGATTAGAGATTAAAACAAATTTAGTTTTAAGGCTAGAAAAGCCCAAATACCTTAGGCCTACCACCAAGTGATAGCCCAGTGGAAAACGAGATGATATTAAATACAGAAAAGGATCCTTTGTATCTACAGACAAAATCACAGTCCCATGTATCTTGTTACTTCTGCTGGACAGCTCCACTTACTCTTATCTTTCTAACTTACTACTTCATCAAGAGTCAGCCGCAATCCGGAGACAATCTTTTGCTGTTTAAGGCTCACATTGTTGCTAGATTTCTTTTGCCTTTATTATTTCATCTGCTAGTTGACAGGGCTATAGGGGACTCTTTCCAGAGCTGAAGGAGGCTGAATGACAGGTGATTCCAATAGTAGCACGTTGTTGGAAATCACAGATGAAATCCTGGCTTCGTTAAGCTCAGTGGCAATGTTATCAAGGTAACTGTGGGGAAAAACACAACTACAGTATCAACAGAATGGCCTCCAACAAGAATACTGGGTACTATTTGGAAAAAAAGTTGCAAAAGATGACACCATCTAGAGGAAGGAGTTGATTGTCTGGTCAGTTTGGAAAGCAGCTCTTAAAAGGACACATTTGTGAAAATAGGAAAAATGATCTGGAACTTAAGGATCAGGTTATGCCAGCCAGACTGATCTCGGCTGGAATGACAGATGAGCCACACAAAGCTCAATTCTCCTAGGACCTCCAGTGAAGGAGGTCCAAATGGTTGCACAGGCGCAGTTGTTCCAGTATTTGTTGGGTGAGGGGGGATCTTGTTAATGCTTTCAAATACTTGAAGGGAGGATGCCAGGGGGATGGGAGCAGTCTTTTTTCAGTGGTGCCCATTGATAGGACGAGGGGTAAAGGGCACAAACTTGAACATAGGAAGTTCCATCTTAACATGAGGAGGAACTTCTTTACTTTGAGGGTGGTGGAGCACTGGAACAGGCTGCCCAGAGAGGTTGTGGAGTCTCCCACTCTGGAGACATTCAAAACCCGCCTGGACGCTGTCCTGTGCAACCTGTTGTAGATGACCCTGCTCTGGCGGGGGGGTTGGACTAGATGATCTCCAGAGGTCCCTTCCAACCCTGACTATTCTGTGATTCTGTGATTCTGTTGGGGTACCTTTCCCCCTGTCGTCCCCTGTCCCCTGCCCAAGTGTTCTTCAAAATAACTAACACCTTGTTTTAAGGAACTGAGCTAAATTCTTTTGGCCGGGTAGTGGAGACACAGTATAATTATCTACTTTTAACAAAGTTTTCATCTTTGCTTTGTAGCTCAACTTTAAATAGGCCTCCACCAGGAAATTTCCTGATGTGTCGTGATTACAGTGGAAAGAACAAGTATCAGAAAGTCTTCTACACAGAAAAACAAAACCACCACCCCTCTCTATTACCCTACTTTCCAAAACATAATTTAACCAGACAGAATATAACATCTGAGGACTTGAGTAGGTGCCTAGACAGTCAGAAGCACAGTTCCCAGCAATTTTATTACCTTTTCTTTTGTAATGCACTCCCTGCAATCGCAATTAAAGAAATATGAGTCTCTTAACCGGTCATTTCTGTCTTCTGTGGGATACAACAGGTCAATATAGCTGGTAAAAACCTATATGGTAAAAACACGACAGTCAGTGAAAAGCAGTCTAACTATACGTATTTATCACCACTAGTTGTGGTATATATAGTATGACAACTACATATTCATGCAACTTGTGGATCCCTGCAGCCACATCACCTGCTCGTTCCCTCACATTCCAAGCCTCCCAGCAGCATCACAAGTTGCCATTTGTGAATGCAATCTGACAGAGAAGTGTTTCCTTTCCTATTCATTATGGAATTTCCCTCAAATATTACCCTGGCTTAAACCCAGGACAGCAAGATTCAGGTGTGGATAAGGAAACTATCACAGCATAAATCTCAGCCTCCTGTCAGACTACAAAGAGATGCCTACTTTTTAGAAGTAAAATAATGATTTCAGTTATCCAGCTTAGGATAAATTACAGTGGCCTGGTTTTTTGAAGGCTGGAATCTCAAATTTTTCTTTCTGAAAACCTACAAAAATTGGGGCAACAGCAGTCACTAGCAGCTTTAGAAACTTAGGACAAGACCTTTAGATCTCTGAAAAGAAGAGAGGCCCAGTGCTCCAGTTCTAGGAGAATGAATATCAGACTTACTTCAGCAGCAATATTTTAAAGCAGAGAAAACCTGCTTTTGAACATTTTAAAGGCCCTTCACATACACTATTCTTAAGTTTTCCTCTACTTCAATGGTCTTTAGAAAAGAACCCCTGCAACTAGCTTTAATGCTCTGTTTTTAAAATGAGATCTCCCCCAAGAAACATGTCATGTGCACAGTGTAGTTGATCATTTTGCAGACCAAGGAACAGCTTTAGTTCCATTTCCTCATTTATAGTTATTTGAAATGTTTTGCTCAGTCTTTATGCTTAAGGTTTCTTTCTTCTTTAAAGTAAAATGTACATTTAATTTCATACAGTACATGTTCTTCTTACTCTGTGTGATCTCACATTTTCCCCTCACAGTCCTCTCCTCCGTTCCCTATTTTCAAAGCATGCAAAACGCAGGAACCGCCTTTACAGCAAAAACTTTAAAAATGTTGTGATGCAATGGCTACATTGAACCTGAAGATGGAGACACAGGCCATAAGACCGCACAGAGTCCAAGCAAAACCACGAGCTCACATTTATAAAATTCTCAAAGTGTCAGAAAAGCAAATGTGCAAAAGCCATGAGGTCCTGGAGAACTGATGCAGGTTCTAAGACACAACTCAATCAAAGAAAGATGTCAAATAAGGTAAATACTCCACATCTCTACCTCTCACAGTAAGCCCTCCCCAGAAATGCTGAAAATGTCCAGGATTCCACAGTAAAATTCCAAAACCAGGATCAGTCCTTGTCCTTTACCACAATGCATTTGCAGTGACTGCCAACATCACAGACAAATCATCGTTAGTAAATGGCATAAAAAGAAGTTGCTCACCTGAGTCATTCACCCTTGGCTCCAGCAACTAAACTCGCTTTGTTCACAATGGTGAACAGCTGTAATCCATAAAAATAACCTCTCTCCCCTTCTTCAAAACTGGTACCACGTACTTCAGAAAGCGGTAGGAGTTATCAAAATCAAAATGTATTTTAGTCAGCATTAACCTTGCCCGTTAAATTAACATTAATAAATGAGCCATTGTAACTCTACGCAAACTCCATCCCCAGAGAGAATGCTCCGTATCTTCATCCCCTGCAGATATTTGAACATCCTCAACTCTGCTTAACGCCTTTTTTCTTTTTTTTTTTTTTTAAAAAAAGTAAAAACCAGCTCTGCTGCTGCAGACTTCCTGCCAAGTTCATTATTTGATTGAGAAAGTTTCAAGGTAAACCCAGAGCCTTACTCAATTTCACAGAATTTTATCCATCACTGTTCAGCTTCACTCCACCTAAAACACACTCTTGTTCTTCTGTGACTTCCTAGTAAACACTGCAGAGGTGATATGACTGAGTCCCATGTTTTGTGGATGCTCTGTCCAAACAGAAGTCAGAGGACTTATCTGTACACATTTACCTTGCTTATTCTGGCTTCAATTTCAATACATTACTATTATACTGGGAACTATTATAGCAGTAATAATTTGCTTTGATCTTGGAATTTCAAAGCACCAGCCAAACATCAGTAAACTCAGCCTCATTTACAGACGGGTAAACTGAAGACTGAGGCTAGCAGATATGCAGTGACTGCTGCAGGTGCCCGTCCCTTGTTTTAGCACAAAATAGGATACTGCCTCTGAGAATCACTTCAGTTCTCCAGGGCCACCCTAACTTTTCCAAAGCAACATCTTACACTTCTCTGAGAAACAAGAGATCCTTCCTCCCTATCATTAAATTGTCATCTAAGTAAAATGAATCCTGAAAAGCAGAATGGATCCTACTTTTAGGATGCGTGCGTACAGAGTACATTCAAATACAGTGCACTTACCTCTTCTCCAGGCTCAATCTCTTTAACAGCTCTGACTTCAGCCAAGGTCCCCTTGTAAGTTACAATCACATTTGGGCAACAGCTATGGTTCATCAATGCAACACTGTAAAAGTAGAAAGGTAAACCTTTTCCCGCACCACCACAAAAACAACAGGCAAAAAGTTAAGCACCACTTTACAAAACAAGCAAGTCTAAAACACTGAGTCAGTCTCTCTCTGTAAGCTGTTTTTATTCTGAGGCTTAACACGAAGGTAACCTTGGGAAAATCTGTTGTAGTGCTATTTATTCTAATGATATGGAGAATGGCTGTCCTAATGAATCATTACAATTTTTAAATCCTATTATTGCAGGACTAGGTAAGTTATTTTCCCGTTCTTACAGTGCTACGGACAGCTGAAAATGGTATTCACATAGTTTAACTATCAAGATCCTATTTAGGCACCTATGATAGACAGACTATTTTCCTTAGAGGAGAAAGAAAGAGAAACACATTTAACCTAAAGGAAACAAGCAAATACAGGAAAACAAAAGTTATTTCTTGCATTCCAACTTAAGATGGCCGTTAAAATTTTAGCTGACTTCTGTGCAAATGTGAACAGTTTCCATGTTTGAAGTGGGAGGGAAGAGATCTCTGTTATAACAGCACACGACTTACACAAAAACTTGGACTGCTAGAGAAAAGTACTCCCCCTTATTACCAAGCTTCAAGAGAGTGTAATTTGCTGCTTATTTGAGATAAAATGTATAATTTTAATTCTGTCTCTTCTAATCTAGCAAAATAATAATTGTCTCTTCAGTCTTCTTAGCTCACAGGCATAACTGTTAAGTAGGAAAGATCTGGCTCTAGCATGCTTAGCACAAAGGATGGTGTTGGACATGTTTCCAGAACATCCTGGTTTAATACTCTCCTCTCCGCACCATGACTCTGATCCTGGGCATTTCAAGGCCTTAATTTCCAATCTGTATACCAGGGATATGGACTTCAGACAGACCTGCCTGAAGAAGGAGAATCTGTGAAGGAAAGACTATCTGCTATTGTCTGTATGCAGCACTTCGCAAAATCGGGTCCTGCTTTAACTGGGCATCTGTAAGTTTCACATTACTTTGACACAGATAAGCTACTAGAAATCTATGCCTCACAAGGAAATCAACCTAAGCAGACAGTGATAATACTTTCAGTACGTGGTGTGCAAAGAACAGCGGCAGAAAATATCCTCCTTTGCTACATCATTAAGTGGGAAGGACAGACTTAAATAGAAGAAATGTTCCTCAGCCTTAAAGATAGCGGTGCTCCCCCATCCACAAACTGCAGTTAACGCTCTACATCTGCAGTTTATTTGCAGAGCTAAGAAGCTTGTACATATTTTTTTTTCACTATCATAGCAACATAAAGCATCGCAATTTTTAAAACATCTGAAGAGGCTGAAAGAAGTTATGAAAGGGATTTACTGTTTGCCGAGGAACAAAGGTAGAAGGGATGTTGTTCAGAGAACACCAGGGGAAGGATTACACCCCGCCAAAACAGAAAGTTGTGAATAGAGCAAATCACCTGCAATCCTTTTCATTTCACTTTGATCATTACGTGATGTCCCTGTCCAGAACCTGCTAGCTAAGTAACTGTTTCCTACCAACCTGCATATAGTTCACAATCTAAGCTTCAAAACAAATTACAAGTGCAATTTTACCAAAATTACCTGATTTAAAAAAAAACAAAACAACTGCTGCAAATCATTGGCCACATTTTATTAGCTACTAAAAGATATTTAAAACAAGACAAATGAAGTGTTTAATTAAATTTCTTTCAGTAGCGATCTACTTCCATGCATGTGCAAGAACCTTTGTCTGGTTTTAAATAAGTTAATTTTACTTTTAAATATACTAAAATAAACCTACTCAGGAAATATGGCTGATCCCAAATGAGAGAGTTCTTCATCTTCAATTGTGAAGCCATTACAGTTAACCTAAGGAAAAAGAGAATGAGACTACATCAGCTTCTGGTCAGCTAAGTGCTCCACATCACATGTCACATTCTCATACTTCAAAGTCAATTGCATTTATTTGCTTACAATTTGCTTTCCACCTCACCAGTACTCACAGGGAGCTACATGAAATGACAAAAAGTGAAGCGGGAACGAAGTCCCTACCCAAAGGAATGTGCAGGACACTAAAGAACTGACAGTCCAACACTTACACCTGCTCAGGACACAACATTTAGGGGACTGCTCCTTGGAAGGCCAACCAAGAGAAATAGGGCTTGAAAAGAGCGCAAAAAATGTGTTAGACAAAGCAAGAACATTGCATACGTGAAACAAAGCCTGACGCTGACAGGACAGAGAGACTTCATTTGGCCATGAGAAGTAAAGGGCCAGATCTACACATGCAAGGAGCAATGTAGGGATGAACAGCAGCAAATTCAGCTGGGCTGAGGCAGTACAGAGCTTTAATGGAGCATATGTTACAGAGACTTGCCGCAATGGGATCTGTCATCAAGGGCTGCACATATCAGCTACAGCTAAAGCACATATAGAGAACACCAAAGGCAGCGAGAAAGACTTGAACCTAATAAAAACAGAATAGGAGGGGACAGAAAAAGGACAGACTATGAGAGGAAGTCTAGTCCCAATTTAAACAGACACAGGATCAAAAGAGCTTGTTCGCAAACCTTTCTTATAGAATAGATTCGAGCAGGTTTTAACACCTTCTCCTTCTTTCATTCTCACTAATAAGGGAATCTTCCAGGAACTTCAGCTTTGTTTCACGTGGCTTATGTGACTTTAAGTAACCAAAACACGCCTCAATCAAGTACTTTAGTTCACTTTCACCATGAGTCACATATATGCCAAGAAAAAGAGAACCCAACACCAACATCTCCCTACAATCATCAAAATGTTGACAGAAGTACCAGAAAAGCACTAAAACAACTACTCTCACGTGGCCAAGTCCAGCTGAATGGACAGGTACAATGGGCACAGGAACAGTCAATCAAGTACAGTGTAAGTATTTGCTCTGGAAAGGTAAGAGTTGACAACAAATGCTACCAACAATGATATGCCCCACAAGTTGGAACACAGCTTGGACTTGATTTTAGAAATATACAAATACCTCCCAAAGCCACTCCTCAGGAATGAACTGCTCAGGATGAGTTCATGATTAAGAAAAGTGTCCTGCTTCTCTGATTCACTCACTGGTATCTTTCTATCTTTGCTTGATCTTTATCCTGCTATTTTTAGCAAGGTAGAATCCAAAGGCTCCCTGCCTCTCAAGATGAGCGTGCTACTGCACTAGCCAATGTATGAGCATACCTGAATCAAAACCAACATGTAATTGTTGAATACAAAAACAATAGAAGGGGAAGATTATATCAACAGCAAGTAAGAACATAAGGCTACAAAGGCTGACGTGAAGAACAGCTTGATCGTTCTGAATCACAGGGAAATATTTAAAAATATGTAGTGAGTTATCATCAACTCCCCTCCACTAAGCCAGAGACAACCCACTTCTTGAATGCATCATACCAGAAATGACACAAGAGGAAGAATTAGAAGGGATGAGATACCACTGGCATTCATCTAGTGAAACATGACTAAAAAAGGCAACATGGAGGGAGTAAAGAGACAAAAGCAAGAAAACTAGAGCTTGGGGTTGTTCCAAATGGTGGAAAAGACAACACATGCAAAGGGAGGCACAAAATTATACAAGGTCTTCAAGGAAAGGATGCCACACTGGAACTTGAGGCAAGAGACACTGTTTGAAGAGTATGGCAAGGTGACACCGAGGAGGTAGAGGTCCAGACTTGAGAGCTATGTTCCACAGGGACAAAAGAGAATAGAATGATACCAACAGCTGAGGAAGAGAGGGGTGAAAGGCAAGAATGGTTTGGACAAAAATCTTTGCTCCACTCAAAATGACCAATTACACCTTAGCTGTGTTGAGTAATAAGCAACATCAGACAAAACCCACAAAAAGCAGTGAGCAAGGAGTCACAGGTATCCAAGTCCCAAACAACTGTCCTGAGCCACAGGGAGAAAGAATGCCGCATGGAGGAGCAAAGTAGACACAGAAAGTGTCGAAGCAAAACAAAGGAGCAGCAGCATATCCATGCTATTGGGTTTAGGTCAAGTTAACTAATTATTAGGAAACACGTTTGTACAGACATGCTTCCCCTTTTTCTAGAAAGGTTTATGCTGGAGCTAAAACCTCAAAAGGTTGTGCTCCTGTAAAACACTTCTGAGGAGCATCCAGATGACCTTTGGAGATTTTAGTTCGAAGAATTACAACGTCCGCAGTGGCAGATAGTTGTCAGATGATCCAAAAGAGATTAAGGTGACACCCAAAGGTGACAATAGACATCCACAGAGAAGATCGGATGGAATATCAGATCTGGGAGTCAGCAGTCCACAGAAGTCAGTTAAAGTACCATGATCTGGTGGAGCTGGTCCAGGATAGAACACAAAGGGAATGTCATTATACCCCAAAATAATGTAACCTTTGGGGATTCTGGCTGCATTCTAAGAAAAATATTCAGAAACACCACAAGAAACTGGATGTCCTGATATTTTTAAAGTATCTCTGACAAACATAAATTATAAAGTCTTCAAAACAGAAAAAAATTTTCATTGAAGGGAAATGTATAATTAGGAACAACAGAATGGATGATGAGCAGATGTTAAACATGCTAAAGAATCCCTACGAAATAATAGTACCTCTGTATTAAGGCAATAGTAACTGTGCCTCCTTGCTGGTAGATGCCCAGCTCTACCAACCAGGGTATTGCCATCTTTGCTTTCATCACAGCAGTCAACATTTGTCCCCATCTCAAAAAAATTAAACTTTTAACTCAGATGTTTAAGCTTAAAACAGCTTATTTTGAAGTACAGGAATAAAAAGAAGAAAATAGATCTTTCGGTATTCCACTGGTGTGTTATTCCAGCCACTACAATACATTCAATTTAGATGCGTATGAAAAGCAGGTGAGAAAAAAGAGGTGACACATTTCAGAAGTTATCTAACAAGACATCCTGCCTCTCCTTCATCTCTCCAGATGACCAAACTACCTGACTGCATTTAAAAGCCACATGCCAGATAAAAGTTTCAGACTGCTCTTTCTGTTTCTCTGAAGTTTACTCCCTGTGAAGGTCAATCACAATGATGACCTGACCAGCAAGGATTTCCACAAGTTTGAAGCCTGAATGAAGGATTTTGCCTCTGCAGGGTCTCAAACCAGCAGCCTTCCGTGTAAGTCCAACAACAGCTGCACTATGCTTGGCCCACAAGACGCCTAACTTTGACAGGGTCTAATACAGGCTGTTTCCCCTTTTCCTGAGTGTTTGAGAAGCACCTCAATAAAAGTTCATCACTGAAATAGGCCATGCCCAGCCACTTCTGCTCAAGGAAGTGGACCATCTCCATCAAGCACACTCAGCTCTCCCTAAGATAAGCAAAGAGCTACCATTTCTATTGCCGTTAACGTTTTTCCCCTTTCACAAAGGCTAAAATCCTACAGCACTATCCACCTAAGCAGGCTATGTTCTAGCCAACTTACTTGTGCAAAGAGAACTACAAGGGCAGCATTGTCAGGGTACTCCAAGTGCTTTGAGTAAAAGTGATGAAGAGCAGCAATGTCGTTCTGAATCAGCTCTCTCTTTTCATTGTCTAGTTTGTCAAGGTCTGTGGACAAAGAATACATTCCGTTTCAGTAACAAGAACGCTCCCCGTGAACTGCAGCTAGACTTAGGTTAGAACAGGCCCGGACTTAAATAGAAACCCCTCAAGGAACAGCTGCTTGGAAGTACTGCAAGAAGTATCTGTTCTTCCATAAATGTAATGCTGCTTCAGACAAAGCCACACGTGCGCTACAAGAACATGCAAGATTAAAAAGCATTTTCTAACATCTTTACATTAGCAGGTAATTGGACACAAATCTGCCTTTCTTGGGAGAAGGGTTACAGTGTTTAAAATGCATTTGTTAACCCTGGCAAACAGACCAGCCAGCCCTGGCCCTCTAGAAGTCTATCAACTGCAGATAGCTATCCTCAGCTGTCTAACATGACCTTGTGAGCTACCTAAGAATGTCCATGTCTCCATGGGCTGGAGGGTGACCATCAACAGAGGTGCGCTTAAGCTGCAGATATCTGAGGATAATAGGAGACAGCAAGAATATTGGTGGAATCGTCCTGGCACACCTGTCAAGCGTACTCCCTTCTAGTTTGCTCAGTGATTTACCCTCAGGCCCATGACAGGTTCTAGCCAAAACTATGGCCACTGAACCTTTTTCTGGCTGGTCCACACAGAGCAAGTTAGGTGAGGGACCATACACTCCTGCTCCCTTCTCTCTCCTCAAGAGCAGTGTTGGAAAGTTTTTTGCTAATCCTCTCTCTCACAGTGGCAGCATCACCAACTCAATCCTGCTCTAAGAGAGACAGTAACTCATCAGTTTCCCCTCTCCAGCTCAAAATAATACTGGAGAGAAGAATGCAGGAAGAGAAAAGGCTGCACAACAGTGGAAGAAAGGGGGAAATTATTAGTAAAAGCAGATGCGAATGACAGGACAGTCACAAAAAATACTGCAGAAAATGAAATAGGACAATTTGATGAGAATTAGAACAAGTCAGAAATTTTGAGCTGTTACTACAAAAGCCAGATGCCTTTTCCTGTCCTGTGCAGTGTGCTGCAAAGAGTAAGGCAACTGCTGAACACAGTGAAGGTGTGCTGAGAAATGAGAAGAATTAACAAGGCAGAAGGAACAAAGGGTTTTTACTAACAAAACCAGAAATGAAACAAGGGCTCCTAGAGGACAAGGGGGACATTGCAACATAAAAACATTTCAGCCTTTTAGCTCCCAAATTAATAAATTATTGAATACAAGCTGCAATGCAGAAGAATATACAGAAATTACTTCAGCACCCACCCAACCTCCTCAACCTCATTCCTACTAACCTACCTGTAAAAATTATCCTTGCCTTAGGCAAAGTCAAATGTTGGCATTTCCCCCCCTTATTTCCCCAGTTGTCCCAACAGCTGTGACAGGAGTTTTTGCCCAGGAAGCAAATAAGACCGTAATCTTGCTGTGCTTGGTTGCTCTGCTACCTCAAGTCCCAGCAATGACTGCATTTATTCAGCATTTCATAAAGGGTTTTGGAAGCCATCAGAGTGAGAAATGTGAATATATAAACCTATTGTCTCCTTGTACGTTACTCCCAGCACCAAGAAAGAGAAACAACAGACCAGTGAAAACTATGCCAGGATGGTTACTAGTCCCCTAGTTGCTCAATTTCTAACTCTGCCTCACTGGAGGTAAACAGTAACCTTCTACTTAAAAGCAAGCCATTGCCTCATCTCCTTCCTTGGATTATTTTGGAGCATTTAGGACATGGAATTTCAATACAATCATATATAACATGTCAGATTTGACTGGCAGTGACAGATACTGAAGCACAGTCCAGAGGGTTCTGCAATTAGCCCCTTAGTCACTGTCACCATCAAGCAACTGTGCTGTCTCTGATTTTATGCCTCCTGGTAACAAACACCAGCTATTTTAATTTTACAACATTACAATTCTCAAAAGACGCCAGAGTACCAGAAAAGCCATGAGATGGATGTATGCTACATAATTAATTCTGCCTAGGTTTTCACCCTTGTTTCACAGCCCCCACAAGCAACCAAGAAAAAAAAAAAAAGATAGAAAGAAGAGCACTGCACTTTCAAAAAAATGAGGAACCACAATTCTCTTTGTTTACTCCCTCCAACAGGAGTGAGATGCTCTGAAAGGTTTTGATGGAGGGGGCCAGGGGGAAGCAAATCATGAATATAGATAATTGCCTCTGTTTACCTGCAAGCCTTTTTTACTTACGTGATTCAAATTCTTTTACAGCAAGCAGTTTCTCCGACTGTGTTCTTTCAGGGTGAGTTTTCTAGCAATAAGGAGGAAAAAACAATAAGAAAAGATTTTAATGTTTTAAAGTTGGCAGTTTTGTCTACTCATTCATAAGTTAGGAACTCCTACCTGTAAAACAACCCCAAATCCACACTGTATGGAATTTACAGAAGTTTACGAACAGCAGCGAGTTAAATTGACTGCCCTTAGTAAAGCCATAGAAATATTCTCTCCACACCAAATTAGGCAGCCAAAGATTAACTCCTATCAAATTTATATACATAAACTGAACAGTATTTTAAATATGTCATTTGCTTTGTTCTAGACACTCAGAAAGCTGCTAACAATAGCAAGCAGGCAGGAGACAGGCTTCGCTTTGAGGAAAGTGAATAAACTGACTGTTGACAGAGTTCAAAAGCAATGCTCCATTGTTGGCCTAAGGCCACTTCTTTGTAATCTTGGCCATTAAATATGGCTTTGCAGGTGGCCCAGCAGCTGAGGTTCAGGGACTATGGTTTGCATATTTAGCTTTTATATGACATGTAGGGTTCTCCCCCCTCCCTGTAAGCGATAAAAGCACAAATTTATTCCAATGACTTTTTGTCATTAAACATTCGATTTTGTTTGTGGATCACCACTAAACCACGCTTTAATTAAGTCACACACACATACATTCACACACACACATCTACACACACAGCAAGTATGCAGCTACCTTCCCAGCAGGCCACCAAAATCCTCACTCCATACAATATCCAAGTTGCCCTTGTCACATAAGCAGACCTCAATCACACAAATACGCTTCAAAGAGGATTTGTTTTTGCGGAGAGAGTTTAGAGTTCTACAAAGATACACAGCATAATAACCTTGAAACTCATGAAGCCCATTCCCTCCCTGTAAGCCCTTGTGTTATCCTCAGTATCCATATAGTTAGGCAACATGGAAATGGAGGTTGACATTGCAATCTTATTTCCTTACTAATAATATTCTTTTTTGCCAAAGACCAAGGGCCTGAGATTTCTCTCTCAATCTCTGTTTATCACCAGTTAACTCCACTAATTGTAAACATTTATACCTGAATACCTCAGAGGTATGCTTGACTCACAAATGTACTGGGAGTTATATATTACAAAATGCTATGCAGATATAGCTGAAAAATAGTAAAACAGGCAACCGCTTCACAAAGACGTCAGTGCCTGCAGACAGATAACACTAGAAGCATTCCTCAGAATTTAACCACATATACCAAGTCTCATTCTTTTTCTTCACCAACACAGCCTTGGTGCTAGCCCACACATGTAACCAAGAACACCAATCTACCAGAACAGAGGCCAAAACACCATGCACACTGTGAAACTACCCGTAAACTTTTCCAGACTCTGTTCAACAGTACCTTGGCCATAAGTTACAGCCACACAGCTTAAAATCTCACTAGTCTTTTGCCATCTTCCCCCAGAAGTCTCCAGCTGGACTATAGTGGCCCCTACACAGCTTAAAATCTCACTAGTCTTTTGCCATCTTCCCCCAGAAGTCTCCAGCTGGACTATAGTGGCCCTGACAGTGCGGTCTGATGGTCAGTTTGTTCAGCTGTTCATGCTCTGTGTTACACCCGTCTGTACACAGGAAGCCAGTGTATATGTGCTTTGCAGGGACAGTTACTGTCGGTCAATTTTCATTTTCCTGCCTTCCCTGGCACCCACAGTAGGAACATACCTCCCAAGTCTAGCCTCCTGCTCACCTGTTTGGCAAGAATCCTCGCTGTTAGCCTCACGGTCTCTGAGGGATTCCAGTTCTGCCCAAAAGCACACATAGCAGAACACTCTAGTTTGTGCATTGGCCAGTCTTCCTTCTGAAAATGCAGAAAAATATTAAAAAAAAAAAAAAAGCCATGAAGATAAAGTGACAAAAAAGAGGATGCAGCAAGTCCTGCCAGATCCTAGAGGTCAAGTGAAATGTGTTTCCTTTAAAAAAATAAGATGACGCTCACCAAATCCGAACAAAAGCTCGAGTCACTTTTAAGGGGTACAGCTATCCTGCTTTTTTCAAACAAATCCACAAGGGATAAGTTAAGGTCAGAACATCTTCATTTATTCAATGGAAAAAAAGAATTAAATGACGAAGAAGCAAACAGACAACATGATTTATAAATCACCAGTTCTTATTGTTCAGATCAAGCACGTGAGGACAGAGTAGGTCTGAGCTTGATGGCTTTATGGGGTTCATTTCCATTTAATACCTTGGCCCCTCATTATGAGATGACCCTGCTATAATCAGGAGTAATGTTTCTGAAGTCAATGGATTCACAATCACTGTAAGAATCGGTATATGTAAGGTCAAAACCAGACCTACTAGATAGAATTATCAGCTTTTTTCCTTTAATGTTGTAGAACAAGCTAGGCAATGAAAACACACTAATAAAGACAAACACATTTTAGTTAAGAATGTATAGCATATTCCTAGCTCAACATACAATAACCGTTGGAGTGATGGCACAAGCCACTGGCTTTTGGCACTCTACAGATTTCCTCCAAAGCAACAGAATCTTTCAAAGATGAACACAGAATCACAGATAACACTCTGCATTGGCACACAGAGCCTTGCATGGGCTGTCCTCAAACTGCATCAAATTTCATCTTATTTATTTATTCAAACTTGGAAATATTCTTATTTCTGTATTTGAGCAATGCATGGTTATTTATTTCTATATCTCAATCCAAATACACATTTATAGCACTGTGTTAGAACAGACTTACAGTGTTCTGCATCAAGTTTTGTTTTCAGACCAGCTTTAAAGGTGCAAAAAAGGTAGCAGAGGAAAAATCACAACAAATCCTGCAAATTTGTAATTGATTGAAAGTGAAAACTTGAAAAATTTTTTGCAGCCTCCAGAAAGTTCTTAATTTCCCTTACTGTGATTCATCCAGTATCACAGACCCTGTGTTAGCCCACCCAAAAAAATAAATTAAAAAGCCCAAAATCAATATAGCCCATCAGAGTGATGGAGTGGCAGAAACAGAATAAAACCAGAGTTTGCCTCAGCTACCTAACCACTGATGACAAGAGCCATTTCAGACACCCTAGGCTATCTAAAACATCTACGTAGGACCAGTAGATACGACACAGGTTTACTGAGAGATGCATACCTTGTGGGAGCTACAGCTGGAGGCTACAGAGGACAACCAAAGGCACCTCAAACAGCCAGATGAATCAGGACCCGCAGTGTTTCCTGCCTTGGCTGGTCCACTTATTTACAGGTTTTGCAGATCAAAACAAAAGCCGAAATCACTAATTTCAGACTTAGTACACCAAAGATTCTTCCATTGAAAATGGCCGTTTTAATTACCCTGGGCATGGACAATTTTAGGATTTTATTTTATTAGGCAAAGAAAGCTGAACTCTGCCCCAGCCTCATGTAGGATTTGAAGCAGTGCAACACTGCAAGGGTATTCAAACCCTCACAATGTCAACTTAATTGTCCTTGATATCTCAGTATGGTCCTTCCAAAAAGACCTACGTACAGGCTGCTTGAAATAAGCTCCAGTGTAAGCATTCTAACAGGATGTGGCAATACAGACCAGGATAACCAAAATAGTATATTACACTGTAACCATGTCATGTGCAATTACACTCCCAACTCTCCTACAGCTGTCACACTACAAAATGCATCCCCAGAGGGGCCTGTTTCCTATGTATGCCCCAAGACCTTTTTCTGGAAAATTCACAATAGCCTTTGCTTAGGAATCCACAGGCCAAAGGATAAGAAGATAGAGCGAGACCTCTTCTCTCACCCTTTCTTGCACACCCACGATGCCCACCAACTTCAATGTGATTGCTGGGTGTGCAAGAAACAAAGGCACAGAACCTGAAGTTTTGCAGGACAAGCATCCATGCACACCAGTTAAATAAACAGGAGAGATTACCTGATAAAACAAAAAATCAAAATGCAAAGTCACATGTCTGTCTCAAAGGAGTGTTTTTAAAAATCCGTTTGTTCCCTTTATTCTTTACCCATTGTTAATTAAAATCTTTCCCCGGGCAGAATCATACTGAGTTATATGAACTAGTAGGGAGGTTAAAGGGACAAGATATGGCTGAATTGTGCGAAATGAGATAAAAGCCTGAAACACCACAAGAAGACAGAGTACTGATGACTGAGTAATACCTGGGATGGAAATACTGTGACAGCAGCTTTCCCTGAGATCACAGCAGGACTGTATATTGCATTCTTTTCCACATTTTTCTCTAAGTAGTTTGAATTATAACAGGTAGCATTGTTCTAGTTGAATCCCTAATGCTAAATTAATGATATTGTCTTCCTATTTTCATTACACCCACAGTACTTTTCCCTTCATTTAGGACTGAGTGACAACATTTTTGGAAGGGAAGTTCTTTAAAGCTTATGCTTTTCACATCAAAGCATGGAAACAATCTTCTCCACCAAGTTCTTCAAAACGATTCCACTGTCCAGGACCACTGGATTAATTCCCAGAACACTGCCATATATCTTAGCATAAAAAAAAAAACAAACAACCAAACAACCAAACAAAAAAAAAAAAAAACAAAAAAAAAAACAAACCAAATAACAAAATGAAATACTCAAAAAAATAAGACTCAAGTCCAAACAAATGTCCTCATACCTCCTTCCTCACATGGATTTTTTCAATAGGATGTAAAATTGCTGTTGTATTTCACTTGATGGAAAAGAAACACACACTAATACCAGACAGAAATGCATGGCAAGCCAGTGCAGTGGTTAAGCCCACTTCTACAAATACTTAAGGCCCAGTTATGGTCGAATAGCATCCAACTCTTTAATTGAATTTCAGTAAGGCAACTTCTGATGTCTAATGTTATCCAGTAAAATTCTCTGATACCTTCACTGCTTGGTGAAGGACTGTAAGAGTTTCACAGATCTTCACAGTCATCCTTCCCTACCATCGTTTACCAAATGCTGGGCCATAACTTCCGCAGGTTAATGTTCAAAAGGTTCACAGGAGACATTTATCAAAGAAAATTACATGGAGAAAGTTTTTGAATAGGGGGACAGACACTTCCCCAAGGCAATCTTAAGCAGGGTCTTGCAGTGTCAGATTGCTCTTGTGCAGAATAATTACAGCAAGAATTTCATATTTTTTCTAGGGCTCACCAAAGAGGAGTGGGCAATTTCTACAAGATCCCATTTAAAATGCATCTGCTTGATGCTAATTCCAGGTCTACAAATACATTTTGAGGCTTATTAGCTGGTTAAAAACACGTTTCCCTTACTCCAGAAATACCAACTACAGCACTCTTTAACATGACATTTTAAAAAAAACCTGTAAATATTTTGTTTGAAATATATTTCAAATACAGAAAGTCATGACAAAAACATCTCTTTCTACACTTCGCCTGGCTGATCTACACTCTGTCTGGGATAAATAATAGCTATGTGTAATAACAGAAAGAGGAGCTCCAGTAGCTGGTTCAAGTTCACCAGTGCCACAATTGCAACCACGTAACCCTCTTAAAACATTTCTCTTCAGAGTGTTTCAGCAGCTAATTTCTGAGGAGAAAAAACGAGCACAGGTCTCCTGCTGTTTGACTAAAATTATTATAATTTAAGAAGTCAAGACCCGAACAGCTGCAGATGGGGTCTGAAAGCCACTACTATAATAACAGGCCTGTGCTTCCAGGAGGCAATAGTGGAGAGCAGAGCGGTATGAATCAGCCGGAAAGCACAAACCCTTTTTAAAGGAGAACTGGATTAGGGGCTGAGAAAAGAAAGACACAGCAAACCCAGGCTAGATCCTACCAACCCACAAAACATTCAAGGCAGCAAGGACAGGCAGTGAAGACAACTTCCACTCTCACGTGCCCCACATCTGAGGCTGAATCTACGCCTGTGCAAACATCCAGCTTACTATAGGTCAAACTTAAGGTTATCTATCTTGAAAGCAAAATAATAGACCAAAAGAGGCAAAAGACTGAGGAGCAAGTTAGAGATCAGTTAGACAAACTAGATATCCACAAATCCTTGGGGCCTGATGGGATGCACCCTCGAGTGCTGAGGGAGCTGGGGGAAGTCATTGCTGGGCCACTCTCCATCATCTTTGAAAGGTCCTGGAGGACAGGTGAGGTGCCTGAGGACTGGAGGATAGCCAATATCACTCCAGTCTTCAAAAAGGGTAAGAAGGATGACCCGGGAAACTACAGGCCGGTCAGCCTCACCTCCATCCCTGGAAAGATGATGGAGCAGCTTGTGCTGGGTATCATCTCAAAGCACCTGGATGAAAAGAAGGTTATCAGAAGTAGTCAACATGGATTCACTAAGGGGAAGTCGTGTCTGACTAATCTGATAGCATTCTATGATGAGGTCACTAGATGGGTGGATGAGGGGAGGGCAGTGGATGTTGTCTACCTTGACTTTGGCAAGGCTTTCGACACTGTCTCCCACATCATCCTCACTGGCAAGCTTAGGAAGTGTGGGATAGATGGATGGACAGTGGGGTGGATTGAGAACTGGCTAGCAGATAGAGCTCAGAGGGTTGTGGTTAGTGGTGCAGAGTCTAGTTGGAGGTCAGTAACAAGTGGTGTCCCTCAAGGGTCAGTACTGGGTCCAGTCCTGTTCAATATATTCATCGATGATCTGGACGAAGGGATAGAGTGTACCATCAGCAAGTTTGCTGATGACACTAAACTGGGAGGAGTGGCTGATACGCCAGAAGGCTGTGCTGCCTTACAGCGTGACCTGGATAGGCTGGAGAGTTGGGCAGAGAGGAACTTAATGAAATTCAACAAGGGTAAATGTAGGGTACTGCATCTGGGGAGGAATAACCCCATGCATCAGTACAGGTTGGGGGCCGACCTCCTGGAGAGCAGCTCTGTGGAAAGGGACCTGGGAGTCCTGGTGGACAACAGGATGACCATGAGCCAGCAATGTGCCCTGGCGGCCAAGAGGGCCAATGGCATCCTGGGGTGCATCAAAAGGAGTGTGGCCAGCAGGTCGAGGGAGGTCATCCTCCCCCTCTACTCTGCCCTGGTGAGGCCGCATCTGGAATACTGCGTCCAGTTCTGGGCTCCCCAGTTCAAGAAGGACAGGGATCTGCTGGAGAGGGTCCAGCAAAGGGCTACAAAGATGATTAGGGGATTGGAACATCTTTCATATGAGGAGAGGCTGAGGGATTTGGGTCTCTTTAGTCTGGAGAAAAGAAGATTGAGGGGGGATCTTGTTAATGCTTTCAAATACTTGAAGGGAGGATGCCAGGGGGATGGGAGCAGTCTTTTTTCAGTGGTGCCCATTGATAGGACGAGGGGTAATGGGCACAAACTTGAACATAGGAAGTTCCATCTTAACATGAGGAGGAACTTCTTTACTTTGAGGGTGGTGGAGCACTGGAACAGGCTGCCCAGAGAGGTTGTGGAGTCTCCCACTCTGGAGACATTTAAAACCCACCTGGATGCTGTCCTGTGCAACCTGTTGTAGGTGACCCTGCTCTGGCGGGGGGGTTGGACTAGATGATCTCCAGAGGTCCCTTCCAACCCTGACTATTCTGTGATTCTGTGACATGTTAGCATGAAGGGAACTGTGCCAGGGTCAGCATGCCTGCACATGTGTGTATATAGAGAGAGCCCTAAACAAATCAGCCACTGTATCACTGCAAGACTTTGTCTTCCCCTGGACTCAGTCCCTCACACTACAGTGTGACACCACCTTTCCCAGTGACCAGGGCAAAGGAGTTATACTGCAAAGCAGGGCTTGGTCAATGCATCAAAACACCTGGCCACATGGCAGGAGATGCACTCTTTCACCACTTGGGGGATCTTCAGCAAGTCAATGTATCTTTGTGTACTATATCCCATTTACCAAAACAGAAATGCCACAAAGGCTGGCTGTGAGGCTTCATTCATTAAATGCCTGGAAAGTATTTTTAAGAACCTCAAAACAAGGACACTATATGGCTCAACAGAGAGTGAAATACATGCAGTGTCACTAACTTTACTTTCAATAACCTTGTTATTCTGAAACAGAAAAAAAATCTTGTTCAACAGAAATGCACTAGAGAGAGGAAGATATCTGCACTTACAAAATCTGCAATTCTGAAAAAGACATAAAAAAAATTTGTTTCCTGCTGCACACTTTGGCACTTTCCTCTTGTCTCCTCCTGATCCATCTCTCGCCACCACTAGAAAGAACTCCTATGAATTGTGGTATAGCAGGTCTTTAAGTAAGAAAAGAGTAAGCTCAAAAAATTTGGTTTTCAATCACACACAGTATACTTCATGTGATAAACAGTTGTCAAACTGAGTTATATTGAGTAACAAGGTACTAGTCAACATATGAAATTATACCATGTCCTTGTTGGGTACATGTAATTTTTAGCTGAGCTGAGCAAAGAAAACATGGATTTACAGAGAAAATTAACTTCAAATAAAAATCAAATGAACAATGCCATCACAATTCTCTAGTACAGCCCTGTCCTTTTTTCAGTGTTGCATGAAGAAGTCTCACATCCATGGAGGCAAAAGGGACACACTTACTGTACATCCCAGTGTTACAAGCTCAGTATCAAGGCACAGATGTCCTTTTTGGCTTTGACAGAAGTGCTGAACTGCTGAAAAGTGCCTTTGAAAAAGACAGGGATGAAGATGCAATGCAGATTATCTGTGCAGCACGTACAGTCAGTGGAGACCAGTTTCTAGAGAATATTATGCTTGAAGGTAACTTTGAAAGAATGTCAAAGAATTCAATCTCAGCAACATTCGTAAATTTCATCAGACTGACTCAGAAGGACCCAAAACATGGAAGATAACTTTGTATCAACTAGAGAGTCAAAAGCCATATGCATATCACCAGTAAGAGCGTAGTACCTGTGCTTGTCACACTATTGTCTAGACATCACAACATCTAAAAAATGCCTTTATATCTGAAGCATCATACTACACACCAACATGTAGAAAAGATTTTAATTCATTAACTTACCAGACAGACAGGCTTCTGCTGAGCATTACCTCCTGAAGTCTTAAGGACACTCAGTTTGAGCAGTTCACTTTTTATTCTTGGAATATGCCTCACTAGAGAAAGAGTATTCTGACCACCCAAAAAAAATCCAACAAAAAACTCCAAATTAAGAAACTAATACATGTACAAGACTTTACCCAGTGGAAAGAGAGAAAAAAAAAACTCCTTGTACTTAAATATAAAAGTATAAACTTTGTCATGGCTAGAAGTCAGGACACTGAGGGAGGGACTGAAGAAGGGACTTGGAGGTAAAAGCAAAGGACCACAGATCAGCAGAAGTAAGTTCTATTACTTCCATCATGATATCTCCTTGCTATTTCTCCTGCCACAAATCACTGAGCTTTCCTACTTCAGTAAATCTTGCTTACCTGCTTCATAAACCACTGTGAATTTTATATGGTAAGAGAAGAAACTCACAACCTCAGATAAAAAGCACTATTTGTTCAAGTATTTCCTTCCCTTATCTAGTTAAAAGCTTCCTAAGAAATAATGTCATATGGAAATATTTCTTACAAATAAGTATTTCTTGTAAATGAATCATGGATATTCTCCACACAGTCTTCAAAACTCATCCAGATTTCTCTTGAGAGCCTTAAGGATGCTCATGTAGTAAGCGTTCTTTCTTCCCAGCAACTGCTGGCTGTAAGTCTTTCAATATTCTGTGAACTATTGCAAATTTTGTAAAAATTTGGTTTAAGCATTTTGAGTCCTTTTGGTGCTTCAAAACCAATAGACCATTTGATTCACCCACAATTCGCTAGGACACTGTGGGAAAGGAGGAATCTAGGGAAGCAACAGAAGGAAAACTTAACGGGAGGCCATGCTTGCTTTGCAACTTGCGCAATGGGAGAATAAGATACATCCTTGAAAGAAAAGCAGTAGCCATCTCCAAAACGCTTGGGAACTGAACAGCACAAACTGCAACATCTCCGTCCAGATAATGACAATGAAGAATACTTTGCATGCAACCCACACGCTCAACAGCACGCTAACACGTAGGAGAAAGTTTGGATTATTTATAGGTAACGCATAGTTGCATGCCAGACCTTTGGTAACTCAAATCCTTCACAAGTACTGTTCCATACTCTGTGCCCAGCACCACAGATCTTACATAGCTTACACTATTTAGCTAGCAACCCAGTTGAGTTTTTCACACATAAACTGGGTAATTCTTCCATATCAAGATGACAGCCCACAGAGGCTAGATACTAGTTCTGGCAAAAATTATTTTTTTGAAAGGTGTTTATTCCAGTTTGAAGTAAAAATGGAATTAAAACTCCATGCAAGTGTCTTCATATTGCTCTACTTTAGTGTACACTTCTACTGTATTTTCAGGGGCTTTTACGAAACAAAGTATACAAAAAGAATAAAAGTTGCCAGAATAAGTGAGTTCGGGAGAAAGCATGGTAGCTTTCAAACAGTTATGACTACTATCAGCTTTGGCCACACAAAACATCTGCGAAGACTCTAAAAAAAAAAACCCAAACCACAACAAAACCCCTTAAGGTAGCTATTTAGTGATTTGATTTTTCCATTAGACAGAGACTCTCTTACCAGTTTCACAAGCTAATGTTAAATTATCTGGTTTGTGCTTAAAGAAAGAAGTAATATAGACATAATTAGTGGGCTGACAGGCAGCTCTAATCCAAGTCTCAGTGGTACCAAGCCCTGGAGCTACTGATCTTGAAAGACTCATGCAGACCATGTCCAAATGCTGTAATTGTCTAATGCACAACTCCATGGTCAGCATCTGTGTGATGCTGAAACTGACTAGACTACCATTAACCATAGCTACAATTAGAGACTATCAATGCCACACAAACAAAAAACTGAGTTCAGCAATCCCCGCCCTCCTTCCCCCTGCAACCTCACAAATTGCACTACCATACCTGACATTCCACATCGCAGTAAAAGGCCTGTTTACATCTTCCACACTTGGACAATCCTTCTTTCCTTAAAAAGAAAACAGCAGTTATTCTATTACATAAATCTGAATGAAATATGAATGTATCCTATATCACTTTTTGCACAATATTTTGCATTTTACAACGAAAACTGTATTTTCTTCAGAACACTACAACTACAGCTTGAACCTAATCTTCCGATAGCAGACACTATTTTTATTTATTTAGTTTCAAAAGCAAGATTTTCCTAACAGCTGTTATTATGCAAAAGCACTCTGCTGTCCAGATAAATTGCTGGGTTTGGAAACGTATTCTATGCTGTTTGACAGACAGTGTCATTTTTTGCCATTATATGATGCATACTGATAGCTAACTTTTCCTTGTTTTCCAAACTTCCCAATTGCTCTGTATACTTGCTCACCAATATTAACCCTTTGATTCTGCTCTGCCAGTTCCATTGCTTCTCTGTCTGGTTACAGAAAGCTGTTTCATGAGTAACCACCTCCCAACACTGAGAAAACATGTTGCATTATTAAATACACTATTTGATCCCCTGTCACCACATAGCCTCTTACTGTCCCGCTAATGTCTGCTCCAATATCTGTGTATTCAAAGGTGACCTAAGGCTTTCTTTAATATTTGTATATATCCCAACACAGAGAACTTCCAAAAGGAAGGTCCTTTTCTGCTTCAAGGTGCACATAGCAGATCCCATCAAAAATAGAGCATGTGTTACCCAACACATAATATTTTGGTGTAACAGCAACAGGGATATCTAAGCAGTATTGAATACTTTAAAATGTCTGCACACACACACACCCCCCAGTATAAGTGGCAAAAAAATTGTCTTAAACTGAGGTAAGTTCATTGGAATAAAACAAGGGTGAGAGACCTCGTACAACATGATAGTGCACAACACTTCAGAGCTCACTGGCATTCAGAGTCCATAAAGCGTGGCAAGTCTTGACATCCTCAAAGTAGAAGGTGCAACGTGAGTGAGTTAGGCTAACATCATGACTCTGATTGCTGACAGTACATACCTCAAGCACATCTGCGTATTTCAAGTAACAAATACTATCAGATGCAAATACAATGCTCTGGTCTCATTCTGCACATTTTGCTACAAAGTTCTGTGACCACTTAGCAAAGTTTCTCTTCCCAAGATGAGTGCTGAGCCCACAACCTTCCTCCTAACACTCTTTGCAAGTTCAACAAGCACAGTTCAGAATCTAGTATGTGCTAGTTCAGCACTAATGCAATGGGGCACAGACACAAAACACATTTCTGAGCACTGGCAGAGCCAAGTTACACCACTGAGATATCCTTCCTTCTTAGTGGAACCTCATCACCTTGGCGTCAAATAGGTTTCAGACTACCCCACTGTAACTGCTATGGTACTACATTCAGTAGATTCCTTGATCAGTGTGCTCCTCCAGTGCTCCATGGGAGAAGCCTGCATGGAGAACAAGCAGCATTTAAACAGGCTGCTCCTGGAGATGATCTTTAAAAGCTATTCCATGAGACAACTATTATCTCTACAATATTACTTCATAGCAATGGAACATGAAAAGTATTCCTTGGTCCTTTTATAGATAGAAATCTTCTAGATGTGACAAAAAAAAACCCAGCCAGTTTCTTTGGCACAAGGGCACTTGTGGTTAGTCACAAGAGAAAAAAAACAAAACCTGGGGCCGAGTGAAAGCCACAGGTGTGAAGAAGGAGAGGAAAATCACCTCAGTTCTACAGTTCTTCAGATTAATGGGACTCACTTCACTGATTTCACTGGAAATTACATTAGGTGCACATATGCAAAGAGAGAGGTGAATAAAGTGAATATATATAAGTATATAAGTGGATAGTGTAATCAGGAAAGAAAAAGCACAAGGCAAAGAGAAGAAAATGAAAAGCGTAAGTGAGTTAAGATGACAGGACAAGAGATGAAAAGAGCTACTAGAGTGTAATAATTATATTCTTCAGTCTGCCCCTCAGCCTACATATGCAAGCAATACTTACATATAGATAAAAATAGCAAAAGTACAACAGTAGTCTTCCTTTACTGAGGCAAACACAAACATCTGCTCTGAGTTATAACCAGGTAAGCACTGCGATTCTTCAGTAAGCTGTCAGAAGTCAGGAAAGTACTACGCCTTTTAAAAACATGGTGTGGTGTGACATGCCAGTGTCACATCCATGCCTAATTTTCTAATCATAGCCCTAAACGGCACTATATTTTTTTTTTTCTGCAGCAGCTGACGTTGATGGGTTTATGGCCCTTTTTGGAATACCCCCAAGCAGGCGAAACTGCCCCTCCAAACCAGGGAGGAGGGCAGAAAAGCCCCAGAAAACGGGAGCCCCTGCCAGCCGCAGGCCGGCCGTCAGCATGTGCTGCCCTCCAGCTTAAATGCTCACAGTCACACGACAGCCAACCTCTCGCGCTGCCCGTGCTTTGCCCTAGTGAAGTAATTTGTCCAAAGACTAAGGTTTCCGACAGAGAAGCAGAAATATCCAGATATTTCTGTATGTTTCATTACATATAGAGAGATATATTCCATTCATATATACTCCATTTGCACCATGGAAGTGCAAAAGGTGAATATGGCAACCCCACTCCCTTTCTCTCCAGTCAAAACCTTATCAAAATCAGTGAACATTACGTTACTACAAAGCCGGACGGATGGATGAAACTTTCCGTGACAGCACGGTTACGCGCACGTCTACGTAATCACAAAAGCAATGTGAAGAGCAAAACTGTTTTTGTCCTTCTTCCCGTTTTCCTGAAGAGTTAAGCGAGGAGAACCAGTTTTGAGCTAAACGTTCCGTCACGGAGCTGCCGCCAGAGAACCACGAGCGGAGGAGGAGGGACGTTTTACGAAGAAGGGTCCCCGGAGCCCCCCGGCAACCCCCTCCGCGGAGCGCCGCCGCCACGACCGGCACTCGCGGGCCGAGGAGAGGGCCGGGTCGGGCCGGGCCGGGCCGGGCGGCTGGCGGAGCCGCGG